>CAJNOI010000044.1:33612-52756 GCA_905250115.1 Adineta steineri | reverse complement strand
TTTTATCTTGCTTTTGAATCACAAACATGTACAGATTATATAACAGAAAAATTTTGGCGGACACTTTCTGTGGGTGCTATACCAATTGTCAGCGGACCAAAACGAGAAAATTTTGCACGTATTGCTCCACCTCAATCATTTATTCATGTTGATGATTATACATCAGATAAAAATTTAGCTGATGCATTAAATTTAATAGGGAAAAATCGAACGCTATATGGAAAATATCATGCATGGAGACGATATTATGATGTTTATTATGAAGCAAAAGATGTTGATCCATATAGATTTTGTGAATTATGTTATCGATTAAATACGAATAAACAACGTATTTGGTATGAAAATATTAATGAATGGTTTTTGGAGAAATGTTAAAAACCTCAATATAATTTTTTTGTTTATGTCAGATAGAAATTTCCGTTATGTATTAGCTTATTTTTTTTTAGTAATAAAAATTATTGTTAACATTTTGTGGTCAGCTATAAATAGTGTAGTGATGAATGTATCATGGAAGATTGTCACAATGGAATCACATGAGAACTGTTGTCTATTTTTAGATAGACAAAAAAAATGCAAATATTTTATGACTCTTTTTTTATACAAATTAGACAATAAATCTTTTTATTTAGAATGTATAATAGAAGAAATATGAGATTTGGTATTACTTGCAAATATACTCTTTAATGAGATGGTAATCGATAGTTGCTCATGTCATATTGGCAAAAAAAGACAATCTTCAACTGATTAGTTAATCTTTTGTTAGATAACATTATTACTTCTTATTATTGTAAAAGATGACAAATCATTGAATTATATTCGATATATAATATTATTTATCGTTTATTTTTTTATGATGAAAAATACTATTTTGAATGTTATTCTTATACGCAAGGGGACGTCGTTATTCATTATCGAGAAATAAAAATAGATCTTGAAGTTTGCTTTTGTTGTTCCCTTTGCTCATTAACATATACCATTCTCAGCAGACTGCTTTGTTATCAAAATTTCTGTAGTTTTTTCGCGATTTTAATTTAGTAGTATAATATTTTGTGATTCTATTAATAATGCATTTATTCGACAAAAAACTCAATTAGAAAAACAATGATTTAGACGAAAGAAATTTATTCATATTTATTTTAATAAATACAAGCATATTAAAGATATATGTTGAAATAATTCTCATAAACAATACGTTTACAAGGTCTGAAATTTTATACACGACCTAGTCTAATTGTGATCTTGATGTAGTCTAAGTTCCAGATCGAAATTCGAACAAAATGGTTTTCTGAAAGGCTCGAGTTCCATGAAGAAAACTTCTTGCTCACTCGATAACTCTGGAATAAAAGCATGAGGAAACGAATCCTTTTCAGGTTTTTCATATCTTATCGATGTCTACCTATCGCCAAACGGTGAAGTCTAAACGGTTTGGACGCCTGAGCATATTCCCTCTTTAACTTCATCTTTTAAAGATTATTCATCGTAAAATAATTGAATAATAAGATGTAATGGTTTGTAATATCAGTTTATTTTAAATCTTTTCCTATGAATTGTACTGAAGTTGATCTCTGTTATATGTTTGTGAGACAAATAATAAAGTATCAATATGCAAATTTAGGTAAGCAGTAAAAAACGATTTTATTTTTATTATCCGTTTAATCATGATTTTACTTTTTCGAAAAAGATTCTCATTAAAATTGATCGATCTTGATTACCAGCTACATTACTAAACACTTAAAAGTTAACATAAAATGTTGAAACATCTTTAAATTGACGATATGTTCACTGAACTTTGGACTGTACAAAAGTAAAACTAACGTCGAAAGGTTAACTTATAACATCAAGCTCAAATCACTATCTAAGTATTTTCTAACTTTGTGCACTTCAATTTTAGTCCTGGTGATTTAAAATAATTTGGAATGAGATATTCACCAATTA
Organism: Adineta steineri; assembly: GCA_905250115.1. Classification (NCBI taxonomy): domain Eukaryota; kingdom Metazoa; phylum Rotifera; class Eurotatoria; order Adinetida; family Adinetidae; genus Adineta; species Adineta steineri. Next base: position 50,821 of record CAJNOI010000044.1, on the reverse strand, counting down.
TAATTTCAAGATATTCCCACCGTCAAAAATTATATAGACAAAAGAATATTTTTGTACAACTTCTTATATAATAAGCTATCAGTGTAAGCATTCATATATTGTACATATTTCTGTTGATAATAGTTGGAATGTCCTGTTATTTATTAGCAACTGCCGGTTTACGTATTCTACTAACATGAACCATTCAATCACATTCGACACAAAAATCTTCGACATTGTCATTCAAATTCGACATATACAAACCTTCTGTTTCTCTCTTACTATGATAAATGGTACAAAACTCTTTGATTTCGAAGACAAAAATAAATCTGATCCTTCACTATGGGCATACATTTCCAAAGTTCATCCAAACTGCTCTTTCAAAGACCTCTACTGACAATCATCATCAAAAACAATCTGTTTCCTTTAATAAATCCTTTTATTTTAAGATAAAACATAATATTTCTCAGAATCTGTGGAATTATCGGGCAAACCTAACGATAAACCCCTATTTCAAGCTGTTCGACGAAGGTGCTCTCGCCACATAAGCCCAACTGGATTGTCGTCGAGGTTGACTGAAGTGAGTGTCTGTATGAAATAAAGAAGATGAATATGATCGAGATGATGTGAGATCAGTTTGTCTCTCACTGTGTTATTTTGTAATGCTTCACCAAGATCTTTCGCACCTTGCTCTCCGATTTCATTATATGCGAGGTCGAGTTGTGTGAGTGCCTGTATGAAATAAGAAAGATGAATATAACTGAGATGAAATGAGATCAGTTTTTCTCTCACTGTATTATTTTTCAATACTTCACCAAGATCCTTTGCACCTTGATCTCCTATTTGATTTTTGTCGAGGTTGAGTGTAGTGAGTGTCTGTATGAAACAAGAAAGATGAATATGACTGAGACGAATAAAGTTCAGTTTTTCTCTTACTGTGTTATCTTGTAATGCTTCACCAAGATCCTTTGCACCTTGATCTCCTATTTGATTGCTGGAAAGGTCGAATTGTGTGAGTGTCTGTATGAAATGAGAAAGATAAATATGATTGAGATGAAGTGAGATTAGTTTTTCTCTCACTGTATTATTTTGTAATGCTTCACCAAGATTCTTTGCACCTTGAGCTTCTATTTGATTGCTAGAGAGGTTGAGTGAAGTGAGTGTCTGTATGAAATAAGGAAGATGAATACGACTAAGACGAAGAGAGTTCAGTTTTTCTCTTACTGTGTTATCTTGTAATGCTTCGCCAAGGTCCTTTGCACCTTGCGCACCTATTTGATTGCTGGAAAGGTCGAGTTGTGTAAGTGTCTGTATGATATAAGACGGATGAATGAGACCGAGATCAATAGACATTGGTTTGTTCCCACTTTGTTATTTTGTAATTCTTTACCAAGATACTTTGCACCTTCATCTCCTATTAGATTGTCGGAAAGGTCGAGTTCTGTGACCGTCTGAATTAAATAAAAAAGATGAATATGATCAAGATGAAGTAAGATCAGTTTTTCTCTCACTTTGTTGTTTTGTAATCCTTCGCTAAGATACTTTGCACCTTGATCTCCTATTTGATTGCAGCAGAGTCTGAGTTGTGTGAGTGTCTGTATGAAATAAGAAATATGAATATAATCGAGATAAAGAGAAATTATAATTCATCTGAAACGCATCATTTTGTTAGAATTTTCCTTCTTCTTTAAAGATTTATAAAGGATTATTATTTTTCACATATTATAGACAAAAATTCCGTACTTCGAATGACGAGAAACGAACCAAAGGATATCATAGAAAGAATCATTCAGTTGCAGGATTTTTCCACGAGCTAATTACTTTCTCTTATATTCTAGACTGCGGTTATCCATGTTAAAGCACTGGATGGATCAACATTTCTATAATATTGATGCTTCATAGAACATATTGTGAAACGAGACCAATTAATTTCTTTTAGACTCTAGCTTTTCTGTTTCAACTTTTGCAACAATAAATAAAATAGTATTGCAGTTAGCATTGTTTTTATACTATATCTCTCCTAAAAATCTCTAATAAAGAGCAAGAAACTTCTTAGCTCGTGGCTCAGGCTTAAAATACGATAATATCACAAGATCCTCTAAGTGTCGTGGATGTTTAACGAAAAAGTAATTATTTGAAGTATTTTAATAAAGAATTACAATTATGATCAATCTTATTTACAACAATATCTTTACGAACAAAATTTATCAAAGATAAAGAAATCAAATAGTTTCAAGTTTGACACAACGAATAACTAATTAATTAATCCATAAAAAATAGTATTATAAAAGTTTTATCGATTTTTCACTGCAATTAAAATATATTTTTATCAAATCTGAAACTATTTTGCTTTTGTTTTCTATGAAAAAAAAAGATATATATTTCATTGACTGATCAAAGAACACTTATTTTTGCTTAATTTATATCCATATATAAATATTCAAATAAATAGCATTTTGTCTTATTCTTCAAGTTTAATTATCTGTTAGAAATTTATTCAAAAGTTCATTTTTCTAACTTTTATTTTCGTTCAACTAATTCTCAATTAACAACAACTTTTTTTTATTCTTCATAAAAATGTTTTGATTTATTTGTGTCATTAAACATATTTTTACTTTTCTTGACTAAAAAGACTAATGTCGTTAGAAGACAAGACCGACTGAGAAAACTCTTATGTTCGTTTTCAATTTCCTGATTAAATTTTTGTAAATTTGAATAAAAATATCAACAGAAATTGAAATATTCTGCTTTTTTAATCAGATGAATTCATAAGATCAGCTGAAGTCGTTTCATACATTGAACAGAAGAATTATTCAAAGATCGATTATTAAGCAATTATGTTTATGACGGTCTTCATTTTAATAAATAAGTATACATCAATCGTTTTAACAAAATTAACTATGCCTTCATTCCCTGTTTTCTGTTTGATAGAATCAAACAAATACAACAAGAGTTTACCTTATTATCTTTTAGTAAATAATAAGCCACAATTTCCATATCAGCATCAGTCAAGTTCATACGGGTGTACGATAGAAATGGTTCATCTTGATCCCCCATAATCCTTCGCTCAAGTCCTATATTTCCATGTGCAGATGGTTTTGATAATAAACTTGTTTCATTTGATTCTAAACAGATACACATAAAAATCTTTGAATAAATGAACATTGTTTTACTGCACAGTTCAAACTAGACAATTTTTTACAATACTTTACAGAATCTGTTGATCATTCTTTGTAAAAGAATATCTTATTTTGAAATCTTAAATATACACATCTGAATGAATTAAAACAAAATACTGTGGTTATAAATCCTCTTCAAAGGTTTCACTATTTTATCTTCTTTAATTCAATATCAACAGTAATAATTATTGAATATAGGAACTGAAAATGCACACCTTTTTTCTATTATTTTTGTTTCTTGTTTTTGTTGACAAAAGAGAATCAGATGTTAAGATTTCGGCTGTTGAAAGTAAAAAGAAAGAGAAAGAATAGTGTTTAATTCCTACTGAATTTGTCAATATGGACAAAACAAATGAAGAATCTATTTTAAGAAGGATATCAAAGATTTTCTTTGGAGTCAACTATCTATAATTTTACAAAGTATCTGTGACCGTGTATTCAATATTTAAATATCTGAGAAAATTATAAAACTCCTCTCTAACTCTGATAGACGCTGTTCGAAGATAATAATTTAGAGAAAGAGAACTTCATTTTTGATTCTTTCAGTCAAATTCGCAATGATATTTTGATTTAATTCAACGATGAAATAATAAATGAAATTTTAGAAGAGAATAATTTTACCTTGATTGTTAATAGGACCGATGGATGATGCCATTAAATCTAAAATACATTGACAAATATAGAAATAGAATAACGATCATTTTTTTTCTCAACGTATTTATTAAAGTTGTTATTTTATTATTATTATCATGATTGTATTTATTGATGAAATATTTGATTTCGAAAATCTAGAAATAATTTTCGTTTTTTCTAAGAATGTAGATGTCAATATTGTTACACAAGTGTATATAGCAACATATGACATCGTGAAAGTATGTCTCATTACAAGTACTTTTAATGAGATTTATTCAATAATTCTATCAAAATAAACTCGTTAGATATTTTATAAAAATTCAAATTGGAATTTATTTCTGCTATAATATTCATATAAACACATAATCTAAATATCTCGATATTCATCTTTATAAAATATGTCGACTACATCCAATTTTTTTTGTTGCTTTTTGTGGCTAAATAAAATATTTTACGATATTATTTTATGACTCTATTACACTAAAGACGCTTGCAATCCACAGTTTTTGACTGATGTAATGGATGATTGTCATACTAAGAGTACGATACTAAATCTTCATATTCGAGTATTTAGTATTATAATAGCTCTCGACAAAACTGTTAATTCGAGTTTTAACATTATCCGTCGATGTAATATGTCGTAAACACCAAAAAATGGATATTTCGGCACTAACTCTTATTATTTTACTGAAACATGTCAAACTTTTTGTTCCTCTCCTCGATATTATCAATTCAGACTGATTATTCAGAAAACTTTTAACGTTTTAGCTATATTTGACTGAAATTGATTACTAGTCTAGTTTCGAGCACATATAACTATCTTTTAGAAAATCATACCATTAGTTATGGTAGATATGTTCACTTGAATAATTTTGAATTGATTCATAATCGAATACTAATATTAAATCTGTGATCAAAAATATTGGAAAAACGTGACGTCGATAGTGTTTTTTTTTTAAATAATGCTTCTCTTTTTTGCTAATTTTCTACATACCTCTTTAAACAGAAGTTATGCAAGAGTTACCAAAAAACATCATTATATGATGCTAGCGTTAGCAAGATTTACAAACGATAATCATTATTATAAACTCATGAATTAATTTTCAAAGAAAAAGGAACTATCAAAAATAAAATAAATGATATTTAGAATGCTCTATTTTATTACTAAAACCATTTAGATCAATAACTTACTAAAACCAAATTGTTGAAATAGAATGAATTGAGAAAATTGTAATAATCAGTTGTTGTGAACTTATCGCAGTATGTGTTTTTTATCGAATGATTTATTATTTAGTTGTGTAAAAGCACACAACTCTACAGTTACATTTTTTCCTACCTTTCTCTTTTTTCTTCCAAGTAAGTGAAAAATCCGAGAAAGAGGAGCGAGACAAAAAACACTTATTGTGTGGGGAAAAGTTGCAATACTTCACAAAAAAAAACAATGATAAAGCTGGAAAGAAAAACACATTCTACTGGGTAAAAGTTTATTGCGAAATACAAACTCTTAAGGTATGCAGGTGAACAATAAAAATCATACTGATATCTACAACGTAAGAATTAATCATTATCATTGATACCGAATGTTCTCCACCTGTGTAGAACATAGAGAGGATACTAACTCTCACTAAAGCCTTTAGAAATTCGAAAAATTCTTAGATAATATCGAAGATTATAGATTATTTTATTCCTGATGTATCTGCGGAATAAATAGAACAATATGTTTGAATATGAGTATCAGCTAAATGTGACACTTGTACACTTCCTCATTTACACACAAAAGTACTCACAGAAATTATTCAAGGACTAATATATAGTAAAGAGATTGCAGATGTATTTTTTTCCATAATAAACATTATTACCAATAGATATCGATTTTAAATTTATAATATCTTTTTTATCAATAAACTTCATCATTTTCATCTGACAACATTGGCAAAACTTTGAAGAAGATTTGTTCTATAGAACTAAACATCTCACATCACAAAAAAAGAGACTTTTATATTCATTAGAGTATTCATCATTTATTCTCTAATCTTTTTACTTAAAATTAGGATTAAATATTTATTTGGTGAAAAAAAAAGATTGAGCAAGAAGTGAAAATAAATTTACATGCAACACACTTATATAGTTATAGAATTAAATAAAAGAAAACATTATACGCATGGCAAGAAACATACTCAATCAGACAAGCTTGGAAAAAACAAGTTTGTAAATATTTACGTTGTAAAATTCATTTTTCTCTCAAAAAAAATTTTTAACGCGTAAAATTGTGCACTTTCTACGCATAGAAACATCGTTTTTTTAAATGCGTGTCTGACTGGGTAGCTGTAGAAAAAAACACAAATCGTAAACTAGTAAATATACATCTGACAAAATATTTATCATTAATTCATATGAACAAAAGATGTTTATATCAGATATAAGCACAACATGATAAATGAATATGAAATACATGTATTTTCTTATTTATTAGAGTTATAATTCAACTAAACCAGAATATTAAAATTTATAATTAGTATCATTTATGATACAAAGAATGTGTGAAGATAAAATAAGAATTTGATTTGATCGATCATAATATGTTCTTTGTACTTTTGTTTGCTATCAAGGATCAACAGATTAATTTGGTTTAACTATATATTATTCTCTAAAAGTGGAAAAAGAATTCGATAATTCAAACCATTGTAATGTATCATGACACTCCATAAAAAAGAAGATTAATTTTTGAGAATTTGAATATATGCATTTCTCTTTACATATATCTTCAAAACATTAACTTTATCACATTCAAATAACTTCCATTTTTATTACTATATAATCTCTAACTCAAAATTATGATATATTCTACTAAGACCTTATTAATAAAAGGATCACAGAATTAATATATTAACTCAACTTCTAGTATATCATAGAATGATGATATTCATAAGAAAATATTTTTTGAATTTCAATATTAAATCAAGAAGAACAAGTTTATGATGAAGAAGTACAGTAATACGAGTAGAAAAATGATCTAAAACATATCAAAGAAATAAATAAAGCCTTTTGAATTCTAAGTTGTGGATGTGGGTTAATAGAAGGTCAACTCTCACAGCTTCAAGGTAGATGATTTAGGTACGATTTTAAGTTTTACTTCTTCAGTTATTGATTTGATAAGAATTAAATTATCTTTCGTTCAATAAATCGAACAATATATATGTCTGTTACTTTTGATATAAGAAGAATTCTAACATAAAAAACAAAATTAAAAAAAAACTTGTAAATATTGATCGTGAAAGGCAGAAGTAGATTGTATTACATTTTTGTTCTTACAGATTTGATACTATATAGAACCGAAGAAAGACTAATATATTTCTTAAGAGATATTTAATGTTTTCATTTTCTGATAAGATTCCCGTACCCCGAAGGAAACGGGAGTGAATCAAACTCAACGGCACTGCATTATCGAGATGATTCGTGGCACAGATCCGAGTGAACTCGAGTGATCCTGACCGATGTCCATATTTCGCTTGAAAGAGCCGGATCTCAATGAGATCAGCGCCGGCTTTCAAACTGACGAAAACAGATACTACACTTTGATCTTAGCCAAAAAGCGATAACTCAATAGATGAATTCCAGTTCTTTATATTTACCGTGTTCATACACATTTCATTTTTCAACGAAACAAAATAGAATCTAGTTTGTTATGACTTACGACATTACAGTACATAGTTTATTGATGATGACTATTGTGCAAGAATAATGTAAGATTTTATATAAATCCTAGTTTACATTTATTGTAATACATTTTTTAATTCTTTTTCGTTTTAATAAGAAAAAAAGTGTTGCTCTGGCAGGCTAATGTTACCATCTTTTTTTTCAAGAATTTTTTAACTTAACATTAATATCCGATACATGCACACACAAGCACAAGGAGAAGAAGGAAATAAAGCATTCAGAACAGGAAAAAAAGAGGTACACACCGACACACATATATATGATGAATATCAATTTAGAATAAGAACAACACAAAATGTTTTATTAATTTTGTTTTTCTTGATATTTATCAATGACCATTAGCATTTGCTTATTTGGCTTCATTAAATACCTTAGCAAAAGTTTTAGCCTGTTCATTAGTTTTAAATCTTATACATAATGTTTCATGTTTAGCTTCACCATCAGCAAAATCCATTGCTGACCATAAATAAGCATTAGCTGAACCTTGATGTGATTTTAGTTCCATTTGTGATGTTATCTGATGATTTGCACATAATTTCAGTACTTGTTCACGACGCATTAATATTCGACACACTTTTGTTGTTTTATGTTGTAAGATTTTCAATTCACCAACACCTTGTTCTTTCATTTGATTTGCTGCCGTATCAAAGCGATAAAGTTTAGCACGTTCACAGAAAAGAACATTTTCATCCTCTTCACCAGTTTTAACTTCAACAGCTGATCGCTGAACAATAGGTTTGAATGATACATTTGGTTCATATTCAGAATCGTCACCACCGCCTTCACGATCATCATCAGCATTAGTTTCTATTTTTGCTGTTGGAATTGTCGATGACATCGAAGGGAAAGATCCACTACCAAAGACAGAGGATCCCTGATTATTGATACCAAATGTAAATGGACCTTAAAAAGAATATTAATGAATTTCTATTCGTTTAAATCATATATATATATATATATCTTACTGCTGTTTGATGGTTTTTCGTTTGTAGTACTAGTAGTTGTTGTTGCCATCGAAAATATTGATAATGGTTTAGTATTTGTATCAGCAGCGCCAAATTTAGGTGCATTTGAAAAAATACTTTTGGATGGTGTTGTAGTCGTTGGTGGTAGTGTATTTATTGATGTTGGCGCCGAAACTGGTGGTGCTGATGCCGACATAGAAAATTGAAATGATGAAAGAAACATACTGAATGGTGATGAAATAACTGAAATTTTCTTAATAAATTCTTGTGAATCTTGTCGAATTGAAATATTTGATGGTTTATTCAATTCTTCTGTAATTTGTGTTAATTGTAACTGAAAATGATTTAAATCAAAATCGTTAAATTCATTTTCTTCACGAATTCCTTTTAATTTCTGAGATAATTCAATAAACTTGTTTTCAATATCGTTGATCGACTTTTCTGTCAAAGTCATCAGTGTTTCTCGGCATTCTTTTGCTGTTTTTTGAATTTGATCAATTGAATCTGTTTCCCATTGATTAATTTGTTCAATAAAAGAAGAATTCAAGGGATTTTGTTTTTTTTGAATAATCGTTTGTTGAAACTGATCATGATTACTGACAATTTCTTCTAATTTGTTGCCAAGAATTTGTCGATGTTCTGTTAAATGTTGAAAACAAAAACCTTTTGAACATCCTGAACAAACATATGTTGTATTCGCTTTGTTACAAATAGAACATTGTGCTCTGGTGTTTGCCGTTGCCATTTGTTGATGAATTTCGAAAAGAAATGAATGTTTGTTATATTTTCTTATTTACCTAGACTTCGATAAGATAAAATGAGTCAAAGTCAATAAAAATATGTGAAGAAAAAAGAATGAAGTAAACCTTTTTTTAGTCGTTACAGAATTTTCATAATAAAAACAATTTGGTGTTCATTAGGATTGTATTAAAAATAAATCATAAGAATTTCGTTAAGTTTTCTCCTTTGAGATCAGAAAAGATACAAATAATCTTTTTGTTTTGGTTTAATTAAATAAAAGATTTTTTGTTATGAAATTCGATGAATGTCATTTATTTATTCAATTCTCTTTACTTTATTTTACAGTTTAATATTTTTGAAAATGATAATTAAAGTTTTTCTTGAGTTTTGTCGAAAAAAAATATTCATAAGTGCGTTTAAGTAAATAATTAATCTAAAATCAATTTGAAATCGTTTGAAAATCTTCATTCGATTTAATTATTTGTTTTTTCTCTTTTACAATTCAAGATGTATATTAATATCGTTACAAAAATATTTCAACATCTTGAGGGTGTGGGTGAATCTGGATATAGATGAAGAACACAAATCCACATCCGAGGTTTTAATGAAAAACATAGGACCTGATTAGTTTCTAAAAATGAAAAAGTAAAATTCTAACGAACCAGATGATAAACCAAGATCTTTATTACATTCTTGAAAACGTTTGGAGAATTTTTCAATTAAAATTGATAAATATTTATTACGATCTTCTGGTGCATCAAGTTTATCAAAATATTGACGTAAAGTATTTAATAAAAACTGATTTTCATATGATTGAAGTTCAATAAGACGCTCTAATATATCACGACTAGAAATACAATATGTTCACTTTTGATATAGAATTTGCAATTAAAAAATATTTTAAAGATTAGATGAGACTAAAGCAGTTGACGTTATCATTTCACGATGGAAATCTCTGTTCTTTTCTTCTGAGTACTCTAATTATAGAAGAACTCGTAGGATAATTAAAACTTTTATAAAAATATATGATAGCAAAAAACTATAATCAACATAACATGCTTATATTATTTTATGATATTTCGATAACAAGAAAGAACGATAAATGTCATTGTATTTTTAATAAAATATTGAAGACCCTATATATAAAAAAAGAAAAGAATTTTTCAGTATTTGTCCAGCATTGAATGGTAATATTCTTTCATCAAGTTGTAGATAGATTCTACGAAATGAAATACTTTCACTGTGAGCTCGATTAGATTTGCATAATCTTAAAAGATATAAAGCGAAGAGAAGTAAATCATTTTTAAATCTATTTTATTACCCAAGCCGAAGTATTTCACCATTAGGTAATTTTTGACAAACACATGCGGCAAGACATCGATCAGTAGCATTTACATTTTTGTAACTAAAATCATATATATTTATATATGAAGAATTATTTCTAGAATAAAATCTATACTTTAATTTTTAGTATGAAATGCCGGCTTAGCAACTTGTCGATCAAAGATTTAACCCATTGCTAATGATCAAAGTCATATTTTCAGAAAACAAATAAGTATTCATACTGAAGAAAAGATCTCAAATAAAATGAAATAATTATTTTACAATCTTCAATATATCAAATAATTTATATAAAAGTTATCATGAAATGAAAAAATAAATCAATGTTTCTTTTTAATATTCATTCAAAAATAATAATTATATTTCGCCAATTATTTTACTTATCTTTTTTCATAATTAAAATCTTGAGATCACAGTGCAAAAAAAAGAATGAATTCTTTATTTTTCGAAAGTATAAACTCAGGTAATTCTAATTCATATTTCATAATAATGATAAAAAATATAAAAGATGTCATTGTGACAGTTTTTCTAGTAATTAAACTCTTTGCTATGTATTTAATTAATTTTATTCTAACATAGATTTTATGATGTTTGTGATTAATGAAAATAAATATACAGATACAAACAACCATATAATCATATTACAATTTTAGTCCTTGTTTTCAGAAAAAAAATGTTACTCTGACAGATCAATATTATCGTTAATCCACATACGTTCGTCATTGCCACATATATCTTAATAAGTTGTAATAAGCAACTTTTCTTGATAATCCGTAGTGCTCGATATTCATTTTGTCTTTCTAAATATTTTATTAACAAAACACAATAGAAAGTATCGAATGTGTAAAGACATAGTAGATGTCGTGCACCATATACTATCGAAATAAATTGCTTATTACAAACTTACCAAGAGGTAAAAAATCTTAATCTGATTAAATACATGTTGCAATGACGAAAAATGTGCGGATTAATGGTAACATTGATCTGCCAGAGCAACATTGTCTTATAAAAAAAGTAAAAGAAATCTATATATTATACATAAGAATTACTTGTTGACTATTTATTACATTATTATTTTACAATTATTTCTTGAAGATTATTAAAACTAATACACAACATATTCTGCTTTCCTTTTAATCATTGAGATGATGTCTAACAACAGAAAACTATGACTACAACAATTAGTCTTTTGAAAAGATATCTCCGAGAGTTCGTTTTAATCGATAGTATTAAATGATGTGAATATCAACTTAAGTAATTATTCCACTTTGCAAGAGTATTATTTTATATTGATTTTATCGTCGATGCGTTGGAATGAATTAAATATAGAATTCCCTTAAAAAGAATATATTTAAGATGATTCTCTCATAGCTTTCTTTTACAGAAGAAGCATTAATTAGTATAAACTGAAAGGATTCAAGTGCATATAAATTTATATTTGTCATTATCAGTGATTATATGAAATGATATTAAGATATACATAATATAATTGATATATGACAAATTATTCATTTGAAATACATAAATAGAAACAATTTCTCTTTTTCTTTTTAATTCATGACAGCATAGAGTTGACAATCTTAAAAAATAATTTTAGACGTCAATTTCTTATCAATAAATGTACTACCTGTGAAATAATCTCTCTCTTATTCATTAGATCATTCAAAGTTGTATCATAATCGAATTCTACCTTGCAAAACTTCTATACTATATTTTCATATAAGTTAATTAACTTGTTTTTGAAAGTAAAACAATAGAATTAAATCTCAATTAAATGCAAATACTCTATTCTTAATTCATAAAACCAAGTATTACTAACATTCAAGAAAACTTCTGATACATTGATTAATTGTTTTTCATTCGATAGAATATATCAAGTTAAACATTAATATCTTATCAATAAATGTCTGGTGAGACACATGAATTAGATTTTCCCTTTTATTATTATTCAGCTTAGATTTTTTGAAAAGAGTGTTACTCCATAGAACTAATGTTATTATATTGATTCATTTATTTCTTGTTATGTTTATAATAAATATTTTTTTCTAAAAACGAGAGATATATTATCTCTAGTTGAACTTTACATTTTATACTCAGATGATAGAAAATTAATAAGAAGGGTAGGTATGGGATGGAAGTGAGTATTGTCATCATCTCACATTCACACCTTCAAGATATTTTTTTGAATCAGTCTATATGAATATGAAACGTTTGCTCTTTGACAGTTCTACTTTGGACAGTCTGTTTCTTGATATTATTCAGGTTATTCGCTAATATTAATCAATAAAAAATATTTTGTCAGATATATTTCTTGGCGTACGAATAATGTTTTCTTTTGTTTAATTCTATAGCTATACGGCTCTGATGCATGTAAAGTTCTTATCACTTCCTATTCTATCTTTTTTTATTCACTAAATAAATATTCAGTACTTATATTAAATAAAAAGACTAGAGAATAAATGATAAATATTCTAATGAATATAGAATTTTTTCATGACGTAAGATGTTTAGTTCTATAAAACAAATATCTTTTAAAGTTTTGCCAATGTTGTTAGACAAAAATGATAAAGTTCATTGATACAAAAGATATCATGAATTTAAAATCGATATCTATAAATAACTATGTTTGTTGTAGAAAAAAAAAATACACTGGAAATCTGTGTACTATATATTAATCTTTCGATACTTTCTGTCAGTACTTTTATGTGTCCGTGAGTGTACGAGTGCCATATTTAACTTACACTCATATTTAAACATTTTTCTATTTATTCATCAGATGCATGAAAAATAAGATGGTCTATAATCTTTCATGCTGTTCAAGAATTTTTCGAATCTCTGACGACTTTAGTGAAAATTAGTATCATCTTTGTTCTATGTAGCTGGAGAATATATATATTTTGTTTTTGAAAAAACGAATTTTTATATAATTCATATTTCTCTTTGTATAAAGAAAATATTCGATTCTCGAAAGTTAGTTTATAATTTTTCTTTGCTGTTATAATCAAGAATTGTTTATACTACGAAAATGTTCAGTTATATTCTTTGTTGTTGATGAAGGTATTCTTAATGATATTGGAGATAAATTTTTTAACATAAACATTTTTTGTCTTATCTTGAAATTGATATTTAAATAGAGAAAAGTCATATTAATACGACTAACTATAAACACTTTTATTGATACGCTCACTTGAAATGATCGAAAAATAAAAAATCTTCATTGATTCTACAAATGCTCACGTTATTATAGATTCAAACTCATCGTATACATATTTTGTATCTATTCAAGAACGTATTTCGACTATAGACATTAGAACTAAACAAAGAGATTTTTCAGCTCATTTATTTGAAAGATACAATAACAAAATGTTTGCTTCATATTAAAAAATAAAATTAGATATTTATCTTTGTTTGATTTGATTAATTGTTAAAGTTTTAAATTAAATTAATAGGAAAACTATTTTTTGTATTTATCTTGAATAGATGGAAAGATAAAACTAATTTTATTTTCTCTTATTAATCTATAAATAATTTAAATATAATATTCGATCTCACACAATAAAATAGAGATTCAAAAATGGCAAATAATTCATTTTTCTCTCTCATTACAAAGTTACCTTTTTTCGACGTATGTCTTATAATAATAAAAGGTGAGAAAAAGAATAGACGCCACGTTGATATTGTAGAACGACGTTTTTTTCGTTCTCTTTTATTTTTCTTCACAATGAGCTACCAAGTCATGTTTCTACGTGCATAGATTCTGTCGTTACTAAATCGAAGTAATATTTTTGTTTTTCGCATCACTGCACTCATTAATAATATGTATCTTAAATAATGTGCGTAATATTCAGATAAAAAAAAGAAGATTTGTCAACTAAATCGTTTTCGCGTTACTCAGTGAAAAGAAATCTTTAGCTGAAATAAATTAAATATTTTAGAATTAGTAGTTACATTTATTAAGAATAAATATAGATTTTTAAATTATTTATTAGTTAAATTTGTAATAAAGAAATATCTACTTATTTTCAGTGTTAATTCAATCAAATTTCTTTACATATCATCCAAAATGTGGAAAGAACTCAGCATCAATATTAATATACAAAAAATCATATCTAAAAATCACTATGCTATCTTCTCTTTCATAAGATATGCATCTAAACAAATTTGCAGATAAGATTCTTAACTTGCCGATCAGTAAAAATATATGCTTAAAGAAAAAGTGAACGATAATCTCTATTGGAAGAAAAAAAAGTTGAAATAATTTAAAGAGAATACTTATCATTGGTATGAACATTTAACAACTATTGAAAATTTTTATAAAAAGATGAATGGTTGTTGAATTGTTATTAAACTTTAATTTATAATTTTCCTCAGTTTTTCATTTCGGTTATCATCTGTTGTAGTCGTTTTTCAAAAAAAATCGTAGAGAATTGAATTCTTATAGCCACTTTTTATTTACATAATGACATTTGCTGTTAATGAAAACGATTTGGATCATCGTTAAAATCCTAATAAATTGATCCTTGAATTGTCTCAGAGTATTTACGAATAGATGTAATCGAATGATCTGACAATTTACAATAGTACTTGAAATACAGTTGCGTATTATATTCTTTTGATTATAAAAATAATCGTCAACAAAATGACATTTATCTGTTTTACAATTACATTTTTGTGACTTGTTTTCTTTTGCGCATCTGTATCTCATCAAAAGTATGACAAGCAAGAGAAAAATCCATACATAAGACAAAACAATGAAAAATCAAATTCCTTTCATTAGAATGTATGTATTTTTTTTATTTCGAAGAAATTAATCTTGTCATTTTATTCTTTGTCGATATTATAAAGATAATCGTATGCATTATATATGTGCATCAAATTGTCAAATGATTTTAAATCTTATTCGTAGGATTTACATGACTATAATGTTGTTTTGACGTTATTTATTTCGTCGATAAAATATTTCATATATATATTTCAGTCGCACAATGACTCAACATATATAAAAAAAAGGTATCCATTAGATAATAATCTTATTGATCAGTGAGAATAAATACTCAGACGAAAAAGTAAACGATACACATACTGTAATATCAAATAGAGGTAAGTACTATCCTTTTTTTATACTTTTATTTATGTTTAAAACTCAAATACTATTGAGGAAACTAAATATTCCCCAAAGCATTTGAGAGTAATTCACTATTACCATTTGTGAAATATACCTTTCATCTTTATATATCCTCAACTTTTATCTATCTGTTTCCGATTTTCATTTTCTTTTTATTTCAACATTCAAAACCAATATTAATACTTCAAAACACTAATCCAGCATAAAAACAAACACTAATACGACCATGCACTTCTACTAAAACACCAAACCACCCACAAAACCCTTCACAACGCCAACAAAACCCAAACATTAATACCAAAGTGGACAATACTAATAACTTAACAAACACCAACATCTCAAAATGATATACACAACAATGAGCATCATCAATAAAAATAACAAATCATCCAGTGAAAACTACGGCATCCACATCATCACCTATAACAACTCAATCCCATCTAGAATCAACTCACAAACAATCGCCAACAAAAACACCAACAACGAATCCATTTTCTATCAACTCGCGAAAAAATATCATCAACAAAATAAAAACTGATGCCACCAGATATAAATACCCCATTCAACACTATCATCACTGCAACTGTCACTACCACTTAATATCAATACCTGATTCAACGAAATCACCAATGCAAATACTGATGCTACACTGATACGAATACAATGTTGAACACCATCACCAATGCAACCATTAATGCCACCTGATACGAAGATAAAACAGAACACCATCACCAATACGCATATTATTGCCACCTGGTATGAATATCAAATTGAACACCATCACGAGAGCAAATATAATTGTGACCTGCTATGAAAATCAAACTGAACACACTCGCCAATACAAATATTATTTCCTCCACGTATCAATATCAAACTGAACACCATCACCAATGCAAATATTAATGGCATTTGATATGAAGATGCAATTGAACACTATCATCGATGCATATATTAATGCCATCTGGTATGACGATGCAACTGAACGCCATCACCAATGGAAATATTAATGCCATCTGCTATGAAGATGCGATTGAACGCCACCACCGATGCAAATATGAATGCCATCTGATATGAAGATGTAATTGAACACCACCTCTAATACAAATATTAATGGCATTTGGTATGAAGACGCAATTGAACACCATCACCAATGCAAATACTGATGGCACCTTGTATAAATACTACGTTAAAAACCACCACCTATGCAAATCTTAATGCCATCTGGTATGAAGATGCAATTGAACACCATCACCAATGCAAATATTAATGCCATCTGGTATGAAGATGCAATTGAACACCGTCACCAATGCAAGTATTAATGCCACCTTGTATAAATATTACGTTAAATACCACCACCAATGCAAATATTAATGCCATCTGGTATAAATATGTAGTTGAACAACACCACCAATGCAAATATCAATGTCATCTGATATAAACATACAACTGAACACTATTACCAATGCAAATATTATTGCGACCTGGTATGAAGATGCAATTGAACACCATCACCAATGCAAATATTATTG
>CAJNOI010000044.1:0-26781 GCA_905250115.1 Adineta steineri | reverse complement strand
TATACTTCTCGGATATGGTAATGGTTCTTTTGCAAATCAAACTACGTGTTCAACTGGTCGTTCGCCATCTCTTGTAGCTGTTGGCGATTTTAACAATGATACTCGACTAGATATCGTCTTTGCTAATGAAGGTGACAACACTGTAAGTGTACTTCTCGGATATGGTAATGGTTCTTTTACAAATCAAACTACGTATTCAACTGGCCTTTATCCACAATATGTAGCTGTTGGTGATTTTAACAATGACATTCGGCTAGATATCGTGGTTGCTAATCAATTTGACGACACTATAGGTATATTTCTTGGTTACTTAAATCTGGATTTTCAATATCAAATGACACTAATAACTGGGAACCGGTCTGTTCCGCGATCATCTGTCGTTGGCGATTTTAACAATGACACTTATATGGATATTGCTGTCGTAAATTCAGGCACCAATAATATTGGTATTTTTCTTGGATTTGGCAATAGTTCTTTTTTAAATCAAACAACATTTACAACTGGCTCTGGTCCATGGTCTTTAGCTGTTGCTGATTTAAACAACGATAATCGATTAGATATTATTGTCAGTAATATTAATGATAGTAACATCAGTGTATTTCTCGGTTATGGGAATGGATTTTTTATGAATCAAACAGTATATTCAACTGGAATTAATGCTGAACCTTACTCAGTTGCTATTGGTGATTTTAATAATGACGCCTTATTAGATATCATTGTCGCTAATTACCGTGCTAGCAATGTAGTTATATTATTTGGATCTGGTGGTGGTAGATTTACAGATTCAAAAATATATTTGGTTAGTTATGGATCTTTTCCATTTTCTGTTGTTGTTGGTGATTTCAACAATGATACAAAATTGGATTTTGCGGTCGCAAACTATGGTACTGACAATTTAAAGATTTTATTACAGACTTGTTAATTGATCTCTCTAACTTTAAACATTTTTATTGTTCATTATTTTTCTATATTATGCATTTGCTCTTACTAATATTTCTTATAAACTTTTTTTTGTCTTACTTTATTTAATATATTCGATTAGTTAGAACTATCAAATAAATATGTTCACAAATAAAAAACTATATTGAGTTATTCCCTAGGATTGCGACTTATAATTACTGTTGTGAAACTGTAGAGAGCGCAAACCTCATGTACGCACAGGACAGACTTGAAGGTGGATATTGATGAAGAATAACTATAACATGCTCACATCCACATATTGATTATGTTGTAGAATTTCATTAATATTTTCTTTTATTGTAATAGAACATTGTCTGTAAATAGTTTTATTATAAACAATACTTTGATAAGCATCGGTGATAATATTTAATATTCGCCGATAAAATAATTATATAAAAGAAGAAAAATAAAAATCGAATAATTTGTAATGTTCTTAGTGTGATTTAAATCTCGAATCTTCATAAATTCCCGATTATTTTAAAAAGGAAAATGAGTTAAATTTTGGCAGAAGCTGAAAACAAAAGAAGAACTTTTTTTTTTATAAAATGTACGAATTATCATGATTTCATTAATAAAATATTGCATAATCGATTTTCCACGTGTTCATTATCATGAAAAAGTGTCACACAAACAAATTTCATCTCTTAAAATTGGAATACAAGGCAAGCCCCATTCAGCTTTTTTCTCTGTATTGGTAATCATGTATTTATGATAAGACATAAACTATTAGAACAGATTTATTGAAAAATAAAATTGTTTGATGATAAATAAATCCATTAATCTCGATGAGATAAGTGTTCTTAGTTTATTTGTCTATTTCACTCAATAAGTCACTTCAGACATATATCTAGGAGGATCATTCGAATAGTAGAATTTATGTATGATTCGACATCTAGACTCTTATTGTTGAATCTGATTGGATCTCACTAGTCGAATTCTATCGTATGATTAGCTTAATTTCTACTAGTAGGATGAAATACCAATATGAACTCATACAAGATAATAGAGTTTAGCCCTTGGATTCGATTGAAAGATTGTTATCGAAGGATGCCTTCTTTAACTTGGAAGCAAGGGATGAACATTCACATACTGAGGTGGGTTTTTTTTACTGACTTCTTGAGATAATTGTTCCGGTCTGAATGACAAAAAGAGAATGCTTCTCGTCAAACGATTTCCTGACAGCAAAAGGGACGATTACTCATCCTCAACGTGACTATTGATGCGCACGTTGCATTCTACTAACCTCATCTTCTTTATCCAGTGGTTTTGAAATTAATCGATGTAATCATCAGTAGAATCGCATGTTTCCTCAACAATGTCGTCGAAATAAACGTATGAAGGTATTTTATTTCTTTTCCGGATTTGTTAACATATTCATAGAAAGTATACGTTACTATTGTACGGTGATAACA
Source organism: Adineta steineri (assembly GCA_905250115.1). NCBI lineage: Eukaryota > Metazoa > Rotifera > Eurotatoria > Adinetida > Adinetidae > Adineta > Adineta steineri. The sequence continues at coordinate 24,409 of CAJNOI010000044.1, read as the reverse complement.
CATTCAATATAGAAAAAGAAACGTAATATTAAGATCAACAATTTCTTATTTGTGTTTAACTATTTAATTAAACGGCATGAATATTTTAGTCTCTGATTCTGACAATTTCCTAAAACGATTAAATGACACTAACCCATGCGCGGCGACATGAATATTGCTTTTTTATGATTTGTAAGAGGTTTCATTTCTTTATTTGTAACAACTTTTATCAACGTTTCTCTATATAATCAATATGATCTATGAACATTTCTTTATCAGCGGTAAAAGCATCAACATCTTTGATTGAATTGTGGCAACGATATTCAATTGTGACTGCAATAAATGTACTTCTAGTCCGTCCTGTAGTGTGACTCATCATCTCGAATGGGCATGCACCAATTCCAATTCGGTTCGGTTCCAATTCTGGAATTGGTTAGAATTGAAATTGAAATTGGTCGGAATTGATCAAGAATTGGTTGGAATTGACATGGAATTGACTCAAAATGACTAAAAATCGTAGAAACTTCCATATTATTCACTGAAACTAATCAAAACTAAGACTAGATTAGTATGAATCAATATAAATTACAAGAAATTGATCTGATTTAGTCAGAATTTGTAAAAAAATTTCTATAATTGATTTAGAATTGATCAGAACTCATACAAAACTGAATAACTAGTGTCAGTTCTTAGTCACTTTAACTGATAAAAACTAGAATACATTCAAATAGAAATAACAAAATTTTATTTCTATTGTTGTCCAATAGAGTAGATAAATACTACTCTTGGCTATTCATATGCTTTTCTATTATATCAATGAGTGTGCAATGATTTTGAGTCATTATCAGAATATTTCAGTTTATATCATCTGTTCTTATATTTGAATGTATCAAGGACATTTAGATTTATCTTTGAGTTGTTAGCGACAAGATATGAATTGATTGCACTATGTTTATTTATAGAATACATCCACGTTGTTGATATATGCTTTTTATACGACTGATCATTCTATGAGCAGCCTCAAGAATCATTATAGAAATAGTGCCGAAATCAGTAGATGATCTCTATGTATAGCGACGAACTGCGCACGTACTATAAATTACCCAAATCAGTTTCATATTTTTTATTTAGTTTTTAGTTTATTGTTCATAACAAAACATAAGAAGTAACGCTTTTAATGAGATGTTTATTTTGAGATTTACCTTTTTCTATAAAGAAATAGATAATTTTAATTCCTAATACCATACGTGCTAATTTTAAAAGACTGATGAGATTTGATTCTGCTAAAGAGAGAATCGGTTTAATTGAAGTAAAAACTAATCACCTGACATATACATATGACAGAAATGTATGATATATTAATTCGCTAAAAAAAGTGTACAAACCGAAGATTTAAACTTACAGACTGTTTCGCTGAGGACTAATGTTTTAAAAATCTTTCTTCAGCTAGCTTTAGTGATAAAAAAATGGTAAATAATGATAAGGGTGGGGTGGGTGTGGGTGTGGGTGTGGTGTGGGTGTGGGTGAGTGTGACTTGCAGTTACGGGTAGATGTAATGATATCCACGCCCGCATCCTAATATTTTGCGGTTGTATTAATGATGCATTTATTCAACAAAAGACTCAGTCAGAAAAACAATTACTTAGACAAAAGAAATTTGTTCATATTTATTTCGATAAACAAAAGCATATTAAAGATATATGTTGAAATAATTCATGTACTCTTGTTTGATGATTTTGAACTACTATCAATAGAAATATTAACAAGATTTGGAGTAAAATTAGTATTCGATAATGGTGATGATGATGAAGATTTTTTATCAAGTTTTAACTGAGATGATAATGGTTTTACTGTAAGTTTAAAACCTTGATCTGCTGTTAATTGTTCAAATGTATTGATAAGATTATCATCACCTATAGTTAAACATAGAGATACAAGTTGTTGTTCAATCTTTTTATTAGTTTCACGTTGTAGACGAACATCAATATCAAGGATATCTTGTTGAATATTTTCAAAATTTTGTTGATAACGTTTAATCTAATAAGTAAATTTAAAAAATAAAAATTTCAAATGATTTTTCTACAAACAAGTTGATCAGCACGAACAATCTTAGTATGATATTGTTCAATTTCTTTTTCAAGTTTATTTTGAATATGACATTTATTGGTATTAGTTAGATTTATTTGTTCTACTTCATATGTTAAGTCAGATTGAGATGTCTAGTTAATATTAAAAACATTTTTTTCAAATAATCTATTTTAATTATTGTCTTACTGAACTGTTTTTTTCAGTAAAATCTTTTAATATTTTTCGACGAATTTTAACTTGTTCTGTAATAGCTCGTAAATGTTCTTCAAGTTTTTCCATATCACAAATTTCTGGACCTAATAAAATTCTTAACAAAAATATTTAATTTTATTATATTTACTTGATTTATTTAGTTTATCAAAAGCTTTTTTAACATCCATATTATTCCATTTCAAAATTTGTACTGTATTTTCAAGTGCTCGTAATTCATTCTCAGCTTTAATAACAAGTGCTTCTAATTGATCACCTTGTTTTAATAAATCTTCTTTCATTTGAGCAGACTATACTAAATAATAAGATATGATATATCAATTGTTATTGTTAGAAAAAAAATGAGTAAATTGTATACTTTAATCACATATTGTGCTTGTGCTAAAATATTATCTTCATCTGATTTATCTGTATTTAATGTTATAGCAAAACTTTCATATCGATATTTCAATTTAGTTATTTTCGTAATACGCATAGCAAGTTCAGTTGAAATAGTCGCTTTTTTAGTTCGTTCATCATTGAGTCGTAAACGAAATAATTGACTATTTGCTTGTACTTCCATACGACGTTCTTTAATTGCCTAGAATTATCGTCAGTTTTTGTGAGATTACGTATGGCTTACGGCAAGGTGTTCCTTGGTAACTCGAAAAAACTCTCAAAGGTAAAACTTTCTAGAAAATTACTTTTTGTATCTCAATTTTGTGCTGTTTTAAACTACAATTGATTTCACTTGAATTATGTAAAAGATTTTTTAATCGTTTTAATTCGACATTGAGAAGATTTGTTTCAACAAGATAATCCTAAAAGAATAAAAATAAAAATTTCTATCCTTAGATAAAAAAAACTATCGTTTACTTCTTTTTCATTATTTAGTTTTGTTATCATTTTATCACTTAAATTTGTATAAAGATCAAATTGAAGAAATTTTTCATTTAATTCATTTTTTTCTTCGATTAATTGATCAAAATCACGTTTGATCAATCTTATTTCTTCATGTAAAAGTTTTATTTGAGATTGTAATTGATCATATTGAGATTTTTTCTTCTTATATTCATTTTGTAATTCATTAATTTTTAAATCTGATTCAGAAGATCTTTCGTCCATTTTCTCGTTTAATATTCGATTAAGACGATGATCAATTGTTTTTTTTAAAAAATCTTGATGATATATTAATTCCTGTTGTTTTAATAATTGTTGATCAAATTTATTTATTTGATATTTTATACTATGAATTTGATTTCGATATGTTTGATTATCTAAATCATATTGTTTTTCACGTTTTTTTAATGATAATAATTCATTATTTAATAGAAAAAAAACTTCCGAATATTTTTTATATTGATTATTTAATTTCTTTTGATATTTTCCTTCATTCTCCATTAATTTATCAAATTTCGATAATTTTTCATTTATTGTAAACTTTTCATTAAGTATAAAACTTTTACGATTAATTATATCCTTATGTTGTTGTTTGAGTTTTGTAAATCTATACATAACGAAAAATAAGAATTGAATCGTTTTCACTGATCGAATTACTGGCGTTCTTTCGAACGAATATTCGTTTTTAGTTCATCAAGTGAAGCACGTTCATGTTGTAATTGATTTTGTGTATTGAATAGAACAGTTTTCAATGATAGAACCTAATAAAAGAATTGAAGTTTTCTTATAGGAATCAATCGGTATGTATTAGATCTTTGTAAATTTTATATTCTTCTAACAAAAGTGTTGTTTTGGTCAAATTCGACGCTGAGTACAGTGAAACCTCTCTATAGTGGACACCATCGGAACTTTTCAAAAGCATCCACTGTAGAGACGTGAGGTCACTTCTAAAGGAATATTTTGTTAAACGAAGTAAATGTGTTTTCTGGACATCTGAAGATTAATGAGTAGGACCAAACACTACTATTTATCTTTGCTTTCACCCTCGAAAAACATACAGTTTGCTAAAAAAATAGGCAAATGTTTTGTAGACGCTATTAAACTTGTCAGCAATCCTCATCGTATAGAATTATATAACAATGTCCACTATATGGAGGTGTCTACTATGAGAGGTTTTACTGTATTTACAATTTTTTAGGCATCTTAATCGGAAATTTAAAATGTATTCTTAGAAGAAAAGTAGTTAAATATTATTTTTGTTTTTATTATATGAAGAAATTAATTTGATCATTATTAAATGATAGATTGTTTTGAAATTGAATATAACATTTTTGTATTACAGTATGAAATCTGAAATTTCTAATATATAGAATCACTACTATGAACTACTTGACAATCTTTTTACGTTTAGCTTAACTCAGTTCGAGATAAAAATAAACAAAGGATTTTCCTGTATAAGGTCTATTTCTGAACTTATTATAATATACTTAAAGTTCTTTTTACTATTTTTAACAAATTGTAGAAAATAAGGTAATGTTCTTTGCCGTGAACCATTCATAAGTCTCATACAATCTCGAATATCTTAAAAACTTATCATATTTCATCTTCTCATTATCACAGCTTTAATTTAATGTTTACAAACCATAATGTCAGGTACTATTTTTTTCATATAATTAGTTTAGTACGTAAGATAAATCGTTTTTGCACTATGTTGTCTATCACTGGATATGTATAGAATTTATGACTGAGTACATTAAATATTCGTACAGTGACATCATAATTTGTCTCTACATGATAAGTAAATCTATAAGAAGTTAAAATTATCTTCGCCTAATCAAATATTAATTTGTTATTATCCTTCAATACTTCCTACTCCTTTTCTCCATCTAATAATAAGGCCAAATTATTTCCCTACGAATGATTTACCTCTACTTAAAAAGTACTCCAACCCACGTCCCTCCTACAACGTATCATGTAAATATGAATCATACATCTGTTTCCAAATATTCTTGTTTATCCATAGTTGTCTTTTGTTTTGTTTTTAATATTTGAACTTTTTGTTTAGCTGAATGAATAATTTTTTCCATAATTATATTATTTTTTCGTTCACGTTCGTGGAATATTTTTTGTTCATTTAATTCTTGTTCTTTTGTACGAGATATAATTTTAATTTGTAACAGTTCCTAAATAAAAATTTTAAAATCATTCATTTGATTTAATTAATTTACCATAGAAAATTTATCAATATCATAATCTTTTCGTTGCATTTGTATAAGAATTGTTTCCCATTGTTGAATAAGTTGTTGACGTTGTTTATGAGAACGACGAAATGTATTCGCGATTTTATCTAATTCAATTTCATGACCAACATATTCAATTCTTTCTTCCTCTAATACTCGTTTTAAACTATTTGATTTTTCTGAAAGACGTTCCATTTGAATTGTTAATTCCTTAATATATGTATACGTATGTAAAGAAAATCCGTTCTGTTTGAATATTAATTTTTTACTTTTATGCGACTATTATCTTCTTGTGTATATTTTATAAAACAAAATGTTTCATCATCATGTTTCTTTATCGATTCAATTAATTTTTCTAATGCATCTTTTTCCATTAATGTTTCATTACTAATTGTTGATATTTCTTTATTTAATTCTTGTATTTCCATCTAATAAAAATTTTTCTCAATTGAAAACTGATTATTAGTAAAACTAAAGAATACAATTTACTTCGAAATTAATTTTTCGTTTAGTAAATCGAATCAATTCAGTATCTAAACTCATTGTTAATCGTTTGAGACGTTGTATTTCATTAAGATCAATATCTATATGTGATTGTTCAGTTGTTTCTTCTGTTCGACGTACCATTAACAACCTCTATTAATAATACATATATATATTAATAAATATTATAAAAGAAAGAGAACTTGTATAGTTCGAAGTTCATCTTGAATTATTTTATGATGATTTTCAAGTAATTGAATACGATCAATATTTTCATCGATATCTAATTGTTTCGATGTTATTTCTTTTATTTTTGCTTCAACATTTTCTTCCAATAATTTATTCTCATCATTAATTAATGCAGCTGGAATACGAGTATCGATATATTCATCATGAAAAAAATTTATATTTTTAAACCATGTTGGAATATGTTGCAAATTCATGTTCATCATTTTGTTACTTTCAATTAATTGTTAATGATTCTATTTCTTTTCAGATTGAAACTACGGCGCCAATCATTATTATTTAGAAATTTATATGAAGAAACAACATCTCGTTATGTATAGAACAATTTTTTATTTATATATTTAATAAAAATATTGTTGAAAACATCAGAAAAAGATAAATATGTGTTTAACACTACGAAAATGTTTTATATTGATACTTATAATTTGCAAAGCATTTTGTTGATTTTTTTTATTCAACATTTGTTGAATACGGTCCAATCGTTACAGATTGCATACTGTTAAAATTTGGCCATATACGTCGATTCAAGCTTTGTATAAGTTCAGACGAAAGCAATAAAACTACAATAGGTACGCATAGTTCACATAGATAAGTTATAAAATATAAATAATCTTCGACAGATTTACTAAAAGCATGATTTTCATTAACTATTAGAATAAAAGAAATAATTATAAGAGGTATCCAAACTAGTGTATATATCAAAGCAATTCCTAAAAGTTGTGTAATCATTTTCCAATTTTTTGACCAATTTCTTAAATTTCTTTGCATCATTCGTCGTGTCCATAGAACACGTATCAATAGCATAAGTGATCCAAGTATAACAATAAATACTGGAAATAATATATTAAATAGCCAATTAAACATTGATATACCACCTTCTCGATCAAGACAATTCTCACCACATAAAAATTTATCATATTTTATCTCGCGATGCTCGCCATGATGACATATATCGATGGAAATCGTTAATACATAGAATAAAAATAAATATATATTTATTAATACAAGTGGTACATAATGAAAAATTAATTTTTGTCGTTTAGAACGAATATAAATTGGATAAAATACAAAAATATATCGTTGAATAGTAAATATTGCCGTACACCAAATAACACAAGCCGTAAGAAAATAATCGATCGACTGCCAAAAACGACAGAAAAATTCGGTATGTATTGCAACAGTACCACGAACAAAAAAACTTTAAATACAAAAATATACTAGTCTTAATAGATAACAAAATTATACCTGAATGATGTTGGAATATTAAAAACTATGTTAAATAATATAATAAAAACAAGAATAATTAATATTTGATTTTGAAAACGTCTACGAAATGATCTGAGTTTTACAACATTATAGACTACATAAAGTGCACATATTACTGATGGTATACTGAATAAAAGTAATAGAATAAACTTAGTACGATATATTGCATTCGATTGAATATTACCAGTATAGTTACTCATTTTGTTTTAGTTCAAATGCTCCTTTTTTTCAACAATCATACAAAACATATCGTTTTTTTTCTCAGGAGATTTATTTTACAATGAAAACACAGAAATATTATACTTGAGTTAATTTAATTGACACAATTATTTTCTTTTTAGTTAAAAATAAACTCTATTTTCGAAGAATTTTGTATATATATATAATTAAGAACTTTTAATATTAGAAAAAAACTACTAGAAGAATATACTTTAACTTCACATAAACATAGATAATTGAAGTTTATTACGATAATAATAGATGAACATACGTAAGGAAAAAAAAGTAATTATTATAATTTTAATCACGCTTGATAAACATTGGTATATAAAAATAGAAATATGAGATGTTGTGTACTTACTTTATGGATTCGTCTCATTCTATCGGCAAGAAGAACAAATAGATTGTCTTGTTATACATCAATATTAAAATATACTACTGAACATGGCGATGAAATTAAAATCTAGTCCTAGTAATTTAACATTTTATACAACTTGGTGGTTAACTTCAACATCATCAATTTCACCTAAAATAACATCATCTAGTCAAACTTCTTTAAAGCTAGATGACAAATGTAATATTATTGAACAAGTAATTATTCATATAATTATATATGTTTTATATAAATTTTTGTTATACTAGGTTATCAATCAAGATGAATTCGTATCAAATTGTTGTATTCCAATTAAAATATTTCGTATTAAACGATGATCGTTTGTTGTCTATTGAAAATTTCAATAAACGCGAAAAAAAATACATCTATGAAATACTTATAAAAGTTCAAAAGTGATGATTGTCATTATGAATAAAAATAAGACGGTTTTTCTTTATTCTCCAGTACCATCGGATTGTTTACTTGAGTGTTTTGATTATAATTATTACATATAAACATGTTCCGGCTGAGTTTATTTCGATTATCATTTTTTTTCTCGTCAACCACAATTTCTGTTATCGACAAAAATACCAAAACACGTTCTTTAAAGTTATTTTAGAAACGTCTGAATTTTTCTAACTGGAAGTAGGTTGAAAAATGACGGCTTATGTTTAATGATTACATTTGCGAAATTCATCAGACCGAACTGAGATTATCAGTGAATATTTAATTCAATCCTCCCAGTAGCATATAAGAAAAGTAACTACTTTCAAGATGCCCTTATCTGCAACATCAAGTAATAATTAGTTTTACCATAGACTTATTTTCAATTTCTTCAAAATGTCATTCTGGCTCAATATTTACTAGGTACTTTGATATGTGCTTTCTAGATAAATAGTAGCATCAGATTCTCATGATATTGATATCATTAAGAAGAAATCTTGTTGAATTTATACGAAAAGATAATAAAATGTAACAAATTCTTATTTAAATCATTCCTAATCTTCGTTGGATGTAGTATATGATTGTTCAAGATAGATTTTCTTTATTATAATAATACATTTCAACATGATTGCATTAAAACCTTTAGAGTATGAATGTTATATATATATTGATATTACATCCTCGAGATATTTTATTTATTATTTCTACTATATGTTTATATTTACTCTCTCTCTCTTTATATGAAAATATATAATCTATTCCTTTTCGTGAATGAAAGTATCATTGTTTACGATATACAAATTTACCTCAACATAATTCTACATAAAAATACTCTTGCTTTAAGATTAATATAATAATTCATTCAGGTTATTCGAGATATACTTATCTTTTAAGTATATCTCAAATAACCCGAATTTATAAAAGCATACTTCCTTTTTCTGTTTATCTCATGATATAGATCTTCAATGTATTGATAGTGTCTGTATTTTGACAATAGTTTATGTATCTCAGCTGGATTTATCTGCTAAACTGATAAAGTTTGGTCAATACAGATATATGTGAAATATCTAACGATTTTCGAAATTAATTTTGAAAAACTTATCTTGTTCTCAAGAAAATATTCTATTACATTCTAAGTGACATTTAAAGTTTGCCTGAGAAAATCTTTTATGTAAGCTGATTATGATATTTTCGTTTATTATTTTACTTTCAAAGAATTAATTCTTTTAATGGTAGTATTAACTTGTCGTTCATAGAAAATTTTGTATAGTATGTCATCGGTTAATACTAATCTTGGTAAAAACAACACGAAGTACTCGATAACGTTTAACATTTCAACGTCTTATTCTATAATCTTATCCATTTAATCGACGAATACGATGCCAATATTTCCGCAAGAAATACTTGCAATTTTATTTTTTTCTTCCTCTATTATTTGATATAATGATCTTCTTAAAGGATAATCTTGTATAACATAGTTCATAACTATCACCATATTATTCATATGATTTAACACGATCTTATATAACAAGTCATATTTTTATTTAGACTGGCATTTTTTTGTTTTCTTGCTAGGCTTTTACTGATTAACCTATGTCGGCTTACATACCGGAAAATGTTACAAGGAAGCAGATGATTCACTAAATATATATTAAAGAGAATAAAAAAACATATTTCTCTATCATTGATAAATAAATTATAAACACGTACTATAAGCAAATACAAAAAAAAAAGAAAATTGAAATTCGAGAATTAATTTTATGTTAATTTCTTTTTTTTAGATAATTATTATAACAGCATCAATATGAGAATGATTATACAGATTAATATATACGAAATATAATTTTATAAATAAATTTGCATAATTTACGATTGGACATTTAGAGACAAAATCGATTCTTCTTGTATAAATGTCTTAGAAATAATTTAAAGCATTTTTTTTATTATTATTTAACTTTCATTTTTCTAATTGGATCTTCAGTTGTTATATTTTAAGTCTAGTAAAATTAAATCAACTCTCATTATTTGAATATAATACAATAAAGTAATCTCTTTGAAATTAATCAAACACGTTACAAGTCAATTTTTTTTCTTCATTAGAATTACAATCCGGTTATCAATATTATTTTTATTTTTAATCCGATTTTTAATAAGAAACACTTCGACTTAATCTCTCTCTCTTTCTCTTCTCATCATGATGTTAATAAAAATATGTCCTATAAGAATCATATAGATCTACTTCTTTTTTTTGTTCTAGTGTAATATTATCTTCAATTATTTAGCAATAAAATAATAAATTAATTATTAATCATTTTGACGTATTAAATTGTTTTTCTCTTGAAAATAGTCTACGATGTAATGTCATCAAGATCTTTTATTTAGAATATCTACTTGTTTATTATTAATTAGAAAAATTTGTTTTCTAAAGGTTAGATCAAACTATATTATTATGCTCTTCTTGTAGTTCTTAAGTTAACACATATTACTATAGCGTAGACAGAAAGACATATGAAACATGTCATAGAGCGTCTATCATTAATTAAATATATAAGGTGAAATAGTACAAGTATGATGAATAGTTCCTATTTTCAGCTATTTTGTTTAGTGAAGTCGAAAATATTTGTAATTTTATACTTGACTTTATTATAATAGACATGTTCTCTTCACAATTAAAGTAGATAACATTCTGAGAATTGTTGAAAGGATTTAATATATCCGATCATGTATGACATCAATCTATCATGCTTATTAAATGATATTATAATAATAATTCTATTAACAGTAGCACTCTTCGATACGGTAGAGTGATCTTATATTTCGAAAGGAAAACAAGTTTCGTTATACTAACTATATTATATATTTATATTTCTCTCGATTTTCCTATAGAACTATTCGCTTGAAAGAATAAATTTCTACTTAAGTGGCATTGTAAATGAAAAGCGGAAGTATTTCTCATGTCAAACAGTTCAAATATGATGATGAATGAAATTGTTTGATTTTTTGAATATATTAATAGGTTCTTTCTCTCTTTTTTTTCTTCTATTCTATTTCATAATATCATTATGACATAGGAAAGAAGTAAATTTAAAAAGAACTAAAAATAAGAATGTCTATCTTTAACAATAAAATCAAATAATAAGAGTTTTTCAAGAAGAGGAACAATAAAATTTGAATAAATTCTACATTTTTTCCTCTTTTTTAACACATATTCGATTCACTTTTCCTAATTATTCATTGGTTATGACTACAGAACAAAAAAGTATTGCTTCGTTCTTCTTTACACTCGGTCGACAGCGGTGATGACTAGAGATAGTTAACGACAACGAAGAAAAAAACTGCCCGACAACTCGACCGGGCCTCTCGTCTGATTTATTAGACATCTTCTCATTCTCTTCTTTTTTCTTCTCTTTTTTTCTGTTCTTCTCGCTGACTACACCATCTATTTTCATCGTTGTTGTTAATATAATAATAATAATAATATTATTATTTTCGAGCACAGTTCTCTTCTCTCTTTCCCCTTCATTCGGAATAATATTACTTTTTTCCACACACATAGACATTCAACTCGACAAGAACAAACAAAGACAGTTTAACTATGGGTGACACTATACGTTCGTCTACTCTTTTATTTTCCTCTTAACTATCTCTCTATTGACTAGGCATTGGTGCGCGCATATATATATGAATATACAGGAAGAGAGAAGAAATACGAGAATTCGTTTTCATTTTCGATTAGTTATATATGTATCATAAGGGTAATGTAAAGAATGTGATCAAATTCTTTTTTTTTATCGCTATAGTCTTCATTGTATAAAAAAACGGCCAAAGAAATGATTAAAAATCAAAAAACATTTTATCGTTAATTAACTTCCCTTTGTTTTTGCCTCACTTGTTCGTTTCTTAATTAGACAAAGACATCGATATGTTCGGCAAAAGGTAAGAGTACAGTATAAATATATATATATATATAATATGTCTAATATTAATAGAAAAATTCCTAGTGAGAGAGAAAAAAGTTGTTAATCTCTTTTTAATTATTATTTCTTATTCTATCGACATACAAAGAAAAAGCCTTTCGGTTTTGACTTTGATGAAAAGAAACGAGAAAAAATTGGAAGACTAAAAAGAAACGACTAGATTACTTTTTGATTCTTATATATATATATATATTTATATATATATATGACCGTACCAAGACGGTTAATGTGTTGGCAATTAAACTTGGCCTATCTCTTCTTTTTCTCCTCTCATATAACACTATATATTCGTGAATATGCAAATCGAGCGCGAATAAACGAGGCTCGTATTTGTGTTAATCGCCGATCATTTTCTCTTTCCCTTTCGATTGCACATTTTTATTCCTCTACTCTCTTTTATAGACATTAATAGGTACTGTATGATGACGATGGAAGCATCATCGAACAGTCGAGATGGATTATCATCAACATCATTACAGTTATCTGTTGAACAATGGGAATTATTAAGACGTTTACGTAATAGTCATTTATCAAAAACACAAATTATACGAGCTTATGATGAACTTGATCGTCTTGATCGTGAACTTGGAAATCTATTTAATACAGCACCTCCTTCATCATCAACAAACGTTCCTCTTCCTGATCCTGTTTCGCCATCGACTATGATTACACAACAGATATCTCCATCTTCTTCAAACAATAATAACAATAATAATAATAATAATAATAATAAACGACCCCATAGTCATACTGTCAATGGTTTAGCATCAAGATCGTCATCAACAACTTCTAATGGATATCATACTCAGTTACATCATCCTACACCACCATTAAATGTGAATACTCCACGTCCAAGAAATGGTGGTAACGAAATCAATTCAGCCAATGTAAATCAATATGAATCAATGACTCAAAATGATTTGGAAGAAGAAACAAGAGAATTACAAGAATTACTTTCGTATGTATTTCATATATATAAGAATAGAAATATTGAACACAGAGCAGAAAAATAAAAAAAAAACATTTTTTTTTAAACAAAAATACGATACTAATTTTTATTACTACTTCATTTACAATGAGCAATTGAAATGAATCTATCATAAAAATTAATAAGAAACCTTAAAAAGTTCAATAGAAAAACAAATAAATAAATAAAAGAAAATATTTACTCCTATATCTTATCGAAAGTTTTATTACTTATTATCAAGTAATAAATATCAAGGTTATAAACTAATCGATAAATAATCATAAATTAATTTATTGCTTTTCTCTTTTTTTTATCGTAAAATTCAAATTATGATCTTATCATTTTTATTATTAGTAATAAAATAATTATAATTTCCTTTAATTACTTCTGAAAAATGAATTTTCTTTTTTTTCTAGTAAAGGTGATGTTGCTATTCATAATGAAATATCTGTATTTGTCTATCGATATGATCTTAAACAATCACAAATAGCACGAATGGCTTGTAAGATTTCTTTTATTTTTCGTTTTTTAAAAAATAAATTCTTTGTTTTTTTCAGCTGTTAATCAAGCATATGTATCAAAATTTTTACGTGGAGATTTATTTGATTTATCTGAAAATGGTCGAATGGCTATATGTCGGTGGTATATAAGATATAAAAAAATAGTTCAATCGATGGGTAAATTATATTTATTTTTCTCATTAAATATTAATTTGATATATAATGGTAACATTAATGATCATTAGTAAAAAGCGAAATAGGCTCATTAATTTTTATGTTTAACTGATTGATACGATCAGTTCGACATTTTTTTTTTGAATTCATAATTGTTCATTTGATACTTATGACCTTTATATGAATAGTTAAAAGAATAAATATATATTATTATTTAGGTAATGGTCCACCATCTGCTGAATTACTCGCTAACTTAACATCATCATGTGAACCGCCCACGAAAGTACCTCGTCTTAGTGAACCTCAAATAAATAATAATTCATCACCTGTTTCATTCGACGCACCAAAACGTACACGATTTACTTTTCGTCCTGAACATCTTGATGTAAAATATATTGGAATTATCAATAAATTCTTCATTTTGTTTTCTTGCAGATTCTCGAAAAAGCTTTTCTTGATAATCCATATCCTGATCCACGGCGTCGTGAAGATATAGCTCGAATATGTAATGATGCACGAACACGTACTGAAGGTAATAATGAAGTTTTAAATGAACGTGATCGAGTAACCGATGCTATTGTAACACATTGGTTTCAAAATAAACGAAAAATGGCTAAAAGTCAACGAAGTATATACATAATCATTTCTAATAGACAAATATATATATATATTTCTTTTCTATTAGCATCAGTTCATGATGATTCAATGCCATTAGGTCTAAGTAATAATGGTAGTAATCATATATCAACAATAAATGATTTTGAAAATATGAATGACGATGATGATTTACATGTTCAACAATTACAACCACCACCACATCATCAACAACAACATCAACATAAACCAACTGTACCTATCATTGATGGTGATTATTATGATACATCGAATTCATTACTTGATCCACAAATGGCTGCTTATCGAGCTATAATGAGTCGTATGGTACCATTTGCAAATAATGTTAATGGAAATAATTCACCCAAACGACTTGTTAAACAAGAACCATATCATAATCAAGATGACGACTCAAGTCATGGTGATGAATCCAATTCTTCATCACCATTAAACGATCATTTATCACCGTGAATTTCTTTTCAATAAATAAAAATGAAATTTTTCTTTATATAAATATATAAATATATATAAATACAATTCTATTCTTGTTTATTCTAGTCTTTGTCTGTATCTGTGTAATGTAACACATACATTCCTTTCTTTTTTTTGTTTCTTTTTTTTCAATATAAATATAAAAGAGATTTTTCTTATATAGAATGAAAATATAATATCAGTCAATAAAATCCAATGCACAATTATTTGTAAGGACGATTTATATTTAGATTATGAAATTCTTTATCTCATTCTTCTTAAAATAAATATTTAACTAACCTATTATTCACTATCTATTTTATATAGAGAATATAAACGTAGTTAGTTAAATCATGTTTGAAAAGAATTATAGATAAGTATTTATGTAATCTATTATAAAAAGATAGGTCAATTAGTATATCGAAAAAGAATTTCTTAGTAATTTTAATACAAGAAGAAAAACAAGAATGATTTGACACGACAAGAAATTATTATTAAAATGTAGATCGTAATTTATTTTTTTTTATTCCTCTAATGTTTTTATATGATGAAAGAAATAGCGAATATTGTTCAAGGCCTTTTTTCTTGTTTATTACTATGGATATTTTTTAATTAAACGATATATTAAATTCACTAGTGAAGCAAATGTTCTATCCGAGAGGTCTTAGTTCGAAGTCGTTTCATTAGTCTACAAAGAAAAAGATTAGTAAATTAATTAATTAGTATATAAAGGCTATAACATCTTAAATATGGGTCAAAGTATTTAGTCATCATGAAGTAATGTAAACAATGAACTTTAATATTTTGTTTGACAAGAAATACGCTATATAAAATTTGACAAAAACAAGTATTTTATCTATTCATCTACATTTTTATAGACATCACCTTCCGATGAAGAATCAAAATACTATTCTACGAATCATACATAGTCTTGTGCAAAAAGAAAAAAACAGGTACACGTCTAGACATAAACGTCAAGTAATAGAGTGAGGAGTATATCATTCCTAATAAATATTGACACAAAAATAATGAAGAATATATATTAAAGTACAGTTAGACTGATTAGTTATTAAATATACGTTACTGCTATTTTCATATACTGCATGAAATTAACAAGAGACTTTTGATGAACATATAGAATTGCCTAATATTGGCACTTCAGTTAGCTTATGTGATATAGTATATCGAAATCTTAAGCGATAAGGAAATAAAATCTTCTAATGTCTTGAAAAAGTCTGTAGACTACCGCTAGACCTAAGAATTATTTATATATGTACATGATTTGAAAGTGAATGTACAATTTAAAATCTAGATCTGAAAGACATCTTATAAAGTTGATTCTTTTTCTTTATCCTGTCGTAGAACTCGTGCTAAGATAATACTAATATTCTTGTAGTAACTATTACGCTAACATT
Source organism: Adineta steineri (assembly GCA_905250115.1). Classification (NCBI taxonomy): domain Eukaryota; kingdom Metazoa; phylum Rotifera; class Eurotatoria; order Adinetida; family Adinetidae; genus Adineta; species Adineta steineri. The sequence goes on along the minus strand of CAJNOI010000044.1, from coordinate 7,866 downwards.
TATATGAAAATGTTGTATTTATACTAAATTTAAATGATGACACTTTTCAGTGGAGATAGTTACTGTTCTGTTAGTCAATTTTAATTTCGCGTCTATGTTATTAAAGCGAATAGGGGTAGAATAGCTCCAACGGTTGAATTCAGATCTACTGTTCTCGGAATATTTACAGAACTAAATTTCATTTAGATGTACTACAAGCAAAATTCATCTTGATACATATTGTACCGGACTTGACATCAGCATCATACTAATAATTACAGTTTCAAAAATACTGTTGTAATACAATCAGAGATAGATCATTCTATGCTTATTAACGACTTGTACTTATCCGTGAATTCCACTTAATTATAAAAACATGTACCATTGAAATAATGTCTAAAGTAGAGGAATTAAAACTATTTGTAAAGAACTACGAGTTTTTTTTGTGTGATGTAGCCAAGAGGGTAACAGCGACTTCAAAAGACTTCATGAGACTTTATGCATGAAGCCTCCGTTATTTACCCCTTGGATGTAGCATTCTGCTCTGAATATTTATTATAGTTATTTTTTTTTATTTATTTTTATTAACTTAGATAATCAAAAGCAAAATAACAAAAAAAAATGATAAACATTAAGTTTCCTAATTAGATCAGGATAGTTGCCAATCCATATAAATAAATAAATATATATTAAATTCATGTTATAATTGAAATGTTTACAAAGAAAACAATGTTAATTTTATGAGATTCAATCAAACAAAACATTGAAAACTAACAAAGAAAACAACAAACATGCGTTTAGAATTGTTTGACTAGTTCAGATTTTTTTTTAAATTTTACATATAAAAATTATAACTTGAGAAAAGAATAAGATAAAGTTTGCATAACGATATAAAATCAGATCTTAACAATTGATTAACGAGCAGCCATAACACCAAATGTTAATACATCATTGCATAATTGACATACTCTTACTGGTTTTGGTAAATTAAATTTTATAATTGGCAATTCATTCATAGAACAACGTTTACATAAAACTCGACCACAATGTCGACTAAATTTATAAATATATACATATAGATATTCAAATTAGTGAAATACTAACCAATGATGTCTTCGATTTGTTATAGTAAATTTTACTCCACATTCTAAACATGTTTCACCTTCACCCCATGGCGGTTCATGTGGAATAATATCTAATAAATTTTTGAATAGATTTTTTAGTAAGAAAAAAAACAATAATTTATTACATACCAAGAATATTAACTAATAAAGCTTTACTTGCTACTGGCATAGTAAATATTGATAATAGATCATTATTACAAATACTTAAATTAGCACCAGCTGTTACAAGTGCACGACATAATTGTCCATGACCATTTTTATAAGCTGATAGAAGAGCTAAATAAATTAAAAAAAGTAAAAATGAGAAAAATTTCGCTTTTCGAATCTACCGGAATTCCCTTGTCCATCTTGGATATCAAGAGGAAATTTCGGATAAAATTCTAATAAAGTAGCAAATATTAAATGTGCATTTTCCATACTATAATGTGCTAAGACATGAAGACAATTCATTCCTCTAGACAAAGAAATAATCGAAATAAAGAAAGAAGAATAAATAATGATTTATCTTACTTGTTATTAAGTGTAAATACATCTATATCTGATTCGGATAATAGACGACGTACAACATCAGAATGACCATGTTGAACAGCCAAATGAAGTGCTAAATATATATTTATGTAGTCAATGTAATGGTTATCCCCTTGGGTTTTACTAATCATTTTATATTCATGAAAACAAATCGGTGTGAATATTAGTCTTGATAATAGAATAGAATTGAGACAAAAACACTGAGATAATATCTTTTGTTAGCTTATTCTATAGATAAAATGATTTTCAATACAATTGTAGTCTTTTGACAAAGATCAAAACTGTTTCTATATATGCCCATCTTCGAAGGAGATTATTTAGACTACATACCAGTGTTTTGATTCGAATCAAGTAAATTTGCTTGAATATGATTTTCAATAAGAATACTACAAATAAAACCTCGATTATTTTCTGATGCAATATGTAAAGCAGATCGACGATTTGCTGTTACATTATTAATATTAGCTCCAGCAAGTAACTAAATAAAATAATTATTTCAAGAGAAAAATATATATCGAATATCGTACTAAATTTCTTAGAATAATTTCATTTCCTGTTTGTACACATAGATGAAGTGGTGTTAATTGATTTGTATCTTGTACTCGATTGTTAACATTAACATGAACAGTTAATAAAAATAGAACACTTTCAATATCACCATTTTGTACAGCTATATGAAGAAAATTTCGTCCTTTATTATCAATCTAAAAATAAAGATTTTATTGACTAGATAAAAAAGAAGCAAATTTTCAATTTACTTGTTCAGCTGCATTGGGTTCTCGTTTTAAAATAAGATTAGCTGCTTCATTATTTTTTGAAACAATTGAACAAGCAAATGATGTTTGATTTTGTTTATTACGTATTGAAAGATCTAAATTTGGTGCACGAATAAGTAAATTAATAATATTTATATGTTGATTAATAATTGCAACATGAAGTGGTGTATTTCCTTCTGCATCCTAAAAAAAGAATATAATAATAATCTTCATGAAATTTCTAAACTATACTTTTTTATTAATATCTGCATGATGTTCAATTAATGTTGAAACAACTCGTTCGAGACCCCATTGACAAGCTAAAACATAATGAAACGATTAAGTAATTTAAAACAAATAAACTATATACCAAGATGTAATGGACTTTCAAGTGTTTTACATATATCAGGTGTTTCACCATTGAAACCAACTTGACGAGGAGAATTAATATCACAACCACTAGATTAAATATGAATACATCAGATAAATAAATATTCAACAATACCAATATACCTTCGTATAAGAAAACAAGCAACACTTTCATTATTTTCATCAACTGCTCGATGTAATAATGTTTGTCGACAATTATCAGGACCATTCGACCACCTAGAAATTATGAAAGAGTGTGTATGTCTTATTGAAATATTCAGAATATCCTTCATCAGTAATTAGAACATTTAACTGTCTTCTATACTTCGCTAGGAAATCTTTTTTCATATAGATCTTACACAAAAAAAACAATTTGTTAATCTGATATGATTATTTCCGATCGAGTAAAGATAAAAAATACATACTGTGTACTATCACAACCAAATTTCACTAGTATTGTTGCTATGTCTTCTTGACCTGAATCTAGTGCGCTCCAAATAACACTATTTCCATTTTCATCAATAATATTCATATTAGCACTATTTCGACAAAGTGCTTCAATAACTGATGGTAAATGATATTTAACAGCAAGTTGTATTGGACATAATCCATGTGTTTTTTGATTAACATCAACATTTTGTTCAAGTAAGAATAATGCTGCTTGAACATTTTGTTTCATGATTGCTTGTGCTAATAAAGGTGTTTGTTCTGAATCAGTAATATTTATTTGTGCATGACCAATTTGTAAAAGTTGTTTAGCTATTGTTAACATATTCATCCAAAGTGTTAATGAAAATACACTTTGACCATGTTCATCTTGTAAATTAAAATTTGGTTTAAGATTTTCATCGGAATTTTTCTCTAAAATATTTATATAAATATAAAGTATACGTTCTTGTGATGCATAAACAGCACGATGAATAGGTGTTTGTAGACCAACATTTATATTAACTTCATCAACTAATGATAATGTTGTATGTGTTTGAATATTTGGATTAGCACCATGTTCTAATAATGCATTTGTCATATTTTCTAATCCAAATTGTGATGTGAGATGTAATGCTGTTTCACCTTGTTTATTTGTATGATTAATAGAAGCACCTTTTTCTATTAGATAAAGACCGGCTGATTGATAGCAATGACGAGCACATTTATGTAAAAGTGAATCATTTAATAATGGATCAATAGCATCAATACTTGCACCGCGATTAACGAGTAAACTAACAAATGTTTCATTATTTAAATCCAAATCTAAATATTTTCAATCAATATATAGATACAGTAGTTTACAAAAAGACTTAGAACAAACTGATAGCATAAATATTTTATATTTTCTAGATTCCCTTGAGCATTTATTTTACTATTATCGTAGGTTTATACTTACTAGACTATATGCTAAAAATATTTGTATATCTGATTAATTTCTGTATTACATTATTGAAACAAGGGAATTCATTTTGGCAAAAAAATTCAACGAAATACGAAGATAACATTGCTTGCAATTAGTTATCAGTTGAAAAAGCTCTGAACTTGCGATCCTCTATAACTACGAGCTGGCAGATGGTCGAAAATCGGCAAAAAATTTATGTTTGAGATTCCAACAGTTATCATGGAACAGTGATTATTACATTGAAATATAAGAAAACAACTAGATTTCAAATACCAATGGACAATTGACTATGCAATAGTCCGAATCTCGATCCGATTGAAAAATTTTATCGATGAAGACTGGAAAACGTTTTTGTAATCAATTTGATTAACAGCATGAAAAATAGATGTTTCTTAGTTGTTGAGTAAAAATGAGAATGAATTAAATATTGAGCTGGATATTATAAAACAATATATTACTATGTATTAAATACAGAGTAAAGATTTGTTCCAACTCTTTTTGCAACCCATTGTATATTTTAGTGTTATCATCTCTTTTGATGAACAATGCACAAGCTATCGAGAAAGAAAGCGGATACATAGAATCTATTGTATGGCCTTGTAATATAAATAAAATATGTTTTTGATGCGCGACAAATATTTAATTATCTATATCGATGAGTAATACACGTGATATATTCAAGCAATCTTAATAATAGTTTTGTATTATTCATAGGATATATAATTATTACTCCTAACTAGAGTCTACTATTATTTATCATAATTACGTTCAGTGATTTATCTAAAGAGAGGGCAGTGATGGCGGCACCCTCCTGAAAATTGCAATTTTTGTGCTTATACTATGTATATTACCTCCGGAAATCGCTATCGCACTCTCGAAAGGAAAAATCTAGATAAAACACTGCTTACGTTTTTGTTCGGCTTGTTGAAGTGCAAGCCAAAGTGGTACATGATCATCGATATTTCTTTCATTTAATGGTAAATTAGTTACTTTTAATAATTCTTTAAAAATATTCATATTATCAGCTAATATTGCTCGATGAAGACATGTATTTCCTTGTACATCTTTTTGATTTGTATCAGCTCCATATTCAAGTATAAGTTGTGCTACACGACACATACCATCCATAATATCTGATGAGAATTCACTTGGATTAAGACTACTCAGTAAATGTAATGGAGTTTCACATTTAATATTTGTTTGATGATTAAGTAAACAGGAATGTTTTATAAGAAAAATAGCTGAATGTTCATCACCTGAAAAAAAAGATTTCCTAATAGAAATTCAAATATTAACTAAAAAAGGAATTCAAACCTCGTTTAATTGCTAAATGAAGTAATGTTTGATTGTTATTATCAATATGATTAATATCTGCTTTATGACGAACAAGATTTTCTGCCATACTATCTTGTTTAGTTTTTAATGCTAATTCAAGTGCTAATTCATTATGATCATCAAGTTCATTAAGACGTTCATCTAACTAAAAAAAATAAAATTTTAATTTTTCGTTTTTTTTTTTCGTCTTTTTCTTACGTCAGCATCATTATCGATTAAATAAAGAAAAAGAACATCTTCACGTTTCATTCGTACAGCTTGATGAAGTGAATATTTTGTTTTTTGTTTAAATAATTTATAAGTCATTGAAGCGGATAAATATTGAAAATCTTCACTTGTAAAATCAGTCTAAATTTTAAAATAAATTTATAAGAAATACTCCTCATAGTTTGTTTTACCCAATGTGTACTAATTAATTGACTGCAATGTGTTTCTAAAACAGTTGCATTTATTTCTTCGGCTATTTTATAGAATTTTAAACAATTACGAACAGTTATAGCTGATATTAACGCAATTTGACATCTAAATATATATGTATATGTATGAAATAAAGGTTAATATCGATAAAATATACGAACTGTTCAATTAATTCTTTTAATTCAAATCGATTTGCAATTTTCATTAAAGTTAATAGAAAATCTTCATTTTGTTTTTCAACAATTTCATCTGTATAAACCCATTTAATTAATTGAAAACCAACATCATATGGAATATCTAAACAATTATTGATATATATATATATATATATAATATTCTTAAACTCTTTACCCGATAGATCAAGTTCAGTCGCATCATCTAGTTGTTGTGAATCCCATTTATGACTACGTGCTGCTAGAATAAATCGATGACCATATAAAGTTTCTCCATCAAGTTTAATTGAAATATCACTTAAAGATAAAAAGAAGTTATTTATATATGTGCGTGTAATTGATTTTTTTTTGTACCTATAAAGTTCTCGATTAAATAATTCTGCAACTGTTTTAAGTAGACGACAAACAAATGAATCTTGATCAAGTTTTGTTGTTACATTAAGAATATTGTAATTTTTTTCTAAGATTTTATAACGTTGTTGTAGTTTAACATATTCTTCTCGAAGTAAAATAAGATGTTGTTGTAGTTTGACGATTTCACCTGTAATTAGTGAAGAATAATTAGCAAGAAACGATATTTTAATAAAGAAAAAAACAAAAATATTCACCTTGAGCATCGCCATGGCTCATTGTTATTGTAAATAAAGAAATATTTTGTCAAAAATTAAATCTAGAAAATAATATTTTCCATCATATACAGTGTGGATATTTGTTAATCTTTCTATGGTTGAAAATTGAAACCAAAGAAAAGACATTACTTAACCTATAGACATATATGAACAGCGACATCTAATTGTAAAAAAAGAATATAATTGTATATATTTTGTTCTGTTTTTATTCCAAAACATCAAACATTAATTTCGTATGAAGGTTAAAAAATAGTTTTCAACATCATAAAATAATAAAGCTATACTTTAAATATCAATTGAAATCTTTTTTATATCACATACATATAATCATAAAATCTGTCGTATATTTAACGATAATTTACGTTTTAGATTCACAATATGCTGTAAAATACACATATTTATTTTTATCATTAAGATATATTTTGATTGACTCATATGCATATAATGTGGCTTTTTTAATGATCCTAGTGGCTGACACAGTCTACTTTCTAATTAGTTTTATGTCTATATATAAAAATGCACTAAGAAAACGAACTACTTCAATTACTGACAAGGTTTTTTCGTTAGGTTAAATACTCAGAAAACAATAAGCATAGTACATTATTTATGATGTTAAAGCTTATCATTGAGATTTTTGCATAGTAAATATTTTTTTTTCGTAATTTTTTATTTGAATTAAATAAATACAATATTAATTTTTAAACAAACCATAAAATATTTTCAAAAATTTCAAATTAATCATATAAATTAGCTTAATAATGATAGTATACGAATGGATAATAACTATTTGAATTTACAATATACGGAAATGTTGAATAATGATTCGGTACTACTGGCATATATAATTTTGATAATTGATACATCGATGGTGGGACTTTATAATAAGTTGGTTGTTCCATTGTATATGCAGCTAAAGGTGCAAGTGAATTAATACTACTTGATGTAGGTGCTGTTGTATGAGTTTTTGATGTATGTAATCGATCTCTTCTTGATCTACTTCTCTTCTTCTCCGATGATTTATAATCACTTCGTTCAAAACTAACTACACGATCCGATGAAGCTTTCCGTTCTGATGGTCTAGATCTTCTATCACTTTCAGTTGGATATAAATCGTGTGTACTTTCGTTAGTAGTAGGAAGAGTTGATGTTATCTGTAATTGTTTTTTT
>CAJNOI010000043.1:601815-621345 GCA_905250115.1 Adineta steineri | reverse complement strand
CACATGCTGTTATATTCATTTGAAACATTTGTGGTGTTGGTGAAACAGTTAAATTAGCTAACTCCAATGTAATGCCATATACTTGATAAAAACATTGTTCAATAACACCTTTATTAGATCGAATTGGTTCAAGTGCTGTTCTACCATTTCTTGCTGATGAACTGGCTAGTGTTACATATGCAATGAATTCACTTTGACTACCAACGATGTGTATTGATGTAAGATCAACAGGGCCTTTGGTAACTGAAAATGTTAATGTTGGTGTCATGCTAGCATTGCTCCTTATAAATGTTAAATTATGAGGAGGGGTAAATAAATTTTTAAGAACCAATTGATCATCAGGAATGTTAGTGTCGAATTTAAAATATTCAGAACGTGCAAGCAGATTCACTGTTTGATTGCATCCGCAGACTATAATAAAAAATAATACAAATAACAAATATTTTTCTTAATAAACGTAGAATTCTTTAGTATTAGAGATTTTCTATTTGAGTCGAATTACTAAATTTTACATAAGAACATTTATTTTTTTTCTTTTAGCTACTAAAAAATTCTGCTCCTTTTCTCTATTTCATCATAAAAATTATTGTGCTAAGTATGAATCGATGATGATTAAATAGATAAATTCTTCTTGTTTCATTTTCTTACCATCCGATTTTGTAGAGGTTAAGATAACTTGTGCACTAAATAGTAATATAAATTAGTTCGTATTAAAAAAACATTTCGATTATTTAATTAACTTACCCAGTCACCGGAATAGATGAAAGGAAGGTAAGAATAAGAATAAACCAAACCAATGGGGGATTCATTTTCGATAATAAACGCTTTAGTATCATATAATCAACGGCAGTGATCATGTTGAGACAAACTATATCTCTGTCTCTCTTGATCGAATGATTGAAAATAGTGATTAGTTTCTGTCCCGATGCCGCTATTATATAGATTCCTGAATCGTTTAACTTAATTGTTTTTCTGTCTCCTTAATGTCTTTTTTTATTATTGAAAAGTATCGACCATATTAATGGTTAATTAAAAACATTTTTTTATTATTTTTACATTCGTTTTTGTCATATCAAACAAAAGATGATAACTTCTGGTGCCCATATTTCTTTCTAGAAAAAAACATAAAAGCATATTGTTTAAAAGGATAATTATCAGAAAAATCATTTTTATGAATACTGAATAACATACATCATACTTACTATAAATATATTTAATAATCATTACATTTTTTTCTAATACTACCCACTCACAAAATTAGTTTCTTAAATTAGATAATATGTTTTAAAGTCTCGTTTAAAAGAAAATCAATTAAGTACAGTATATTCAACGTAGAAGATGTTAAATGCGCGTTTATGTTAAAAATATTTTCATTTTATATAACTATATGATTATTAATTTGAATTATATCAACTGAAATTCAAAATTTATTTTTTTTTATTATTGAAAACAGTTTTTCTTTTAGTGAAACGATAATATTTAATCAGCATATATCATTATATTTCTATTAGATATAAGTTTGAAATAATTCAATTTTAATAAAGTATAAATCAATTCAAAATTATTTTTTTCCCACGCTATTTTAACACTTCTATTAAAAAAAGTAATTAATAATGGTTACAGCTGTTCGTCGCAGCACTAAATACCAACTTCCAATAGTCACATGAGAAGAAAAACGTATTTAAAAGAAACGTCGCAATAAATACATATGATGATGACAATTATTTTCCTTCATATTGGATTCAAAGTTCGTATTATATTTGATAGGTAAAAACAAGTTTTAAATTTATTGATTTAAAAGTATTATACGAGAATTTCGACATTGGTTATAGATAATTATTAAAAGTCTTTGATAGGTTTTTTAGACGAAATTTATTTTTTTTCTCGATTGTCAGACAATAGCCATGGACTGTGAGATATTATCCTCTGTTTCGTTTTTTTTCTATTGCGTGCATCTGTACTATTTTCATAAATTCTATATATTATAGTCGTATGAATTTGATATTATTTTTAACATTAACTGTCTATAGAGAAAAACTACAGGTCAAGGAATGTCAACAAAAGTAATTAGATGATATATATATATGATCAAAATAGAATCTTAAGATTTTTTATGACTTTGTTGATTTTGATTATACAATAGCATAATAACTTTAATAACTAATTTTCAAATATTAATCGCTTTTTTTTATTTCTATTAAGTATACTTTTTTTTGTCCTAAAAACAATTATCGACAGCTTTTGAGAATATTCTTAATGCATATGACACCAACGCAATTCTTCTTCGGTAATTATCTTTTATGAACTAACGACAGATGTAGATAATATTGCGTGATAATGGTCAACTATATCATTATATTTTTTTGTTATTAGGTCAATCGGTATAGTTATTCGTATTTTTTCATGATATTAATCACTTTTATAAATATCATAAATGATCGTTTAATGTTAATAAAAATAAAGTAGGTCTGTAGAAATTTTTCAATAACAATTAGGAGGAAAAATAAATGATTTTATTGAGAAATTCAGAATCTTTTACAGAATATAAATATCTTGCAGATCTCTCTTATAGTTTTTAAAGCGCGTACTGATTTGTTGAATTGAGAAATATTATTATTCTTATATATTGTCAGACAATTGTATGTGAATAATGAACTTTGTTGTGATATATAGATTAAATTATATTAATGCAATAGTGAAATGACAAAAAACTTGTTGTATGTAATAAAAATAGTAATAACAATTGATGATGTATATAATCATATTTTACGATTGTACTTTTTGTTTTTGAATTCATAACCATGTTTGGATATTTAAGTAATAAGTTCAATAAAGTGAGAGAAATTCTAAATATTCGTTTTGACATTAAAATGCCATTTAATGATTATGTATTTATCGTAGAATTTGAAAAATATATATAGAAAAAAGCTTTTGTGAGAGAACGAAAGATAGACAGAATTATGAAGTTGAATAATAAAAATGAGGTTCAACATAAGTTGTTTCAAGTTTATCAAATTCTGGAATACCATGAACTAATGATCGAAAACCCTTGAAAAAAAGAAAATACATATTACTTGTTGGAAATTATTTACAAAATAAAACCTTTTCATTTATCCATTGTTGTTTATTAGGTTCTCGTAATGATAGTCGTTCAAGTTTAGTTGCTTCTACAAACGGTTCTTCTCCAACCAGTAGACGAGGATAAGGTTTATCACGAAAAAGACCTGCTTTAAATCTAAAAAGATATAAGAAAAACTATTGATATTTAATTAAAATTTAAAATATCTACGTGTCATCATGAACTCGTTCGACCCATTCTTGAAGTTTAATTTCTTCACGTATTTTTTCTGTTGCAAAATAATCAGTTTCACATCGTAATGATGGTTGTAATGGACGATAACGTTGGTAACGAACATCTTCTGGTGCACGAAAAGGACCCTAGACAGTTTCTTTGAAGATTAAAAAACTTATATAAATAAAAATAAGCATACTTGTGGTTTCGGTTTAAGTGGTGGAAGAAATTTATTTACTGCTGATATTTCTTCATCTTTATTAACCTTCAAAGATTTCGTTCTTTTTGGTCGATCAAATTTTGTAGATCTCAATATTATTTCCATTTCTTTTGGAGCTCTTTAATCAAATAGATTTTAGTTTATAAATAGAACATAAGATTATAATATATTTTACTCTAAATATTTCGAATTGTATATTCCAGGTACAACTTTTGTGCTGACTAAATAATGTGTTCTCTTAGCTTCTTCTTCTAATTTAGCTATATTCATTTGACGTTGTTGTTCAAGTTGTTTTTGTTCTAGATAATCTCGATATTCAATTAATTGTATTCTAATAAAAAACAAAATTCTATATGAAGTGTATTATAAAAAGAAAAAAAATACCGAATTTGTTCATTTGTTATTTCAAGTCCATTGAGATATCGTTTTCGACTATAATAATCGAGCACATATTTACGTACATAATAACCACGCCATATTTTTTGAATCTAAATATTTGAAAACAATTTTTTTTCTTAAATATAATAGAAGAAAAAAAACAATTTATACTTTCACTGCTTTGCTATCATAATAGTTTAATCGAAGTTGAAGTACATGTTCCTATAAGGTTAGATTAATATAATTTTTATTAAAATTCTATTACTATACTTCAAGTTTGTCTCGATAGATTTGTTTAGCCTTATGTCTTCGCCACCATCTTTGTATTACCGACGCACATTTATTTAAAAATCTGTAAATATAATTATGTACTATGTAGATTAAATTAAATTGAGATCACAAACTGAACATGAGATCGAACTTGATAACCACGCCATACTGATTGAATAACTATAGCAGTTTTATTTTCATGTTGTCGAGCATATTCAGCTTCCCTATATAGTTTAGAATAGAAATATTGAAATAAAATTAAGAAATAAATGTAATATACTTTGCTAAATGTTCAAGTTCAACAAGAATTTTTTCAGAATTACGACGTAGCTCTAAAAAACCTGCCATCCGACTGAATGGATATTGACTCGTTGCTAAGTAATTGTATTTTTGATATACTGTTTCACAATTCAATTGCTTTAGTTATGAAAATTTAAGAAAATTTCCTAAGTATAATTTTTAAAAATGGAAACTAAAAAGTAACCTTTTAACAATCGGTCGTCAAGATATTTACGTGGAAAATGAACTTAATACTATTGTTTCCATTATAGATGTCGCGTCATTTCAATATTACGTATATTTCTTTCTATTGGTTTTCTGTTTATTCGTATTTAGTTTTATTCGATAATATTTTTATTCTTTCTCTTTTTTTCTAGATTTATGTCCGGATATTCAAGAACATTTTAGTTTCTCATATATATTGATTCAATCTTCTTTCATATGAAGATTAAATTGATAGGCAATTTTTTACAAATATGCCTTGAAATCTAATTTCGTATTTATATTTGTACGTCATTTTTCTTCTTGTAGTATAATGCATCGTAGACGTACATCGTCTGTATCTGCATGCTTTCATTCACTTGTTCTTGATACACATGTAAATTTAACTTCACCTGGAATATATTATATTCCAAGTAATTCACATTTACATTTTACATTAGCATCATCATTAACTCCTTATGATGTACAACTTTTTTGTGATTATCATTCGACAAATTATAAACGTGGAGTTTATCATCAATTGACATGGTCATCAAAAAATGATGATCGTTTTGCACAACTTCTTTGTACACGTCCTGGTCCTATTCATTATTATTTTACAGCTAAAGATAAAAAAGGCGAAGGCTATCTTATCGTTGAACCATCTCTTGCTATTTCACCTTCAAGTGATTCCGATGAAATTATGTGTTTAACTGTTCTATCTAAATCACTAGGAAAAATGGATGATTGGGAATCTCGTTTAGCTATTGCTTACCATAGTAATTATAATATGATTCATTTTACACCAATACAACAATTATATAAAGTATCAAATTCATCTTATTCTATAACACATCATCATGAATTAAATTTACTATTTGGTAAAGATAAAACACATGATGATATTAAAAAAATTGTTGATAAAATGGCTAATGAATGGAATATTTTATCAATAACAGATCTTGTTTATAATCATGCAGCTAATGATTGTGCTATACTAGAAAAACATCCAGAAGCTTCATATAATCTTATTAATTCACCACATTTAAAACCAGCTTTCTTACTTGATGCTATTCTTATGCACTTTACACGTGATGTTAACGAAGGAAAAATTGAAAAAATTCCAGCTAAAATTGAAAAGGAACATTTACCAGTGATCCAAGATTATCTTTTGAATGAAATATTACCTCAATATGCATTACATGAATTTTATATGATCGATGTAAAAAAAACAATTGATGAGTTTAGTCAATTAATTCAAAATGAAATTCCATCAACTTCAATACATAATTATGATGAAGAATATGCATTTCGTATTGATTATGGATCTTATACTCGTTATGGTGCACGAATTAATCTTAAAAAAGCTCGAGAAATATTTTATCGTGCTGATCGAACACCTATGAAAGCATGTCAAGTTTTAAATGATCGTCTAATGTATTTAAATCATTTAAAATATTCTCAAGTTCAAGCAGATCTTAATCGTGCTATTGAAAATTGTACAAAAGGATGTGAATATCATTTTTTTGATCCATATGGTCCACATTTTACGACAATTTCACCTAAAACACCATTTACTGGAAATTATTTTGCATATCCACATGAGAAAATTTTTGAAACAAGTCCAATTGAAGTTGAACAAGCTTATAATAATAATGATAGAAAATTTCTTGAACGTGTTATGGCACATAATGGTTGGGTCATGAATGATAATCCATTAAGAAATTTTGCTGAAGATACACAAGGACCAAATGTTTACTTTCGACGTGAATTAAATCAATGGTCTGATATTGTTAAATTAAATTTTGGTAGTTGTGAAGAAGATTCACCACATCTATGGGCTTATATGAAAGAATATACAAGATTAATTGCTACAACATTTCATGGAGCAAGATTAGATAATTGTCATTCAACGCCATTATTTGTTGCTCAAGTAAGTTTCTCAACATGAAATAATATATTAAATTATTTCATGTATATTTCAAGTATTTAATGGATTATGCTCGAGAATTAAATCCAAATTTTTATATTTTGGGTGAATTATTTACAAGTAGTGAAACACTCGATAATACATTTATTAATAAACTTGGTATCAATGCACTTGTACGCGGTAAGTCTTTTTTAGAAAACTGTCAAACAAAGATTAAAGTTATTTTATCAGTTACTTTAATGAGTCCTATTTTCATATAAATGCATATGATATTATTTTATTTGATACGTACATAAGATAAAATAAAAGATTTCTATTAATTAGAATCATTAAATGCTCGATTACCATGTGATTTGGGTCATATGATATGTGGTCATGGTCGTTTAACAATTGGTGCACTATTTCGTTTACAAACAGTTTTACTACCACGCCGTGCACAAGCATTTTTTTATGATCAAACACATGATAATCCATGTCCAATTGAACGTCGTTCATTAGCTGATGTATTACCTCGATCAGCATATGTTGCAATGTCATGTACACCAACAGGATCAAATCGTGGTTATGATGAACTTGTTCCACATCATATTGATGTTGTTCATGAACGACGAACATATGAAAAATGGACGGATGATAAAAAGAAAAATCTTGTATATGCTAAATCAATATTTAATCGTCTTCATGCACGTCTTTCATCGGATGGATATACAAGAATGATAGCTGATCAATTGTCTTCAAATACTTTAATGATAATACGTCAACATCCAATAACAAATTCTACTATTATTCTTATTGGTTATACTGATACAATTAAATTAACAAATGAAGAAGAAAAAATTGAACCATTAATAATTCAAGGTACAATTGAAGAGATTTTATTTGAAATGAATTTATCTTGGTTGGACAATGAAGATAAATTAGATTTATTTTCTCGTGATATTGATCATATTAATGGTTTACGTGAGAAAGATTTACATTTTTATATAAATGAACATGTAAAAAAAGATCAATGTCGTTATGTTGAAATAACACAAGAAAATGAAAATTCGGTGACAAAAGTTATTTTTAATAGAAAAACTTTATTACCTGGAACAGTTATTGCATTTCAAGTAAATCTTTTAGAAAATACTAAATATGCATCAAATGAATTACGAAAAGAATTATTTGAAAATGAATTATCATCATTTCGTATACTTGTATCGAAATGTTCACTTGTTGATTTAAACTTTCTTCTTTATCGTTGTAAAAATGAAGAAAATAATGAAATTTATATAATACCTGAACATGGATCACTTGTCTATGCTGGTTTACAAGGTATTGAATCTGTATTAATTAAAATGAGATCATTAACAACAGAACAAATGATTAAACATCCATTATGTATTCATTTAAAACAAGGAAATTGGTTAATGTTATATCTTGCTCAACGTTTAATTGATAATAAACAAACCAAATCAATTGGTCAATGGTATGAAAAATATTTTCAATACATTGAAAAATTACCAAAATATTTAATCCCAGTTTATTTTGATATATTAATTCATCGAACATATAATATTTGTGTTGAACGTGCAATTGATTTAATGTCAACAACATTTGTTCAACAAGGTTCATCATTTATTAAAGCTTTAGCTATGACAAGTGTACAAATGATGGGTATTGTATCAAATGCACGTTTACCAAATTTTGAAGATAATAATAAAGAAAATGAATGGCCATCTATGGCAGCTGGTTTACCAAATTTTTCGTAAGTTTATTTTTCGAAAAAATTATTTTCTTTAAAATAAATATTTGATTTATTTTAGTGAAGGTATATGGCGTAATTGGGGTCGTGATACATTTATTGCTCTTCGTGGTCTTCTTTTATTAACTGGTCGATTTGATGATGCTCGTCATCTTATTATAACATATGGTTCATGTCTTCGTCATGGTCTTATACCAAATCTTCTTGCTGGTCCTCGTTATAATGCTCGAGATGCTATTTGGTTTTATTTATATTCAATTTCTCAATATACTCAATTAGCACCAAATGGTCATTCAATTTTATCGGAAACTATACAAGGAAAACCTCTTCATTTAATAGTAAAAACAGCAATTAATACTCATTTGAATGGTTTATCATTTCGTGAATATAATGCTGGTTATCAATTAGATCGTGTTATGTCTGATGAAGGTTTTAATAATCGAATAGGTGTTGATTCTAAGACAGGTTTTGTTTTTGGTGGAAATCGATGGAATTCTGGAACATGGATGGATAAAATGGGTTCATCAGAACATGCTGGAAATAAAGGATATCCAGGTTCACCAAGAGATGGTAGTGCTATTGAATTAATTGGATTATCAAGAGCTACAATTAATTGGTTAATTCAAATGATTGAAAAAGGATTTTATCCATATGCTGAACAAAAACAAATTCTTCAAGATTGGTTAAATAAAATTGATGAAAATTTTGAAAAAGAATTTTGGATCGATGAACATAGTAATCGAAGTCATTATATTAATAGACGAAATATTTATAAAGATACAGTTAATTCTTCACTTCAATATACAGATTATCAATTTAGACCAAATTTTCTTATTGCAGCTGTTGTTGTAAGTGTTTTCTACTAAATAAAATTGAAATTTATATATATTTTATAGGCACCTGAAATGTTCAATAAAGATCATATCTGGTCGGCACTATCTCAAGTTGAATCTCTACTACTTGGTCCATTAGGAATAAGAACTCTTGATCCATCAGATGAACAATATAATGGAGATTATGATAATAAAAATGAATCGTCAGATTTTAAACTTGCACATGGTTATAATTATCATAATGGTCCTGAATGGGTTTGGATAACAGGTTATTATTTACGAGCAAAATTATTATGGTCACCAGTTGAACAGCGTAAAGAGACTTTAGAACATGTTCAAGAAGTTTTAGCAAGACATCGTGAGACATTATTTACAAGTGAATGGAAATCATTACCTGAATTAACATCAACAAATGGTTCATTGTGTCGTGATTCATGTCCAGCACAAGCATGGTCATCAGCAACTATTTTAGAAGCTGTTTATGATATACAACAATATAATTGACATTTTCTTGTTTCGATTTTTTTGTGATATATTAATCTATTTATTATCCGAGCGATTGCTTTTATTTTTATATTTTTTTGTGCATAATCAAGCATTAAAAATTAGAATATATTTATCTTTCTTTTATAGATTTAAAAGAACAAAATAATGGCTGGTACACTTGGAGCACGTAAAGGAATGGCTCGAATTCTTGATGGAATAATAAAATATCGTCAAACACTACGACCATCACTTTTAGAAGAATTTAAAAAAGTAGCAACAGGACCTTCAGTAAGAAATTTTCTAATAAATAAATGAATGAAAATAAATAGTTTTTATTTACTAGCCAGAAGGTCTTTTATTAACTTGTGTTGATAGTCGAGTTGTAGCATCTCGTATAACTCAAGCCGCACCCGGTCAATTATTTATAGTTCGAAATCCTGGTACTGTACGTTTTTATGTTATATTTAACATATGTCAAAATCAATGTATTTTTCTTTTTATAAAGGTAATTTAGTGCCTCATCATAATTGTTTTCGAAATAATGTTACTGTTGGAGGTGAATGTGGAGCTCTTGAATTAGCTTGTTCTATAAATAAAGTTCAAGTTATTGCTGTTATTGGTCATTCCGATTGTAAAGCAATGAATCTACTTTATTCCGTTCGTAATGATTTAAAATCACCATCAAAAGGTCCATTAGAAGATTGGTTAAGATTTCATGCACGAGGAACACTTGAACAATTTAAAAAACTTGAATCAGCGACTGGCTTTGATCGAAAACTTATATTTCATGGGGCACAACATTATGAAGATGATTTCGAAGCATATATTGATCCATATAATCAATTTAAACCTTCCGATAAATTTTCTCAAGTAAAATTTCTTTTTCTAATCGAGATAAAAAAACAAGAACTGTTTTTTATTTATTTTAGATTAATACATTAGAACAATTACAAAACTTTCTTACATATCCATTTTTAAAAGAACGACTCAATCGTAATGAATTAGAAGTTCATGCACTTTGGACAGATATATCCAAAGGCGAAGTTTATATGTTCTCTTTCCAAGAAAAAACATTCGTAAAAATCGATGAAACGACATACAAAACACTTACCCTTGAATGCATCTAAATGTTTAGATATGTGTGTTGCTTTTGCAATATTTTGTTTTGTCTTCTTTGGTCATTCATGCATTTTTTTTTCAATTGAGAAAAAGAAATATGACAAATTAGTTTAGAACAAATTATTTATTGATTCTTTTTATTTATTGTTCATTAATAACGCATGATATACACATAATATAAGCTTTATGCATGATAATATAACATTCTAGTCTCATTTATCAAAAATAAAAAAAATAAATATTTTCCGTTAAAAAAAATTATTGTGATTAAGTTAGTCCTCGAAACAAAAATCTAGGGTGATAAAAATAGAACTTATATCAACAAAAGATTTGTTATGATTGGTTTATTATATCGCGATTTATATCTTATCGATTATACTTCTTCACGCTTTGAAGAGAAACAAAAGAATATATATATAGATTTTCTTATCATAAAATAATGCGTAAATGTTCGATTTTAGCCTTTCTATTTCATTTTTCAAATTATTTTAAAAAACAGGTAAACAAAAATAAACTTTTTCTTTCAACATAATAACATATATAATTCAATCAGAACCATTAATTCAATATATCTAGGTATATATACATGAATAATTTTTGATTTATTTAATTCTAAAAATGATTTTATTTATCATGATTGATAAAATAAAGCTATTCTAGTCTGACATGAGACTTAATCATTACGGATATATATCCATTCAATAACACTTGCTAATCAAATAAAACAACTGAAGAATGAAATTAGATATTTCATTGAGATTGTAAACTTATCCTACAAGTAACTTAATTCGAAATAGATAGTGTTGGCTTTGAATATATATTTTAGTTGTTTGACTAAAAGACCCATCGATCTATGAATTAGAATTCAAATTCTATCATGTTGATTACTATAGTATTTATTTACCAATTACATCGTAATCTATTGTAGTTGTATTTAAAATCACTATAGGATATAATAGAATAGAATCAACTTAGTGAACTCTACTAATTAATTGAATAATAAAAGATTCCTTGTATTTAATAGCGTAGTCAGAAATTTTCCAAGGGAGATACACGCTAGCAGAAAAACCCTTTGCTCTGCAAGTAGTTTTTTAAACCTGTTTCCCTTTCCCTCCAAGTATTTTTCTCCAACGAGGCTGTCCGAGCACTCTTTAACCTCCTCCCCTGCTTGTGTTATTAAAGGCAGTAGATCATTGCGTAACTCGATTACGTCTACATTCATCTTTCTATTAGTTCTTCGACTAAGACTAAAAGCTTCTGTAATTATTAAAATTCGAAAATTTTTATTCAAATCATTAAGAATACAAAATAGTAATTCTTTCAAAGGTTATTAAGTTTATGTATCATATGTTTCTCTTTTCGTTGAAATTAATCGAATGAAGAAAGCACAAATTATTGATTTATTCGATTGCATGTCTAAAGAATATATCTATTGATTATCATATATATTATCATAAATATTTCATTTTATTTATTTTTCTAGTGTTTATGTTCATTTCGAAGAATGAGATTTATTTTATCTAGACAAATAAATTGTGTTATTCTTCTTCTTATTACCGTCACTATAGTTGTTAGTTCTCATAAACGAACAATTAAGAAAAATGAATCATTTAATTTAAAACCACGTATTGATTGTTATCCAGAAAGTGAATCACCATTTTCAAATTATTCGAAAGAAGCATGTTTAGCACGAAATTGTTTATATGATGATGATGCTAATTCATCAACAATTCAATGTTATTTATCATCTAATTATGGATATATTTTACAAACTTCTACAAAACAAAATAATAATATTCAATTAAAATTAAAAAGAAATCAAGCAATTGGTAGTATGTTTCCAGATCCAATCGAAAATGTTATACTTGAAGTTCAACAGTACACAAATGATATTATTAGATTTAAACTATATGATGCTGATGAACAAAGATATGAAGTAAAAATATCCGATCGTATTCTACTTTAAATTTGCAAGTATTGTACTAACAGTTTTTCTTAATTGTAGGTACCAATACCATTAACTCCACCATCTAATCGAGTTAATTCACCAAAATATGAATTTAATTATTCATCAGATAGTTCAAATAATAATATTATTTCATTTTCTATTAAACGACGAAAAAATCAAGCTATTCTATTCGATACATCACTAGGTGGTCTTGTATTAAACAATCAATTTCTTCAAATAATAACACGATTACAATCATCACATGTCTATGGTTTTGGAGAAAATAATCATGATTCACTTAAACATAATGTAACAGCTAAGCCATCTTGGGGAATATTTGCTCGTGATCAGGGTAAATCATTTTATCGTAGAAGAAAGTAAAAAAATTATTTTAATTATATTCTTTAGGAACAAATTGGGATACAAATTCTAATCACTATGGTCAACATCCATTTTATCTTGTAATGGAACAAACATCAGATGATAAACCATCAGGTTGTATGCATGGTGTTCTTTTACTTAATTCAAATGCAATGGATTATTCATTTGATTCAACACCATCACTAACATTACGTACAATTGGTGGTATATTAGATTTTTTTGTTTTTCTTGGTCCAAAACCTGAACAAGTTATACAACAATATACATGGCTAGTTGGAAGACCATTTCTTCCACCATATTGGTCACTTGGTTTTCAATTATCACGTTGGGATTATTCAAATTTAACACATATGCAAATGGTTAATAAACGAAATCTCGATGCTGGAATTCCACTTGATGTTCAATATGCTGATATTGATTATATGGATGCTGCTAAAGTTTTTACGATTGATCCAATTCATTATAAAGGTATGAAAGAATATTTTGAAGATTTACAATCTCAAGGAGTTCGAACAATAATTATATTGGATCCTGGAATGGCAGATGATCAAAAGTATTATGCTCCAACGATTGAAGGAATAAAAGAAGATGTTTTTATTAAATGGGATAATGGAAGTATAATGCGAGGAGCTGTTTGGCCTGGACCAGTCTTTTTTCCAGGTAGATTTATTCATTTATAATTGAAAATATATGCTTAAATTATTTTTAATTCTAGATTATTTTACTGAGAGAACACAAAATTGGTGGAAAAGATGGATTACAAATTTCCGATCAACTAATTTGACTTTTGATGGTCTTTGGATTGATATGAATGAACCAGGTTAGAATATTTTGTAATAATGAATATAATTTAAAATAATTCTTTAGCTTTGTTTGAGACGAATGATCCATTTCCATGGAATTGGTTAGAAACAGGTAGTAATTATACATTAAAATGTCCTCAAAACCAATGGGAAGATCCACCTTATCGTACTAAATCTGTATATCGATGGGATAGAAAAATCAATCGAACAAGTCGTCTTTCTGATCGTACTTTATGTATGTCAGCTTTGCAAGGTGAAATAGATTCAACAACAGAAAAACCATTATTTCGTCATTATGATGTTCATAGGTAATAAAGAGATTTAGTTTTTGTTTTCTTTTAAATAAAATGCTTTGTAAAGTCTTTATGGATGGAGTCAAACAAAGCCAACATTAGATGTACTTCAAAAAATAACTGGTAAACGAAGTATGGTTTTACCTCGATCGACTTTTGTTGGTTCTGGTCAATGGGCTGGCCATTGGCTGGGTGATAATGAAGCAACATGGCATGAAATGAAAAGATCATTGATTGGAATGATAGAATTTAATTGGTTTGGAATACCTTATAATGGAGCTGATATTTGTGGATTTGATAAGACACCAACAGAAGAAATGTGTATTCGGTAAATCAATATTATTTTTGTTTTTAAAAGTTTATTTTTTTTGTCATAGTTGGATGCAAGTCGGAGCTTTTTATCCATTTTCACGAAATGTAAGTGTTTATGATAATATTACATTATATTATATTGAAAAGTAGAATCTTATCCTGAATCAAATATCAAATTTGTTTAGATGAATTCAATAGTATTTCAGAAACGCATTTTAATATAATAGATGGACTTTTTCATAAATCATAAGTACATAGGTATAAAAAGAATCTTTCTTTTGATAGCGTACAGTTTATTATAGAACAAGTTTTTAAATATGAAGATTTGATATTGCCTGATTTATCTGAAAATACAGTCTATAAAATTGATTTCATTCTCAAATTTAGCATAATATATGGAAAACACCTGACCAAGATCCAGCTGCATGGTCATCATCTGCTATTTCTATTATGGTTGAAGCACTTCGTATTCGTTATACACTTCTTCCATATTATTATACATTATTTTATAAATCACATATCAATGGTTCAACTGTTATTCGACCATTATTTCATGAATATCCTACTGATAAAAATACACTTGATATATTTCTTCAATTTTTAATTGGATCTAATATAATGATAGCACCTGTAACTGATGAAGGTGCAAGACAAGTTCAAGTATATATTCCATCATCTGAATGGTTTAATTATTATACAGGTGATCAATATCTTTATTCAAAACAATTTATTAATATTTCAGCAGCCTTAGATACAATTCCTATATTATTAAGAAGTGGATCAATTATTCCGACACAACAATATGCAAATAATACAAAATATTCAAGGTAAAATATAAAAACATTTCTTTTAAAATTTCGTTTAAAATTATTTTTAAATAGACTCAATCCATTTGGTTTAATAATTATATTAAATTCACACGGTAATGCACAAGGTGATTTATTTTATGATGATGGTGAATCAATTAATACAATTGGAACAAAATCTTATTATTATTCAACATTTCAATGGTCATCATCAAATCAACAATTAATAATAAATGTGATTGAAAATAATTATTTATTTATGTCAAATTTAATCTTAGATACAGTAACAATTTATGGATTAAAAACAATTCCAACAGTAATAAATGTTAATAATAAAGAATTTTATGCTAAAGTACGACCATTTACACAAATTGTTGATATTAATAATTTAGGATTAGCCATGGATCAAAATTATATATTTACATGGACAAATACAGCATCAATGACTATTGAACCACGAGAAATTATTTTTTCAAATCCAAAATATCGTGTTGATTGTTTTCCAGATCCAGGTTAATTGATACTATATATTATATGATATATAAAATTCATTTCTTTTTCTAGATGTAACTAGTAATGCATGTTTTGTTCGTGGATGTATTTATGATCCAATATCACAATCAGATTATCCTGCTTGTTATATTCCTTCTAAAAAAGGTGGTTATGTAACTTCATCTATTGAAAAAATATCAAATACTACAACACAATATAAACTTTCACGTCTATCAAAAAAACCAGCTTTTATTTCAACATCTAAATCAAATATAAATTATCGTGTCGACTCTCGTCATTCTCAATCAAATCTTACAAATATAGTTACAACAGATTCTGATGAGTTTTCAATGTATGGTCATGATATTGATCACTTAAATTTACAAGTTAGTGTATCAGGTACAGATATGATACGTTTAACAATACGTGATGACGAAAAAGATAGATATGAAGTTCCTGTACCTATTCATTGGCATCCATCTACACTACCTACATCAATAACACCAAAAATTCAATTTGAAATGACTAAAACATTAAATGGACAAGCTGGTTTTCGTATCAAACGTACAGATACTCAATCAATTATATTCGATACATCATATTTTGCTCATGGATTTATTTATGATAATCAATATATTCAGTTTATTACAACTATTCCCTCGAAAAATGTTTATGGTAAAACTTGTAGATGATTTTTGTATGTTTTAATTTTTTGTTGTTTTGTTTTATTGAAAGGTTTTGGTGAAAATACTCATTCATCATTTCGTCATATATTACAAAACTCTTTACGTTATGGAATATTTGCTCGTGATCAACCACCACAAGGTGGAAATGAAAATTTATATGGCACACATCCATTTTATATGTCAATTGAACGTGATGGACAAGCATTTGGTGTACTTATACTTAATTCTAATGCACAAGATTATAAATTAGATGAATTTGAAAATGATCAATCAATGCTTACATATCGAACAATTGGAGGAATATTAGATATATTCTTTTTTGCTGGACCACGTCCTGAAGATGTTATTAGACAATATCAATTAGTTATTGGTTTTCCATTTATGCCACCTTATTGGGCGCTTGGTTTTCAACTTTGTCGATATGGTTATGATACACTTGAGAATATGAAAGCAGCAATGAAAAGAACTTTAGATGGAAATATTCCAATTGATATTCAGTAATGAAAAAGATTTATCTGTCTATTTATTTATTTTTTCTTTAATTTTATTTAAAGATATGGTGATATTGATTATTTCCGACAACAACTTGATTTTACTTGGGATCCAATACGTTTTAAAGGTTTACCCGAATATATTGATTGGTTACATACACAAGGGATGAAATTTATAACAATTCTTGATCCTGCTATTGATTCTGAAGAATCAAACTATACAGTTTTTACTGAAGGACAACAGGCTGATATTTGGATTAAATGGCCTGAAAGAAGAAATATTCAATTTAATGAAACAAAAAATAACAATATGATTGGATATGTGTGGCCATATGGTTTGTATTTTTCTTACTTTATTTGAAGTCATCAATTTTAAATTATTTATTTTAGGTAAATCTGTATTTCCTGATTATTTATATCCCCCAACGAAAGATTGGTGGACGAATCAAATATTAAATTATCATAAAAAAATTAAATTTGATGGTCTTTGGATTGATATGAAGTAAATTAAATATTTTTCTTCTCTCATAACGAAAAACTAATAATTAATATATTTTAGTGAACCAGCTAATTTTGATACAAATAAATTTCAACCATGGAATTGGCCTCATGCTGAACCATGGAATCTTCATTGTCCAATGGATGAACAATTAGAAAATCCTCGATATAAAACAGCTATACATGGTGATTCTTTATCCGATAAAACACTTTGTATGATTGCTGAACAACGAGATGGTCATGGAAAAATTTATAATCATTATGATGTTCATAATTTATATGGATGGTCAGAAACTTTAGCAACATTACCAGCAACTCATGCTATAGAAAATAAACGTTCAATTATAATTAGTCGATCAACATTTCCAACATCTGGCGCATATGGTGGTCATTGGTTAGGTGATAATACAGCTGCATGGCCACATCTTAAACATAATATAATTGGAATGTTAGAATTTAATTTATTTGGTATTCCATATATTGGTGCAGATATTTGTGGTTTTGAAGGTAATACAACCGAACAAATGTGTCAACGTTGGATGCAGTTAGGTGCATTTAATCCATTTTTTCGTAATCATAATGGTATAAGATTTGCAGATCACGATCCTGGAAGTTTTTCTCCATCGATAGTCGATTCAAATCGTCGTGTTGTTGAAACACGTTATGGATTAATTCCATATTTATATACACTTTTTCATCGTGTACACATTTCAGGTGGAACTGTTGTTCGTTCAATGGCACATGAATTTCCAAATGATTCAACATGTTGGTCAATTGATGAACAATTTCTTTGGGGTTCATATTTATTAATTGCACCTGTTATATATGAAAATCATACAAGCAAAAATGTTTATTTACCATCAGTAAATGAACGATGGTTTAATTATTATACAGGCGAAGAAGAATTAACACTTGGAAATATTAATGTTACTGCTGATTATGATTATTTACCATTATTTTTACGTGGTGGAGCAATTTTACCTCGACAACAATCAGCAATGAATACAGTTAAAGCACGATTAAATCCAATGAATTTAATAATTGCATTGAATAAACAAGAAAAAGCTGAAGGAAATTTATTTTGGGATGATGGAGATTCAATTGATACATATCAAAAACTAAATTATAATTATTTTTATTTTAATTTTAATAAAGAAACGTTATCAATTCAATCGTGGACATATAAATATCCACAAATGGGTCAACAAATAAAACTAGACGAAATTACTATTTATGGTATAACTGAACAACCAATTAAAATTCAATGGAATGGACAAGATTTATCTAATAATAAATGGAAATTTAATATAACTTCAAAAGTTCTTACAATGGAAAAATTAGCTTTAGATTTTTCTCAAACACATAAATTTATTTTTACTTAATTATCATTTAAAAACTTTGTTATTTATTTTTTCAGTATAGTTTTATTTTATTATAGTATTTCATATAAATCAATGAAAAAAAAATTTATTTTTATCGTAGATATTTTCTGATTTTCAAACTTTTTAAATAAAAGTCACTTAGTTTGCTAATATTTTACGATCTTATTGGCTGTTTAGTATTCCGAGCATATCGTATTGAGTAAGTCAAATGAAGAATGGAAAATTGAGTGGCTGTGGAATCAGTTAAGAGATAAAACATTCACCCACACCCTCAACCTTTCATGAGTGATTCTTTTATTTTAGTTTCATATTTATTTGAATAATAAATTCCAATAACAACAAAATAACTATTTCAATACAGGTAAATCACAAGACAAGACGTGGCAATACAATGAAGCAAAAAAACTGAATCAAATAATTATACATTGATAAAGTGATAAAAGAAAAATTATGAATTCATTTATAAATTGTATAAAGTCGAATTACTAATCGATGAAGAATTATCAAAACTAGGAACATAAATA
This sequence comes from Adineta steineri, assembly GCA_905250115.1. Taxonomy (NCBI): domain Eukaryota; kingdom Metazoa; phylum Rotifera; class Eurotatoria; order Adinetida; family Adinetidae; genus Adineta; species Adineta steineri. The sequence continues at coordinate 601,977 of CAJNOI010000043.1, read as the reverse complement.
CGATAGAAAAATGAAGGTAAATTTCTAATATAAGGCCATGGAAGATTTATTAAACATTGACTTATACGACGATTTAATGTTCGAAGTTGAGATACTAAAAATGCAATGTCATAAAATTCAAATGGTAATTCACAACCATTACTTAAACGACGAGCTAAAAAT
>CAJNOI010000043.1:522271-601715 GCA_905250115.1 Adineta steineri | reverse complement strand
TTTTTTTCTTTTTCTTGACTCGATTCGTATTACGTCAGGAGTCTATTGAGAAAAAGTAATCGCTGTATATGTGTAAAAAGAAAAGTACAAATGGCATTGTAATAGTGTAAAACATTTGCTTTGTTCTTTGTTTTTCTTACACATTATCAAAGAGAAAAAGGGAACTTTACTTTCAATTAATGTCAACGAAAGTAATAGTTATATTCGTAAGTAATTATTTAATAACAAATTATCAGAAAATAATCTTATATACAAACATTTAGATATTATTATGGAATTGTCAAAATATATTATCCTATTATCAATTTCATATGATGAATAATGATAATAGTACTAGTATTTCATATGAAAATTTAACTTCAACAGTATATGTTGAATTATCGACTGTAGAAGAAAGAAATACAACTTATTATGAATATTTGACTTCGAAAGAAACAACAATATCATATTCTTCTTCTTCTTCTTCAAGTATTCCGATAATTACTGAAGGTAAAATATTTTTGTATTTTTTTCTTTTCTGTTTTAAATAACTGATAAAATGGTTTCATCTTTCCGAATTTCTAATAAGCAAAATAAGAGAAATGATGACTAGACTTTTCTTTTTTCTCTAATTTTTTTTCTCTAAATGGCTGTTGTCGGTGAGATGAACTTTTATAATTTAATTTTTTTAATTTTCTTAATGTATTTTTAGCCCCTCTATTCTTTTCTATTATCTCTTTAACAATCCATTCCTCACGAATAGACCAACAAAATTCTTATTCTGTGGATATTTTATTCAATAATACATGTCCATCAAAACGAGAATCAAATATAACATTCATTTTTCAATCATTATCATTGGATGAAACAAAACTATGTGTATCATCTTTTAAACAACATGGATTAATAACATGCGATAATAATTTCATTTATGGTAAAATTAAATATAAAACGATAAAACTCAAAGTCTCTTTTTCTATTACATAGGAGTTTCTTATACAGTCGATGGATATGTTTTATGTGGTACACGAAATATTAGTTTAGCAACAAAGAAAAAGCTTTATGGTAAGATTTACTTATTTAATAGACATGTTAATTAATTCTGTTGAGATTTAATTAGAAATAGGAAAACCAAAATATTTAAATTCAACAAATAGTGCAACATCAATTGATAGTTTAATATTTTTACCTGGTTTATTTTATCGATTAATTATTGAATTAACAAGTGTTAATCAAACATGTTCAATTGAATATTCAATTAGAGATTCTCCATATTATCATTGTTTATTCAAAAATCTTCCTTCTGCACAATGGTTTGTTTTAACTTATTATGCATTAGCTGATCATCATCAAACACCATCAAGTGATGTTACAATTGTTTATACTGGTATGAATTATATATTTAATTGACAAATAAAGTAAGAAATTATATTGTCTTTTGTTCTTTTTTTTAAAGACCTAGAAGATTTATATTTTGGATGTGAATTAAATAAAAATAATCAACAAATTGATTTTTATTGGACAAATCTTACTGCTTCGGGTTATTCAAATTTAACAATTTCGATTTTAAATGAAGAAAATAAACATATATGGAGTTTATCATGTAATCCATATATATCTCAAGATATTTGTTCAACAAAACAATATCGTTTAGAATCAGGTAAAGAATATCATGTTATAGCTAAATTAAAAAAGATATTACCAAATTATAATGGTCAAAAAACTGGAACATGTTCAATAAAAACAAGTAAAGAAAAGAAGTATTTTTAAAAAAATAAAATAAAATGTTTGTATAGATCTTAGTCCAATATCAATGAATTCTATTCGACATGAATTTTTAAATGAAACAATTGTAGGAATATCTTGGCTTGCTCATCCTTTTCATGTTCAAGCTCGATTAAGAAATCTTGAAACAAATCTATTAGAATATCCAATTGAAAATAACCATAGAACAGCATTATTTATAAATTTAACTGAAGCAAGTATTTATCAATTAGAATTTAATATTTCAAAATCTAATTGGTTACCATTATTTCAAAATACGAATTATCATATTCAGACAGGTATAGATCTAGGAAAAACATTATATTGTTTGTATTCTTAAAATTTCTTCACTTTGTATTGAAGATATTATATGTGAGAGATAGTATTATAATCTTAATATTACGTATTTATGTGAGTTTAGATAGATAAACATTGATTCATGTGCATACAAAAACAAACGAATTACTAATAATGCATTTGTTTACTATGTAATCTTCGTCAGATATTGATTTCAGTCCATAGCTTTCTTGTTGATAACTATTTATTTTGAGTAAGGTGCCATTTTACCTTCAACCTGACAAGTACATTATTAGAAGAGTATAATAAAATTAATTATATCAGTATTGATAGTCATTTTATGATTGAGAGAATACAATAAATATCAAACTCGTAGGAATATTTTTGTTGCAATGTAAGCATAGTTGGATATATTTAGAACATGTTTTAAATTATGTACAGATGCGGTTGAAATCTTTATCTGAATACATATCTGAACACAAGAAAGTGTCTCATCCGACAAGAGGGGAGCATTCCGAAGTGTTCAATGAGTTTATATCATAAGTAGTTCTCAATGAGTAATGAAAAAGTGGAAGAAGATCTGTTCTTATAAACTTCAAAGAACATTTCATTAGAAATTAATCCATCATCTTATTTATAATCTACGATAAGAAACAAAACAGATTCATAAGTCTAATATTTCCTTCTAAAATGATCATTACCAATAATACCATATTTATATTTAGTCCTTTGAATAGAAGTGCTAGAGAATTTAAAGCGTCATTTTTGGATAAGATAAAATGTTTAAATCAAATGAAAATTAGAGAAGAAATATTGAAAATACAAACAACCTAATTATTTCATCTGTTCTATTAAATTTAATTACAATGTAATAAATTATCTTTAGATTTTAAAAATTTAATTATCGAAAATATTCTTCGACCGTCTGTTAATAGTCTAATTGTAAATACGAATCAATATAATATGTCAAAAATCAAAATAATTTATTGTATTGAACAAATAACAAATGATACTATTCAAATATGTTCTTTTTCAAATACATTTAATCAACTTATTCCAGGAACAGTTTATAATATATCAGTAACTATACATCGAGAGCCATTTCAAAATATATTTATTTGGGAAAAACGTTCTGTATTCAAACTTGCTAATACAAGTAAGTAAAAAAATATTTGTTAGGAATTTTTTATTTTTGTTTCATTGAAAAAAAAGATCCATCTTTATTACGAATTCGTACTTGGAAAACAAATGAACATTGTGCAGGAGAATTATTAAATAATTTTTCTATATTATATTCAACAGAATGTATCTTAAATGATAAAATTTATAATTGTAATCAACTTCAATGTGGTTGTCGATATCAATTTCGTATTATATTTAGTGAAATATTTATTAATTCTTTATGTTCAATATTTCCATGTGATATTCAATTAAATAATTCAACGTTAACAAATATTCAATTTCAAACACGTAAATAACGCGTAATCGAATTTTTTTTAGACACAAAATTTACTCACTCTTGACCAACAAAAAAATATGACAGACGAGTCAAAAGCTATGATTTAGAGCACAAAATTCTGATTCTAATTCATATCTTGTGACTTATCTGTCATACTTTCTTGATGATTAAGAATGATGAAATAAATAATTTTCTTTTCCTTATTTAGCATTAGAAACAGTTCAAAATCTTCGAATTATTTCCATGTCACCCATATTAAGAGAAATCGAAGTTGATTTTGATCAACCTTATGGATGTTTTGAACGATTAATTTTAATTTGTGAAGCGACATCATTGAAACAACGTAAAGTTTTTATTAATTCAACTGTATGTACAGATTTAATACCAGACGAATATTATCGAATTTATGTTGAAACAAAACGAATTGGATGGGAAACAGTTACATCAGAGATTATTGAAACTCGACTTGTTTTTATTTCAAATAATCATAATAATGAAAATACTAAAAGTATATTAATATATATTTATTTGTAATGAATATTTTATTGAATTATTTTAATTAGAAGGATCTTTTGTTCAATCTGTTCTTATTCCTACAATGATTGGGATTTTATTGATACCTATTTTAATTGTATTAGCTGCGTTTATTTTTGTTTATCGACGACGTCGTCAGTAAGATATTTTAATTTAAATATATTTTTATATATAAAAAGAATTCTAGAAAACATTCCAATGAACGAAATAATCAATTTACAATAAATCATAGAAATACAACAACAAAATTAAATAATATTGTTAATCAAGTTAATATGTATGTTAATTTTTTCAAATTAATAATTATTAAAAAAATATTTTTCATTGATCATAGATTTCCTCATACGAAACAAACAAATTCGAAAAAGTATAGTTTCCTTTTCTTCTATAGAAATGATGTTTTATTCTATTCTATTTTAGACATACTTTCGTATCAAGGTAAAACAAATCAATTGAATTAATTCTAGAAATTATTTTCTTCTTCAGACCAATTCGAATAAAAGATCTTCCATCTGAATACGAACAATTAATTGCAAATAATTATTATAATTTATCCGATGAATTTCATGTTAGATTTTTAATTAAATTATTAAAAATCAATATTTTCTGTTATTTTTATATTTTAGAAACTTCGAAATAGTCTTGAAGAAATACCAGAATTTACACAATGTAATCAATTACTTAAAAATCGTTATAAAGATATAATACCTTGTAGGAAATTTTATTTTTTTTTTAATTAGAAATTATTTATTTTAATTTTATAGATGAACATTCTCGTGTTAAATTAATACCTATTGATGAATGTGATTCAGGATATATTAATGCGAATTTTATTACTGTAAGTTTAATATCAATAGAATAGGAATTTAATAAATAAATATGTATATTGACAAAACAAAAATTAGGGTTTACATAATCCTCGAGAATATATTGCATGCCAAGGTCCATTGAAGACAACAATTAATGATCATTGGCAAATGATATGGGAACAAAATGTTACGTTTATTATTATGCTTACAGATCTTATTGAACGAGGAACGGTAAATATTTTATAATACAAAAATCTATCATAGGTCGTATAAAAAGTCATGATATCAAGGGAGAAAGTGCCAGCTAGGTGTCGACAGCACCTAATGTCACTTTTAGGTGCTCAGATGCCCGCACTTTCTCTCTTGCGCTTTTTCGAAATGTTAGATTCTAATGATATACAAAGAGTTAGTAATTATAATAGCAGATTCAGAGAAATTGAACAGCTTTTAGAGTTCTAAAAGTTAAAATCAAATATGAAATAGTAGCTAACGAAATAGATAACGCCCTTATTATATTGAATGAAATACTACGAATTATTCATTTTATGAAAGAAATTGTCACATAGAATAAAAGCTACATTCAAAATATATCCTTCTTTTTTAGAATAAATGTGAACGATATTGGCCATCCAATTTAGAGGATGTTGAAATATTTGGTAATATATCCGTATGTGTAACTGCATGTCTTAATATGAATTCTTATGATTTACGTTCTATTCAATTAAAAAAGGTGAAAAAAATTATAATGAAAAATAATTAATTATATCGATTGAATATATTTTGTTTTAGAATGATGAAACTCGTTCAATAAAACATTATGCATTTAAAATGTGGGATGATCATACTGTTCCAACAAATAGTGATATGTTAATTGATTTTATTCGTTTAATTCGTTCAAAATATCGTTCAGAATGTCATGGACCAATATTAATACACTGTAGTGCAGGTGTTGGTCGTAGTGGAACATTTATTGCACTTGATCGTTTATTACAACAATTTGATAAAGTATCATTTTATGGATATTTAGATATTTATGGAACTGTACTTGATATGAGGCGATGTAGAGATAAAATGGTACAAAATGAGGTAAATTTTTGTTATTAAATAAAGTTTTAAAACAAATTTAATTGTTTATAATTAGCATCAATATTTATTTATTTATCGATGTTTAAAAGAAGAATATGAAAAAAGATCAGGTAATTATTCATGTAATTAATAGTAATAATTGATTTCTTTTTAATTTTTATTCATATAGGCAATTCTAATCATGCTATAATTGCTGATGAACATGTGTAGTTATCAATTAAATTGACATTTTTCATTTTATTAATTTTTGTTTTTTTGTAAGATTTATTTTGGAATAAATTTAAATATCAAATATTGTATATGTAATTGATTCTTCTATATGTCTTATGCTAATCGAATAACATCTTTCTAAAGTATATGTATTACATTTATGTGAAAAGAATCAATTTTGAAAATGATAGTCTTGCATTTCATTCTATTAAGAAATATATAAAAATAAGAAAATAAATAGGAAATAGTTTTCTTGTTTTTAATCACATTGTGTTATTATTAAGGATATATATATATATGATGATATTGAATCTGATTTATTATCCATCCTTTGAATTACAGTATAACACATATATTCGTATATTTCAGTGTTGTGAGAGAAAGATATAATAAGTACGAAACTGATTTGTTTCCATTGAAAATTTATATTTATAAATCATAAGATAAATGTATTCTAATTTAACACAAAAGATGAAGAATATGTTGTGATTAATATTAAACTGTTCTAAAATATATTATCGATTTTATTTTAATAAAAGAAAATCATTTAAAAAAAAGAGCATATTTGATCAAAGAATAATTATTAATCATTTTGCAGCCAATATTGATCAGTCTGAGTTCTTCAATTTCCATTTGACGATCTTAGTCTCTTGCATTCGTCTACCAAGAGTTGAATACCATCAAGAATTTTTTTTCGATGCTCTTCATTGCTGACTTCATATTTAATGAGACTTTCTTTGTTAACATAATTGAGAAGCCAAAATCCATCAATTAGATGTTCCTCAAAGCAAGGCACATATTGCTTATATTCTGTGCCAAGTGACATGAGCCATTCATCAACACCTGAACGTGTTTGCAAGCGTTGAAGAAAATAACCCGCTACAAAATGAAATAACAATAAGATACTCTTTTTAAAATACTTTTAAAAAATTTAGTATAAACGACATATGATATAATCATTTTGTACAACTCCTTTGCTCGTTACTAGTATTTAGACAAAAGTAGAACCCTTACGTTCAGCAGTATTGTAGTCTTTGGGTGAAGTCGTCGAATGTTGGGAAGTATTTCTATTCTGAGTTTGTTGTGTGTTGAAGGATGAACTAGCATTATCGAGTTGTGTTGATCCCGAAGGTGTACTCATTTGTCTCTGTATATCTTTTGAAGATGCCGTCGAACCAATATTTGCATATGAGGCTCCAGATTTAGGCCTCACTTGTGATGAACTTGCAGATGCGTGTTCAGGATAATTTTGTTTATTTGTGCTCGATGAGGTAGGGATAGGATTAGATTGCGATTGAGTACTAGGTAAATTTATAATTAAAGTTTGCGATTTATCTGGACTCCAATTCTGTCCTTCGTAAACTATCCATTGGCTCAAACAGTGGATAAATTCTTTTCCATACATATGCTGCATCCATTTATCAGGTAAATTACGAAAGCCATGGTATGCGCCTGCTAATTGACCATAAATCGCTGCTGTTGTGTCTGTATCATCACCAAGATTGACAGCATCAAGAGCACCTTTTCCAAAGGAATCTTTGTTAGCCCAAAAGGCCCATAACGCAGCTTCTAAACTTTGAACAATATATCCTTTACCTCGAATACCATCTTTGTGTCCACCATATTTTTTGTAAGATCCTCTTGCAACTTTTATGATCTCTTTATGTAGTGGTTTATTGTTGAACCACGGTAAATGATTCTCATAAAAATTTTTATCGAGCAAATCCTCAAAACTACTGCCTTGAAGAGCAGCCACTATCAAAGCACCATAATAACGACAAGCATCGTAAGCAATTTGATCACCATGAGTCGTTCTTCCGCTGACGCCCGAAAACTCAACTGCATACTCAGGATAACGGTAAAAGAAGAGTGGTACAGGAGCAAGTCGCATTAAAGCTCCATTACCGGCAGCATCACTTTCGCTGCAATCGACATTGAATTTTTTTAGCAGATCGGGAGATAAGACAAAGTCAATTTTATCCTTAGGAAATTTAGATTTCTTCATAAACGCTTGTTGTCGATGCTCGAACTCAATCAATGATCGTTTAGTGGCTGCACCAATATCGAAACATGTTCCTGTGGACGACATATAACCATGTCTGAACCACCATTTGTATCGAACGAGCTGATCATAAGGGATAAAATCTTTTCGTGCTACCAATGAATTTGCTAGACATAAAGCCATAGAAGTATCATCGGTGAACTAAAAATTGAATAAAAACAGTCACTTTTGAATATTCTTCAAACGCAAAACTTAAACCAAACTGTCGAATAATTTGAGATTTTTCTGTTCTTACTCATTTAGTCAGATAGCGCCTTAATTACCACATATTGATGAAGTATATTCTTCGGCATCCTATGTTATTGAATAAACCAATTTTTTTTGACAGAATATGTTACTATACCATTTTATTTCTAAATTACTTGTCATTTCAAATACAGAGGCTGTAAGTCATAATATATTGACTTTTGGCACTCACGACAGCATTACAAATGATTTATTGATCAATATTTGGAAAGAAAAGTACTCGCGTAATATAAGACAAAAATTTTCATCTCTCAAATGAATAATGTTTTGTTTGTGATTATCACACAGAATGAAAACCATCTGATAATTAAGATGGCTAGGTAATACTTCTTGATGAAGTATTAGGTGTTACTCTATCTCGAAATTTAAACATAAGAATTGTATTGTAAGTTATGAGTTAAACTTCGATGTTCTTAATTTACACAAAACACAAGAGAATTTGTATGAGTAGAAGTTACCTCTCCTTTGTTGAGCCCCCAAGTACCACCACTGTGAAGATCTTCCACTGGGTTTTTTTCTAAAAAGTGATAAGGCCGAAATTCAACATGAGCACCAAGAGCATCACCCATAGCCAGACCTTGTAGTGATCCCAGAACACGATTAAGAATGTCTTTCTGAACCTTTCCTGCCGGCGGATATGTTAACTGGTTGTCGAGTTCATGGATTCTTGTGACTGTATTTTCTGTTCGAAATTGAAGCTCGAGCCATGGCTTACCTAGAATTAGATATTTATTTGCAAGTTTGTTTTTCTACTACACACTGGATAACGAATCTGAATTATAAAATAATTCAAAAATAATGAATCACAAAGTAATTCAAAGTTATTGAAAAATATTAGTTAAAGTTTTTAATAAAACAGGCTTTGTTAAATATGATCTATTGGCTATTTGTAAATGTGGGCGAGTAGGTTATTTAATTCACTATTAGATCCATGAGATTCAAATTTCTATTACAATATACTTCAATACCTCTTTGAGATTGTATTTCACAAAAATGATTTAGAGATTCAATAGCATGCTACTCTTGTTGTTTTTGAAAGTCATATTTAAAACTTTCGTAACAATGAGGAAATCTGTCGAAGCTACCAATATCAAATTATTAAAACATATTGAATCTTCTAGTTCTTACACACGATTTCTCTTTGTAGTATTCTTTTCAAATATCAATATCTGCAGACTAAAACGAGAAAATAAATTTCACGTTACCATTATCTGAAGAAACTCGATTATTCGTAGCCATTTTGTTTAATGTTGTCACAAATAAAGATGAAATAATGTGGTTTTTTGCACGATTTGTCTTGTTGTCGCCGTTGTTAAAAATGCATCTGTGTGGCTTGATCAAATATAAAAGCTTCACTCACCTGTTTTTATAGTCAATGTGTGTCACAGGAATTTTCTTTTTTCTTTCTTTTCTTCCTTTTTTTCTTTCTTTTTTTTCCTATTGCATCACAGTCGTAAATATAGATTATGAAAGAAAAATAAAACATTCAGATAAAAGCACAAAACAATAAACGTCTGACATCGCTAAGCGAACCAAAAATGTTTTTATTCGAATAACTATTCAACGAAAGTGAAGTCAGTGGCAACTAAACTTGTTTCTTTTGTAGACTATTTGCGAACTTAAGTTTGCATTGTGAATAAAAGATTGATAATGTTTCTAACGACAACCAACAGAACAATAACAATTACGATATCTATGTATGCTGTCTATGACACATATATTAGATAAATAATACGAAATGTTTTAAGAAAACGTCATTGTCTTACTCTACTTTTATTAATCAAAGTCACCGTGAAAGTTTTTGAGTAAACGAACGTTTCTTTTCCATGGCAAGAAAAAGTAGAATTTTTTGTTTCTATTCATCATCATGGAAAAGAAGCATTTATTTGTGCAGACACGTCAAATATTCTAAAACACTGAGAATTCTACATCAAAAGAAAGTTTGCAAAAAAGAAGGCATATAGACTTTTACTGATTGGTACACTTTTTAGTCTTATTTAGTCCTTCCTTATGGACTAAGGATTTCTTCAAAAAGTACAATTTAATCAAGAAGAATGCGCTTTTTTACATAAACTGATATCAAATTAGTAAGTTGTTTAATTCTGGAATGTATATCAAATAATGTTAGCAATGTCAATGTTAGTATTTCTCTTAGTAATAATCAATGATAATTGTTTAAATACTATGATTAGATAAAAATACATTAGTATCAGATATCAAAATATGTAATATTAACAGTATTAATAAGTCGAGACATTCTAATCGTATAGAAGAAGAAGAAGAAGATAAATAAATAAATAACTAAAATGTATTTTTATAACTAGTCGAGATATATATGTATATATAACATATGTAATTGTTTTCTAATCGTTGTTTACTTATGTTGTAACAAATACAAGAGCATTTATTTCTTTGTCAAGTAAAAACTGACAGTATGTTTCCATAGACGATTGATATGACCTTTTGCGTAACTTACAAAACTCGATTTTTCTTCTATTCATATTTATTTCTTTATTCAAAACTACTAGAATAAATTCAAAAATTTTACGAAATATTGAACACTTCTCTTAAATTCTATATCGATCTATGAAAGTGCTAATAATCATCTGTGCAGTTAAATCTTTCAGCATATTATACATTAATTCAATGATTAATAAATAATTTTCATTTTACTAAAATAAACGAATAAGAACAAAATAGTAAAATAAAATACATAGACAAAAAAAGAAAAGACATATGCCATTCAACATGCATAATCTATTAAACATATATGTACGTTCTAATTGTTTTATATTTTGAGATATGTGAATGTATAAAGCTGAGCCTAATACACGAATTAACATAATCTCTAGCAGGATTATTTAATTCATTGAACAATAAAAGAAGAAAATAAAATATTAATATCACAGATAGATACGCCAAATTAAAAATATAAGAATTATTTTCCAATAACTACTTTAACAAGTTCTAAATTATATTAAACAATTGATTATAATTTATCAGAAAATAAATGTTTACCTTCATATCGAATAATTCCATTTCCAGCTATATCAATTTCTTGTAACATTTCATCAACTTCATGATCAGAAAATTGTTCACCCAAGTTAATCATCACATGTCTTTAAAGAAAATTTGATTTGATTTTTAAATACAGACAAATACGAAAAAAGAAAATTTGTTTTTCTAACCTTAATTCAGCTACTTTAATAAAACCATTTCCATTCTTATCAAACACGCGAAAAGCTTCTCGTAATTCATCTTCTTCATTATGTTCATGAGCTCGTTTAGCCATCATTTGAAGAAATTCATTAAAATCTATTAATCCTTTACCTATAAAATAAAAAGAAAGAAATATTTTTTTTTGTAAAAATATTCTAAACAAACCTTCACAATCAAATTCATTGATTAATCCTTTTAATTCATCTTCTGTAGGATTTTGTCCGAGTGTTCTCATTACACTTCCGAGTACTTTAGGACTAATGGCACCGTCGGAATCTTTATCGTAAAGAAGAAATGCTTGTCGAAACTCTTAAAACAAAAAAAATGATTTTTCAGTTATCTCAAATAAATGTTCTTACCTTGAATTTGTTCTTCTGTAAAATGTTCAAGCTAAAAAGAAAATAACAAGAAAAATAATAAATATATAAGTTAGTTAATTCTCTACTACCTTATAAATATTATAAAAAAGAAAATGATCTGTCTTTATTACAGATGATTGCATCTTAAACTTTAAAAAGATAAAAAACGAATTTTTATCCAATACGTTATACAAGATCAATGTTGACTTATCCAAAGATAAGATGTTGATAATAATAAGACTGTAAAAGGAAATACTTGTCTTGATATTTTTGATGAGGTAAGAAGATAAAAAGAAAAATCTCTGTTGTCTAATGATTAAACTTAACCTTGTCTACAGATGGATTATCGACTAAAGAAGTGACAGACAAAACATATGCATACATATAACAATATATAGATAGATAGATATATATATACTTACGTCAGGAGTATCTACGTCATACAAACAAACTAACTGGTTTAAGAGATAGTTTTTGTCAAATACAAGGTCTTACTAAATGATTTCAACAGATATCAAGGAGAACCGAGAGTGTATCTACATTATGATAACAACGTAGAAGATATTGATATACATATACAATATGAAAAATGACAGAGGTACCATCTTAAACATTTAACGGAAAAGTATTTTCTTAAAATTTTTACTGATATTTTATATTTAATTAAATTCTTCTATTAAATATAAATCATTTTTCTTACCCCAATTTGATATGGATTATATACATAGAGTAGATTAGCAGCAATTTTTTGTTTTCTAGTTGGATTAATATGAATATTTCTAAGAGTAGGTCTAGTACATAAAGTCTCGTGAATATATTCACAAAATTTCGATAATTTAGAAGAATCATTGTAAATAGTTGTAGTTGCCATGTCAGTCGAGATTTTTTCTCGATGATTTGAATAACACGCACCTATTTTGCTTGTTATTCGATGAAGAACATTATTAAAATAACGTCTATTCTTCTTCTAAAACTACTAATGATCGATGAGAAAATAGTTGAACCGCCGATCAATTGTTATTGTATATATTTATGCTTTTCTTTTTTCATTCCATTTGCTTACATCAATATTTCGATTAACGTCATTATTCTTCTTTTTAAACAAAAGACTATGTAAGTAAGTGTCACATATTTTCTTTTTTTTTGAAACAAAAAACAAAAAGAAAAATGGTGTTGTTTTACGCAGTTATCTCTTGCGGAAGTTAATAACAAAAGACAATACTGGCAACAGATGCATGATATCAATACATTAAAAAAGCAAGTGATTTATTTAGAAGATGCTAAATAAATATGAAAATAACAATCGAATTATCATTTTGACATTTTCAAGGTAATCTCTTGAATTATAAATTGACGTTTTTTTTCTCGTTGTTTAGAATAAATGATCAATAATCATTAACTATTCTCTTATCTTTCATCTCTGATATATCAAAGCATATTAATAGAAAAATATATATCTTTCCTATGATAATCTAATATTTATTTTTCTTATTGTCTTTTATCTCATCTTAGATAACAAAAAATAATAATAATATCTATAAATATATACATATTTAGTTTTTAAAAAAGAAAAACTTAATCTGCAATTATAAAAACTATTAATGTACAAACAAATTGATTTGTGATAGATTTTTTTATGTTTTACCTAAATAAAACTAGGTGACAGAAACAGCTGTTTCCTTCTTTTTTTCATGGTTATTGATAAAAAAACCTATTTTATTGATGCATTTATCTCTTCATATCATTAGTAATCATCAAGAGAGAGAGAAAAAGAACCGAAGTATGGCAGTATATCAAAATTAGTCAAGACTAAATGGTGGGAAAAAGCCATTAGCAATAATCTATGATGAACAACAATCCATCATTTTTATTAACCATAACGATAATAACATTGCTATTAAATATTATAGGGAAAACAAAATAGGGCATATCAATCGAACATATATAAAAACAAGTAGACAAGAATATATGATCTACATATTCTTGTTATGATCGATGCATTAGAAATTAAAATAAATAGATTATAGTATAAAATGCAAATTATTTAAATAGTTATTATTATTATTAGTCTTGAATAGATTGGAGAGAAAAAAAAATTACATGTCAGGTTTTTTAGATTTATCTGACATAAAAACAACAGACGTTTGCTTATTAGAATTGAAAAAAAGAAAAACTAATCAACAAAGGACCTACAGGTTTAGATACATATCTTTCTCGTATGTATATGACGTAAATTACTTTGTAAGGTCAACTTTATTAGACGAAATAATCCAAATTTGATTGGATAATAGATATTAGAGTACTTTTGTATTTTATCTAATTCGTTTTCTTTTTTTGTAAAAACAAATAAACTTACCCAATCGATGACACTTGTCGGCGATTGACTGGTAGACAACTGGTTCATGTGTTTTTATAGTCTTATATTCACTGTCGCCCATGAATGGAATGAATTGAGTTGTCTACTTTTCACAATTAATCAAGATTGTAGAATTTAAGTTCAGCACACTTATTGAATTTTGTTTGATTAAAATGTTCTTAATAAACAAATATTTGGCAAACTTTATTTGTTAGTCGTTAGGTTAAATAGGTGTTGATTGATTCTCAGAAGTCTTTCGTTCTATGTTTATGTCTGTGTATTGTGTTGGTCTATCTGTCCATATTGAGGAAAGTAGCAGGCTCGTTACTTATATATGAAATAAGATGAAGCATGGCGAGAAAAAGGAGAAAAGAAAAAAAAAGAAGATACATAGAAATACATTATGTTGAAAGATAATAATGAATATTACTATCAATAGGCAAAGAAAAGAAAATTATCAGATGGTACTAAGAGTTCGATTAGTAGGATATTTTCTTTCAGATATTTCATATTCAAAAACAATCAGATATGATTTAATTTATTTCTTTTATAACTATTAAAAAGTTGATGACATGGGTCATATTAAGATATTATAGTTATCAACAATTTAGACTTGACGACAACCCTATTTTAGAATATATTAATTTTCCGAAAAATCAAATTGTTCTTATTTCCCTAGAAAACAAATAGACTATAATTATTTCAATCAGGAGATATATAAATCATTGAGATTATTCGTTTAAATAATAATTCTCAATTAGACAAAACAAAAAGAACCTTTGACCTTAATATAATTGTTCTACATAAATTCATTTCCTATTATTATTGATATACATAAACTCATTTCACCCTTAATATGTTGTATGACTCGATACTATTTAACCTATAAATGACAACTTAATAGGAATATTGTAATAATAATTACAATTGTATATGCATAGATTCTTATATTGTATATTTTCGAGGTATTAACGATAACTTCATTAGTATCAATATTCTATTTATCATGATAATAAAGCAATTTTGACATTTCCTGACATATTAATATTAATCAAATTATTTTTCTTTTCAATGGTTATTATTTAAACAAATTTTCTTATTAAATAATGAAATTAATTTAAAAATAATTTCGATGAAGAAAGATTTGGTTTTTGTAATGAAAAAATTGTCACTGTATTTGCTTGTACTTTAGCATTTCGTCGTTGATCATAATCATGTGATGTTTGTACTGCAATTGAAGTTTTTGGTCGTCGAATCTTTCGATAAACTGTATTTATTGGTGGAATATGTAATTTTACTATAGTTGGAGATATTTTTTCAGTTAGATAAATTTGAGTTGCATTCATTGTTACTATTCGATCAATAATATCTAATAATGCAGATCGTACATCATACCAAAAACAAAAATCAGCAATAGTTGAAATACATTGAACATTAGAAAGATATTCTAGAGAAGGTCTATAGATATTAGAATATTAATGATTAAGTTTAATCAAAAAGAAATAATTTGAAACTAACATAATATTTATTGATAATCGAGATGATAGAAAAGAACAAGTAGATGGATCAACTGACATTAATTTTGTATGTATATTTTTTGCTAAGCAATTTTCATTAAAATTCTTTTTAAATGATTTGAAAATTGTTAGAATTAGATGATGGAAAACTTACAAAATAATGACATGTACATTTTGTATGTTTATCAAGTAAATTTAATGTTTGTTCACAACATGAAGACACAGCTATAATATTCAATAAAATTCGAACTATACAACAATAAAATACTAACATGATTGTATAAGATTGTTTGATTTGATATTAACAGGAGAGGATGATGATGATTTTTTCTTGTTTGATCGATGTTTTGAGAGTAAATTACGAAATAGTTTCATCGTTTCGACACACACAAAATCAAATCCGTTTATGTGTGTCGAAAACTTGACAATTGAGAAAAAAGCGCTTTGAAACAATTCATTTTCCCTCTTTTTATTTGAATATAATATTGATATTTTGTTAAATATTAATATAGACAAAATCTGTCTATTTCAAATAATCTTCATTAGAAACTAATAAAAACAATTGGTTTTACAGAATATTTCACTTGCAACAAGCGAGATCAGAAAAATTTGAATGATATTACTTCGATCTGAAATTTTGCCTATTAACAGATCTTATCGTTACTGAAATCTCCTACAAGTCTCATCCGCAACTAATATTTTCGTTTTGAGATTATCGAATTTCAAAAAAGGTCGTATTTTACCAGTTATCCGAAAAAATACTCATTTGCCATAGAAATTCAATCATTGTAAGACAAAGAACATCAAGACTTGTAGAAGATTCTACTAACGATAAGACCAGTCTATGGGTAAAAATTCAGGTTAAAGGAACATCATTCAAATCTCGCTTGTTGTACGTGAACACTTTTGTGAAACATTCATAACTCCGAAACAAAGGCGCAAGGGTACGAATCCTTTTCAAGTAGTTCATGTCTTATTGTGATCTACCTATCGCCAGAAGATGGGAGTCTAAATAACTTAAACATCTGAGTATTTTTCTTCGTTTTTTTTCAAATGATTGGAAAACTTTTAATTCCCATTCATCAATATACAATTTTAAGTGCAACACGTTTGTACTGGAAAATAACATTGTCTGATAAGATCATCAGCTTTTATGTTTCAATTGAATTACATTTATATAAACTGCATTCTCGGGGAAATTTTTGAAAATTCTGGGGAATTTTTCGAAAAAAATTTCCTGAAGTGGGAAGTTTTTGGTTTTTGGGAAGATTCTGTACCTCTGATCCAATATATGCACAGTTATTTAATGTGTGCATAAATAAAAAAAAACATATTTCTTGTGCTGAATCAAGATTATCAATTCTACTAAATTTGAATTTAACTTAAAATCAACTTTTTATTTAGCATTGAATCTGAGTAGAACCATATGAGAGAAAACACCGATAAAACACTTGTTATTGATTTTATTATGATGATAATTGATAAATAACTGAAATTCCCATATTTTCTTTGATCATGCATAAAAAAGTATTAAATAAAACATTCGTCTAAATAAATCTAATTCTAAAACGAAACCATACACCTGAAGCTATTGAATTAAGAATATCATTTCTATTGTATATGTCAAACATTTGATAAGATCTACTCAATCTTGCTACTTATTGAACAATTTGTTTTACTAAAACTGTTTCATTTTTAATGAATTACAAATCTTAATTTATTGTATATTGTAATATTAAGATGAAATATTCATCATATAATGATATTTTAATTGCTGTCGTATCACTAATTATCTATTGGTTAATTTTCTATCCAATAAGAATTCAACAAAGTTCCTTAAAATAAAAATAAAAATATTTGATTTTTATTTTAAAAAAATTTCTATAATAAAAATAGAAATAAATTTTTTAAAGTCAAACGAATAAAAATTCTAAATTTGAATGCATAAATGTGTAATGTATACAAAATCTCGAAAGATCCTCCACGATTCACGATTTTTTGTTTTCTTTTTTTTTCTCTTCCATTCTTTGTGTATGTATGTAATAGTGATGGTGGTCTGTTGTTTGTTTATTTACTCACTCAATCATTGTTTTAATTCTATTGAGAATATTTTTTAGATGGTATGAAGTCTCTCGACGAACGTCCAATTTCATTAAATAATATAAATTCTTCTTTAACTCGTCTTTATTTATTTCCAAAAACAATCGAAAACATTACAAGCAGATGATCATCATTCTTTATTTATTTCTAATTCGCTAGTCAATTTAGTATTTATCAATAGAAATTCATAAACATAGAAAAGTTCTTATAGAAGTAAAAATTTATCAAGATGATGTGCTGTTTGTCTGCTGAAGCACGTGAACAGAAACAAATAAATCGTGAAATTGAAAAACAATTACGTCTTGATAAAAAAAATCAACGACGAGAATTAAAATTACTTTTACTTGGTAAATTTAATTGATTTTGTTTATTGAAGAGATTCATTTGATTTTGTCTTAAATAGGTACTGGAGAATCTGGTAAATCAACATTTATAAAACAAATGCGTATTATTCATGGTACAGGTTATTCCGAAGAAGATAAACGTTCATTTGTTAAACTCGTTTATCAAAATATATTCATGGCAATGCATATAATGATTCGTGCTATGGATACGCTCAAAATTCAATATAGAGATAAAAGAAATGAGGTTAGATCTATTTGCTTATATTAATAATTTCTATTGTATTCTGTTTTGTAGCAAGATCATGCTGCACTTGTACGATCAGTCGATTATGAAACGGTGACGACATTTGAACCGCAATATGTTGAAGCTATTAAAAGTCTTTGGAATGATCCAGGAATAAAAGAGTGCTATGATAGACGAAGGGAATATCAATTAACAGATTCAGCGAAATAGTAAAAAAACATTTTTATAATTTATTTATTTATTTATTTTTATTTTTGTAATATTTAGTTATTTGGATAGTATCGATCGAATATCTACGCCAGGTTATTTACCCACAGAACAAGATGTATTACGAGTTCGAGTACCTACAACTGGAATAATTGAATATCCATTTGATCTTGAAAATATTATTTTTCGGTATATAGAATTTTGTTAATATTTCAAATATAATACATATATCTTTCTATAGTATGGTTGATGTTGGTGGACAACGATCTGAACGTCGAAAGTGGATTCATTGCTTTGAAAATGTCACTTCAATAATGTTTCTAGCTGCATTAAGTGAATACGATCTAGTTCTTGTCGAATCTGACAATGAGGTTAATTTAATAAATAAAAATAAATTTTCTTGTTGATTTTTATAAAAATTTTTTTTATTTATTTCAGAATCGAATGGAGGAGAGCAAAGCATTGTTCCGTACGATCATAACTTATCCATGGTTTACGAACTCATCTGTGATCCTCTTTTTGAACAAGAAAGACTTGCTCGAAGAGAAAATCATGCACTCGCATTTGGTTGATTATTTTCCTGAATTTGATGGTTAGTTGATATTTTTTGTATTTATATTCCATTGTTATTTATTTTCATTTTATTCAAAAGGTCCCAAACGTGATGCCCAAGCTGCACGCGAATTTATTTTAAAAATGTATGTCGATCTCAATCCAGATAGTGATAAGATTATCTATTCACATTTTACCTGTGCAACTGGTAAGTTAAATATAAAAAGAAACAAACTGAAAATTTTGTTTTGCTACGATGATGACAAAGAAAACTTGCGCAGTGGTGCGAGAAGATTAATAAAGAGATTTTACCGAGCGGTAGAAATTATTTATTGAATATCTTCAATGAGCACAAAGTTTCATCCTTGCCCTGAGTAGCAAAATTTTGTTTTTTCATTTTTAATTCATTTTTGTTATTTTGTTTAGATACCGAGAATATCCGCTTTGTATTTGCTGCTGTTAAAGACACAATACTTCAATTGAACCTCAAAGAGTACAATTTGGTTTAGAAAGCAATATTTGAAAGAATAAAACAGAATTTTTTTATAGAAAAAATTCAATTTCTCTAGACAGACATGTGGCTCTCTCTCATTTTTCTTTTCTTTTCTTTTTTTTCGTTTATTATTATTTTTTTTGTGTCTCTTTTATTCTCTTATTCACACACTCTACACTATTATATTAGAATGGTCGTTTCAATTTTTCTTTTTTCGTCATTTTTCATTTGCGTGTGTGTGTGTGTATTTCTCGTACAGTGTGCGTGTTCAAAGTCAAATTCGAGTTGTTTCCTCTAGTTCAATTAATCTTCTTTTCTCTTTTGTGTATCTCTGAACGCGCTCGACAGAGAAAACACTTTAACCAACAGTGACACACACACAGGCAGCCCAAATCTTTTTTTTTGTGTCTGTTTGTCATATATACATACCTCGTATCTGTTTTGTACTTGCGCACTGCGCGTATTATTACTGCTGCTGCTCTCTAGTCTCTCTCTTTTCTTTTTTTCATTGTTGTTATCTGTTGTCATTGTCGTTTATTATATTGTGTTTGAAATCATTTCTTTTCTTCTACGCATTGTTCAATTCTTGGAATGACAGCAATACTCATTGGTGGTGTCCATCATGCAATAGCCACAGAATCTGCCCTGCACAAATAGGCATGTCTGGTATTCGATCTGACTCTATCGCTTTTAGCATCCTATATTTCTCTTTTTTTTTTACTTTATTTCTTTTTTTTTCTTTCGCGCGTGTGTATTTCGTGTGTGTGTGTGTGTCTTCTGAATTACACTAATCGTTGCGTTGCAGTGTCGCCGCTTCTTTCTCTCAATCTCTTTTTTTTCATACTCTACTACTACAAGAAGGTTCTCTCTTTCTCTCTTTCTCTGGTTTTTCAATTGTATAAAATAAATAAACGAATAATGAAGAAAAAAAATCTCTGTTTTTTTTTAAATTTAATTCGTAAAATATTAAATATTTCAATATATTCTAGATATTCTCATTAAAGTCGTTCTAAACGACCCAATTGTTCAATCAATAAAAACATCAAAAAGAAAAAACTCAGTGTAAGTTAACAAATTTCACTTTTTATTTAATTAACTAGGTATTTTTTCTATAGATAATGGCTGATCAAGATACAACTGGTGGTCCAAGTGCCGCTGATTTAAAAAAGAAACGTACATTTCGTAAATTTACATTTCGTGGTGTCGATCTTGATCAATTATTAGATTTAAATACCGAACAATTAATGCCATTATTACATTGTCGTGCACGACGACGTTTATCACGTGGTCTTAAACGTAAACCAATGGCTTTAATTAAACGTTTACGTAAAGCTAAAAAAGAAACACCTGAATTAGAAAAACCACAAGCTATTAAAACACATTTACGTGATATGATTATTGTACCTGAAATGGTCGGTTGTGTTGTTGGTGTTCATCAAGGAAAAACATTTAACTCAGTTGAAATTAAACCTGAAATGATTGGACATTATTTGGGAGAATTTTCAATTACATATAAACCAGTTAAACACGGTCGACCAGGTATTGGTGCAACCCATTCGTCTCGTTTTATTCCACTCAAATAAAAAAAAATTATGTTGTGGATTTTAATCATCTAACAACATATTGTTTAAGACGAATAAACAACAAACTAAAAGAAAATCATTATTGATTTATAACATCGTTATTGTTTTACTAATAAATAAAAAAACACAAAAAAAACACAAGAATTAGAAAATAATTCATTTGTTAATTTGATATAGTTCGTATAACGTTTTTAGCACAAAACAAACAATCATAATTCGATAATCAATGTTAAGGTTATAAAAGTATCATAAAACGAGTACTATTTATCACTTGATTTTAATTATTCAGCAAGCAATTAAGAACATTCTTAGTTCAATTTTTACTACATTAGAATAATCAACTTTAAATTGTGATAAAATCTCTATCGATTGTTTTTATTACAATTTATTAGTTTGAACTATTGACTTGAAAACAAATTGTTCTATTAGTACAAAATCTATGTCACACTTGTATTTATATTAAACAGATGGGCATTGTATAATCATTATCACTCATTTTTGTACTTTATTACTTCATTCATCTGGATAACAAATAATTAGTAAACACCTTTTTTTCTGTCTCCGAAAAGTCAATAAACCATTCCAGTCTAATCAAATAATTTAAAAAAAGACAAAATAACATTTTTTTTCTATTTTACTAATCATTGTGCTCGTAAAATAACGAATAAGATCAGAAAACTTCATTAAATATACAATACTTTTTCTTGTTATTTATTTTTAAAAAGAGAATAATTTTTATTAATAAATATATATAGTTAGATATATCGAATATCTCTGATTTACAATAATCTCAATATTGAAAAGTTTATTTTAAAATTCATGAGCTTCATTATGATTGTTAATTATATTAATATTATTATTATTATTTTGAATTAAAACATTTTTTGTTTGAAGAAGTGTTTGTTCTGTATTGTTTCGTCTATTTACTAAATTTTTGTTTTTTGGTAAAGTAAATAATTGAATTAATTCATTTCGAAAAACTCGCCCAGTTAATGTATAAATATAAAAATGAATAGCATGATTTAATTGTCCCATGGCTATAAATATAGCTGTTATTAAAGCCATGGCACCTTTTATTTGTGATGCATCTGATGGACGGAATACACGTACCGTATCATTGATTTCTGTTGGTAATGTAAATACTAAAAAAGCTAAAAAACAACAAAATTAATTTGAATTATTTTAAAATAAACAAAATTAAAAACTAACCAGCGGCACTACCAAGTAACATCACAGTTAATTGCTTTTCTTTTTCATGTCTCTTACGATGTTTTTTTGAATGTAATGCTGTTGTCATTATTGTTCGTATTGAACGTCGTGATGTTAAAACACGTATTATAATAATTATATTACATATTAGCATAACAATAAATGGAATAACAACAGCAAATAACATATCTAATGAATCAAATATTTGATAAAAACGATCATAATTTATTGAATTTGGTTCATTATGATAAACAATTTTTGTCTTTGACGGTAAACATGCTTGAAGTGGTGGATCTTGTGATTCAACAGTAACGATTTCAAAACCCCAAAATATATGTGCATTAATTAAAAGAAATATAATTGACATAATTATTATAATATAAATAGCAATACGTGCACGACAAAAACGTTTTGATGTAAGTGGACATTGAATTGATACAGCTCGATCAAGGGATGCAACAGCTAATAAAAAATTGGATAAATCTGTTGTAAAATAAACCATTAATGGATTTAATTTACATATGAATAATGATTTTGCAGTCAATGGTACATGATTATAAGAAGGAAGAACCGTATCAATAAATGATGCACTTAGTGATGCTATATCAGTAATTGCTAAAGCGAGAAAATATACAGCACATGAACGATGCCGTAATGATGCTCGACTAAAAACAAGAACACTAAGTAAATTTCCAATTACACCAATGACAAATATAGCTAAACATATATATTTATAAACAATTGTTTCAGTTAGATGTTGATATGGATCATAGGATGATAAGGCAGAATCAATTGCAACTGTTGTTAAACTATTATTATAATGAAATGTTGTTGATGATGAACCAGAAAGATTAAAAAATATTGGATTTGATTGTGAGAAACTTGTAAAACTTCCACCAATAGTAAGATCTTCGATTTTAAATAAACTTATGTTCATTATTAAAAAACTAAATATAGAAGAATTTTAAAATAATCAAATGTAATCATATATTTTTTTTTTGCGTATTTAATAGAATAAATCAACGGGGGTGTTGATTACATTCATATACAATAGAGAAATCATTTTATATTATACTATATAGATTTGTATTCATTGATTTATGACTTTTGTTATTTTTATTGAATAGTTAAATAATTAGAATTGAAGATAATTACTTACTTATTGTCTATTTTGTATTAAAACATTTCAATAAAATAGAATAATTCGATCGTCGTAATCGAAAAACAACAAAATCAAATCTATTCTTTTTGTTGTTGTTATATTGAACAACACGTGTTTACTATCGTGTAAGACTTTATACTAAAAACAGACTTACGATTAATGAATGTCATGCTCGACTATTTTGTTTTTCAATAACATCTGTCAAAACAAATACAATATAAATGAAAGCTCAAATTACATTATGATTGAAAAGAACAAAAGGAGAAGATTGTATTAAAAAATCGTAACTTCACTAGAATATTATACTCTTAGCAAGAAATAACGAGAATTCTACAGTCAAGATGTAAGTTCGCTATAACGAACAACTATGTAATCGCTTATGCTCGACTCAAGAAGCAAATATTAGCGTTTTCTCTTCTATTTCTAGTTCATACTTTTTTTCTTCTTCTTATTGAATTGATAATCACTTTTCTTGTATTTTTTTTGTTGTTGTTGTATTCACCGATTGTTAGTAACGTTTACAATTACAGTCGGTGGTTGCGATCATTGTAAACAATAATCAATGATGCTATTGGTCTTGTTACATTTATTCTGAAAATAGAAAAAAAAAAGTCATCACATCAAGTTAATAATCAAAATTTTCTATTTGCTTTCAATTGTAAGTTAAAAAAGAAACAAAAATATTTATCAATATTTAAATCAAACATTTTTTATATGTTATATCTTACCTTCAAGACATGTGTCCTAGATAAAACTTATACAAGAGTGATATTAGAGATCATATGATGAATTTTATTTTAACTTTTAGTACTATTCTTTTTTTAGAATTCAGTATTAAATTTCATTGACAAATTACAAATTTTATCTAAAAATATGCATCAATTCACAAATGATAATACTTTAGAAAAGTTTTCAAAAGCACTAGAATTTGCACATGAGACTGGATGTTTTGCAATGAGAATCGTTATAGTTTTCTCACATTACTTTTGATAAGATTTCATATAGGATCGATGACTCTGAGACAGAGATGTAAGATTAGAGAAAAAAAACTGATAAATTAAACTACGAAAAAAACCTAATGGAAAATCAATCTGCCTAACAGATGACTATTCTCATTAACAATACATCCGAACCTATTTTATTCTAATCAAGATCAATTCTCAGCTGCTTGCTGCTTTCTATACTCGTTTTTATGTATTAATATGTTAGATAAAGAAGAGGAAAAAACAAATTCTCGAGGGGATTTCTATATTAAACTGTGTGTGTGTGTGTGTGTGTGTATAAGCGGTGGAAGTAATTCGTGATATACATTATATTCTTAGCTAGTGATAAAAATACAAAACATTCATAATTTATTAACAAAGAGAGAAAGAAAAAAGGTTGTCGAGAATATGATTATTCGCTAGTATAACATTATTTTAATTGACTTTGAACAAATCGACACAACGATAGCGAAGTAATCAATTGGGTCCTATATATTAATGGAATTAGAAAGACGTGCCAATGATTATTGTATTCGTAATATTGAAAATAGTACGGACAAAAAAAGAAAAACGGAGAAAACAAATAGTTGAAATGTTATGTCGAAAATTGACATCATTGTCTTGTCATATATGATGTTCTTACAACATTTTATTACATTTGTCAATTAAATGCATACTTATCATATGGTCTTTTTATCGATTCTATATTTTTTCATAATTGAACACTTGAGAAAAACAACGAAAAAGAAACTAAATTAAACCATTGTTAATAAAAGAAGAAATTTTTTATTATTTTTGACAATATTTATAAGGAAAATGAATACTCCTTCTATACAATTGAATATTATTATTTTGACATGTCTATTCTAAGTTTTAATTCTTTAGACATATATTAAATCACATTAGAACGATTATCACGTATTCATTTATAAAACGATTACTTAATTGAATTTTTCAGATGATTTCATTTAGTCTTTTTTGTACTAAAAGATCTTTTATGGGCATATTTATTAACAACAAAAAAAAGAAGAAGGAACAATTGCTTTTATATTTAAAAAAAGATATCGGAAATAATTCTTGATAATATTTAGTTAGATTTTAAATTCTCATTGTTTATTACAAGAATAAAAATACACATTTTTACTCAAACTCAATTAATAATAATCATAATCTATGTACAAATGATGATTTATCGATAATGTCTATTTATATACAACGCATTTCTATAAAAAGCTAATCGGCAAGTAATTCTTCTTACTTACACGGAAGTAATGATTATTAATATTTACAAAAAAAAGAGCATATTATTCTCAATATAAAAAAAAGGTCTGATATTACACTGTAACAATATAAACAAAATAAAGGAAGTATAGATTTCTTTTTTAGTGGATTAATCTCTTTAAAAAAAAACGTATGTATAAATGATGACTTACTTTGAATGAATAGAAAGAAAGAAATATTTTATTGTAATAAACGAAAATATTAGAATTTTTGAGTATGCCTATGTTTTTGCCGATGAATTGAAGAACAAGTGAAGTATAGCATGCTTGAGAAGTCTGTTAAAAGGAAATAGGAAAAAAAGAAAAAAAGAGAATGAAGATTTTTTGCATCATGATTATCGTTATGTGTATTCATCGATCTCGCTTTCCCTTCGTTCGATAAAAGAGAGCTAAAGAATGACAAGAGAAAAAAAGAAGAAGAAGGAGAAAACAGAATAAAACTTAACTGACTATTATTTTGTCTATTTGCAATTGATAAAACCTGTTTAGTTAATAAAATTAATAAAAACAAAACTCTAACAAATTTATCATATGATCATTGTATCGCTTTCATATATTCAATGAACAGCAAATAGAAGAAAAATATATGAAGTTTTCATTAAAAACGACGACGACGACGACGACGACGATGATGATGATACTACCTACACATAATAAACAGAAGTATAAGCCAATCAACCCACTTGCTCATTTGAGTATATATATATATATGTATGTGTACACACAAGAGATCTGATTGCTAGCATATTGTGGCTGTCACTTTCGTATAATTGCTCTCAAGCGTTAGTCGTTGTCAGCATTCTCGAAGGTATCGTTTTGCCAACAAATAGAATTGCTTCAATACATCTATATGACCCAAGATAGGCATCATTACCAAGCAAACAAACATAGACATAAACTATTTTAGTTCAAAACAAGCAAAAAAAAACTTCTTCTTTATACACTGAATACATAAGTATTATTGTTAATGTAAATATAACAACAAGAAAAATTACCCAAATTCGACATCAGAAGTGTGTATCATAAAAAAAATATATTAGATTTTCTTATTTTTCTCATTTTATTCAAGCAATAAATCTAATAATTATCATATTACTAAATCAATCTCATAGTTATTTATCGATTCTTTCTTTTTTTGGGTTTCTATATCGACATTTAATTAAAAAAAATTGTCTAAAATTATTCTTTAATCTGACTAAGTAGTTTTTCGAGATATTTTCCACAAAAAAAGAAAACGACAAAAATATTCCGACCTATATGAGATGATGTTAAATATGTATACAAGTATTTATTATGTACAAGGACAAATAGATAAGGACAAGGCTTTATTATGATTAACATAGTTTGTTCTTCTAAAGTCTATCAATCTGTTTTATTATTTATATCCATTAGCTAATTTAATGAAGAATAATTAAACAATGTTTTATTCATCTGATTAGAAAATGACAACATAACACGATATTTTATCATAAAAATGTCATTGCTTTTACAAATATTAAAAATAAAGACAAGATTAGATTTTAATTTATTATAAAAAATTAAAATTTTATTTTAAATACGCACATGAATAGTAAACTTGTGACACATCAAGATATATTATAAAATTCTTATTTATTTCTAAATTGTAATTCTACACTTCGCTTTATCAACTAATAAGAATGAATATATGCATATCAATTTATTCTGTAGGGATAATAATCCCAATTGATCTTCTCCTTTTCGCGTAACACATGTGTATGAAAGTGATTAATACTAATGATGGATATGCACAGAAAGTTAATTTTTAAAGTTATATAAAAACAATTCTTTTCGAAATTAAAATTTTGTTATTAATTCATTTTTATCATTAGAGATAATCAATAATATTAATTTCTTTCTACATTTGACAATATTTAGAAACTATTATAGATGAAAAATAATATTCTACGATATGTATTGATTACAAACATACGCAAAAAAAAAGTTCTGTTTGACAGATGACAAAGTTTTTTCTCATGAGAGAATATTGTATTATAAAAACATATTTTATATGCTTATTATGATGATATACTGGTGTCATATTGAAATTGTTTTAATGTGAGATACGATTTGTATCGTTTCGCTTCGTTCTAAAAGTATTTCCAAATCTATAGATGATAGTCAGTTTTTGTAAAAGATCTATACTTTCAATAAATAATCATTTACTTCATTATCAAGTCTTATATAATATATTTTCAAAACTTAGCAACTAAGTTGTAATATTTTGTGTTTAGTTATGTCTTTTAATTGAATCAGAAAAAACGATTCTGTCTAGAAATAAGAATATCTTGTAATGTGTTAGGAAAGTGTGAACTGAATAAAAAACATTTCTTCATAATGTCAATTTGTATTGTTAGTTAATAAGAAAGATAAAGTTTATATAGATTTTAACAAAATAAGAATGAAAGATGGGTATCTTGATAATATAAAACTAAAGTAGCTCGAAATAAATTGACAAAACAAGATAGACAAAAACAAATATCTATTTCGATATATTTGTTTTCGCTGATGTTTGCAAATACTTCTTCGTAATTTAATTCTCATTACTATATATAAGTGGTTGCTTTAACTATAACCATTAAGAATGATACCTGGAGAAAACCGACAGAATGTGATAATGACTATTTTGCTATTATGTATGAAGTTGCATATTTTTTAATAGTATTAAAAGAAAAATTAAGAGTAAAAGAACAAGAATTGAACACATACTTTTTATTAAATAGACAGTCATGATTATCGTGGTTATCATCTAAACATAGCTTCTCCAGAAAGAAATAGACAGTAGAGTGAAGCAAGTATATATTTAATAGATAGATTTTGAATTTTGTATGATTAAAACGCGATGAATTGGAACATTATAGTCAATGTTACCGTTGCAGTCTTAATTGGATAATTATGATTGATTTCTCATTTTCTATTACTTGATAAATGATATCAAAAGGTAATAGGAATAAATGTCGATAATAAATAAGGTACGGAAGTTGACTCATTATTAATATTAAATATATTCTTAAAGTTAAAATAAATATTACCATTGACAATAGATGTTTTAGAAAATATTTACTGTTACATTTGGTGTCATCAATATTGTCTGAGTGATCTACTCGATTTCTAAAACTAACAATTAAATCTTTTTTTTTCTTTTCTAAGAAGAATACAAATAGCTATCAATGAGAATCATTTGATGGTTTCTCTATGGAGACAAATCAAGCAGTTAATAAATATAGATTGGATCACTTTCGCAATGAATAAATATGTATCGATCTATAGAAGAAAATTGACATGAACTATTAATATTACATTTATCAGTTTCTTGAAAAAATAACGGATTTGAAGATAAATATATAACATTATATTACACATAATGACTCATTATAAATGATGCAGAGATGATTAGAAAATAATTGAAAAAAAGGTCAATTATTTCTAGTAAAAAAATGAACTCTATTAATCTTTGGTATTGATGATAATTCAATAGAAAAGCATATTATTATCTTTATTGGATAATTTATGGATAATTATCATTCAGACATCAACTTTTACTTTAATTTATGCGGTAACATAGCTCAGATAATTAGTTATACAATAAATCAAATAATAAAAAACAATTTTTATCATATTGATTTGTTTACTGTTAGTTATATTTAACTTTTTCCATAAAGTAAATAGTCGTTTATATTAACAATAATAATACTTAACTCAATTTGTATTCTACTACATTGATTGTTATTTAAAATAAATAAACTAATAATTATTTTCAGATGACCATAGTATATTTTGTTAATTCATATGTAATTTTTTTTTAAATAATCGATGTTCTTACTTTATTGTTTTCTAATAAGTTTGAATATAGAGAAAAATACGGAAAAGTTATAATTATTTCTACGGATGTTTACTAACAGAATATATATGTTTGAAGAAAAAAGAAAGTAATTTTAATGATGAGCACTCTTTTTATGTGATGATGATGATGATGATGGGCGTGGAGCTGGAGTTGAAGCTGGATGAGGATCAGATGCGGCTTTATTTGCTTTTCGGGATTTGGCCAATTTTGACATAGTATAACCAAATAGAAACCAACCACCAACAACAGCCATTACTGTATTAGCTCGGCCCTGAGTTGTAAATGAATTGAAATGACGAACATACCAGCTTGTTGCCATTTTTTGACGAATATGTGCTGGAACATCAGCATCACCACCACCACTGAGTCGAATAAGACTTAATTTCATTTTTATATTTTAATAAAAAGAATTCTCTAAAAATATTATCGAATATAAATAATAATCACAATACAAGACGAACTTTTGACGAAAAAAACAACTCGATTTAGTCACTTACCTATAGAACCAATCAAATAAAAGTCTATAGCGTCATCTATCAATATTTTTAACTGATTTTTTTAAATTATAGTTTATCATTATCTCATAGAGTAGAATCAGTATTTTCATCTATAATATTTGAAATTATTTAATTTCATTAATAATTAATTATTTCCCAACGGTTACTATGGAATTCATATCAATCAATGGTTTAGCAAACATTATTTTGTCAGAATCAATAGATAAGAATGGCTGAACAAGTAGTTGATAAACATGTCACTAAAAAATCATCTGATGATGATAAACCATTTACTACTAAGAAAAAAACTCAAGCTGAATTAGGTCAAGAAGCCTATATGGCTCGACAGTATGCTATTGTTATTGGTGAACTAAAAGCAGCTGAAGCAAGAAATCGGTAAAAATGAATTTTCTTTAAAATAAAATTTTCTTTATTTTTGTAATTAAAAAGTATTCGAGCAACTCGTCTTCGTTTTTCAAAATCACATCGTAATGAAATTGATCAAATAATTGCTTTTCAACCTAATGCATTAAGTGCACTTCGTTTTGAAGCATTCATGATGAATCCATCATCGTCATCACAAAAAGATAAATATACATCATCATCATCAATGTCTTCACGTCCAACAAGTGCATCAACAAATGGTTTAACAAAAGATCCTTTAACAAAAATCGAACGTCGAAGAGTTCAAAATCTTATTCTTGATGATCGAAATTTATTAGTTAATAGAACAGATTAAGAAAATCAAATACAACTGTTATGTATAATAATTAATACAATCATCCCGATGAAGGCAAAAGACGAGATATTATCGCACTCTAAAATAAAACAGAAAATAAAAGATTTTTTTTTAAAATATATGTCATAAAAATTATTTTCCTAAGAATTTAACTTACAGGCATAGACCAAAGAAATACGAGTATAAATGTAATGAAACATATTAATAATAAAATAATTAAAAGATACCATTTCGATTTTTTCCATATGATATTTTTAAATGTACGATATGGTGATGTAAACCAAAGAAATGATGTCTGAGGACGTCTAAGATATAAAATCATATTTATAAAATATTTTTATGAAAATAAAAAATATTTACTGAGGTAATTCTAATAATGGATGTTGATTAGGTTTTTCTCGACCACGTCCAGCTGGTCGTTCATTTGCTTCGTCTTCAGTTAAAATTTCTAATTCAATTTCAATTTTACCCTAAAAATTCCTCGATTTTTTCTTTCTTAATCAAATTATAGAATAAACTTACAGTAAGTTCAGAATTTCCACTATGAATATCAACACAAGGCCACCAACCTTTTAAACGTTTTATATCAAATATTGAAACAGTATTTGATATTTG
This sequence comes from Adineta steineri, assembly GCA_905250115.1. Taxonomy (NCBI): domain Eukaryota; kingdom Metazoa; phylum Rotifera; class Eurotatoria; order Adinetida; family Adinetidae; genus Adineta; species Adineta steineri. Next base: position 569,948 of record CAJNOI010000043.1, on the reverse strand, counting down.
ATCATTCAACATTTCTAATTTACAACCATCAAAATCTTTTGCTGGTTTATATAAATGATTTAAATCAAGTGTTAGCGCACCTACACTTACAAAAAACAAATTTGTTTTAAAATAAAGTAATAAAAACTAATTACCAAGAAAATCATCTGAACTAAATTTATCATTATCCCATATTTGAACATTTAAAATAGGTGGAAGTTTTAATTCTGTATTATCGTAACTCCAAAAATATTCCTTCTTTTTTATTGATAGACATCGTTCAGAAGGATAATAAGAAAATCCATAAACGAAACGCCAATTAAAATTTCCTTCACCATCCATTGATCTAATATAAAATATAGACAAAATACTAAAATAAAATAATTTCTATAACAAACCGATAATGTACATCTGTTTTTTGTATATCATCTTCTTTTCCAGTCATCCATCCTTTTACATAAATATCAGACATTTGTTCTCCTGTTATAGATGTTTCTTGTAAAACTACAGCACTTGTATTCCATATTATACAACGAAGAATATAACTAAATAAAAATTCAATTAAATATATCTATTAACAATTTTAATGGCAGTAGACTGATAAAAACTCTTAGGATCTAGGAATTCTTTTTTTATGTGACAGAAGAAGAGTGTGGAGGATGTGGATGAGGATATAATCTTGATATCGAACACATACCTATACCCACCCCTCGCTCATAGTCACACCCTATACGTACGGTTTTGGTTTTCTCGGTGTAATTTGAAAAGGTGGTCCCGGTGAACCTTGTGACATTGGAAAAATATCTACAAATAATTCTAAACGACCTTGTTCAATAAATGGTTGTAAAGAATTATAAAGTGGACGTGTTTCAATATGTTCTGGACAGAGACAAAGTTTATGTAAAATATACAATGCTAAACGTTCTTCATTTTCACCAACATGATTTGTTAAAAAATGTTCTTGTTCTAAATTCAAAATTTGATTAAATAAATAAATTAGATAAAAATAATTTTAAACAAACCAAAATCTTCCAAATGAAACACTGAATCACCAGTTTTAATTGAACGTTCATCGAGTAATTCTGGTGAGGGTAAATTATTTCGTTTACAAACATCATAAAGAATTTTTCGTGGTCGAATATTATCTCGCCATTGATTTGGACCAGTTCTAAATAAATTTTAATTTCACGAAGATACTTTTTTTTAACAAAGAACCTTACAAATTATATTGTAATGGAAGTCCACATGTTGCACGATATTTACTTAAAAGTCTATTTTCTAAATCAATAGTTGTTTCTCCAATCATATCATCTGATGTTATTAAATCCCAATCTTTAATACGAATTATTAAATCTTTAGCTAATGGAATAATTGTTTTTAATTCAAAAAGTCTAATAAAAATAAGTAAATAAGAAGTAAAAAATGAATAATAAACTAACTTTCCAAAAATTGGATTTGTTGTATTTGGTATTCTTTCATCTCGATTATCAATTCGTATATTTCCTAATTGAATTTCAATATATGGATCAGAGTTTCCACTTGTATCTTGTGGTTGTAAATCCATACCACGAATAATATAAACACGAATTAAACATTCTTCTAAAGTATTTGATGGAAAATTTTCCATAATACGATGTGGTAATGGTTCATTTAGATTTTCTGGTAACGCATAAACTTTAAAAAGACCTTTAAATTCTCCAACAATTTCATTTTCTTCTTCAAATTTTGTTTTTCCACGAAATAATTCAAATGTTCGACAAAAATCTGTAAAACCTTCATAAAATTTATATAATTCCAATGGATGAGAATAAATCTTTGAAATTAAAAAATTAATATAAGAAAATAAGAGAATTTTATTAAATTTACTGTTAAAGTTTCATATCCTTTTGCTATATAAGTACCACATTTATTCAGTTCACCTTTTGATGCATAATATTTTGACCACCAATCAATATCGTCTTCGATAATTATCTTAAATACAAATAATAAGTCTTATTTAATAATTTATATCTTTACTATTTTTAATTACCTCGTTTCCAATAATATTTTCATATTGTTGTTGACATCTCAACATTGATTTTTGAATTTTTGCTAATTTCGTTTCTGATTTCATTGGTATGCTAAACGATTTCGATTTTTTAAAAAAATGTGTTACTCGTTTTCTCATTGTTTTTTTATCCGTTTTTATTTTATCTGTTTGTGATACAGTTGTACTATTAGTTGACGTACTTTCTGCTTTTGATAAACGAGAAAACTATTTAAAATCAAATTATTTTATTTAAGAAAAAAACTGAAAGAAAACTTTTGTTTTTTTACTTTTCGATGTTTTTTTTTCTTTGGAATAACATTATCATCCACCGGAAGAACAACAGGTGATGATTTACTTTCTGAAAATTATATGTATGTTTTATTTCATCAAGTTAATTATTTCTAAAGAATGTACATACTAGCTACTTGCATAAGTGTTAAGGAAGGTACTGTTGGATCACATCGAAATAATTCTAATGATTTAATAATATGAAAACCAACAATTGGTTTTCGTCCAAATGATCGATGATCTTTTACTTTAATATTCATTGGTGGTGTATATAAATCTTCTTTTGGTAACATCTAATCATATTTTATCGAGGAGAAAAATAAATTAATAATTGTTAAAGAAAAAAAAAGGGACTCCGGATCTTCGCCGAAGTTCCGGTAATCTAGAAATCAAACATACCACATCAAGAAATAATAATGGTTTGTCAAAATTTGGTGTTTTCTTCGCATTTTTAATCATTGTTGATTCGATCTGTTGCCCACCAACTTCAAATACTACTTGTGGACAATCAATATCTGATAACATAAATGTTTTCATATTTCTTACACCCCAACAAAGAATCTAAAATAATAATTTTATTTATAACTTATTAAATTCTATATAAAACCTCAATTCCTGTTCGAACAAGTTTTGGTCGAATTGATTCCGGTACCATAAATAACGAACCACGTTTAGATGGATATGGAAGTATTGATTTCTCAGTGTCATTTTCTGGTAACTAATTAAAAATCAATTTGAATTATTTAAATAAATATTTATTATTAAAAGACAAACTAAGAAAAGTTCAAATGCTGCTAATAATTCTCCTGCATGATCTTTTCCTCGTTTTATTTCAAACCAGTTTAATTTAATAATTGGTTTAGTTTCATTAGGTGTTAAACGAACAATAGGTGAACATTGAACACGACCAAGAAAATCTGGACTTCCCTATGAAACATGTCAAAAGAAAAACATAAAAATTTTCAAAATAAATGTATCGAATTTACATATTCATCTTTATCAAATAATTCAATTGAAATATTTGGAGGATTATGATGAATTTCATCTGGTTCACCATATAATTCAACATTTGAAAATATTAAAGTCTAAATAAAGAATATTTTCATTCTCAGATATTAAATCAGATTTTATTTACTTGATCCCATGTTGGACATAAAGTTTTTTGAATTATTTCAGTACGTTGACTTTGATTAATAAAACCAATTTGTGCATATGGATCTTAACACAAATAAATTAGAATTCATAATAAATATCTAAACACATACCTGAAAAACTATCATAATCCATTGAAAGAAGATTACGTGCTTGATATATATATACTCGCAGTTCGTAATGATATGGTTCTAGAATAAATAAATGTATATTTGAATTTCAAATGAATTTGATATTTACTTTTAAAACTAAGAAACATTCTTGGTGCACTTAATTCAATTTTAATATCTTTTGTTTTTATTGATAATGAATCCATTTGTTGTTGATCAGTTTTTGTAAATGATATTTGTGATTGCATACGAAAAACAATATCTGTATTTGCAACAATTCCACCAGTGGAATTATTTAAAATATTTTCATTTAATAATGAAGTATCTGGTACCATTTTTCTATGCCATCGTCTTCGACGTGTCATATCCATACTACGTTCATCAGCATGAAATTTCATATTAAACATTGGAGCATATTCCCATCCACCATTATTTAAATCAATTGAAGTTTCTCTTCTCTAGAACAAAACAAAATTATCGAAATAATTATATATTTAATACGAAAAAATTTACTTGTTTTTCTTTTAAAATTTGATCTTCATCTAAAATCCTTGTTCTAAACCAACGTCGTCGACGATTTAAATGAAATAATTTTTCAACAGGACACCAACTACTCAATGTTTGATTCACACAATATTCAAAACCTTCTTCATCTACAGCTCGATTCGTATCAATTGTCCATTCATCTTCCCATAGCCATCCTGTTGGTGGTTCAATTCGTTCATTTTTACTTAACACTTTATCACCGACCTAAAGAAGAATTTTATTGAAATTTTTAAATTCTATTTCTAAAATAAATTTCTAACTAAATTTGTCCATCCAATTGCTTTTGGTTGCCATTGTGCTCCAGCAATTAAACGATATTGATGTTCATAAACTTCTTCAGTAAATTTTCTATAACCAGCATCATCTGCATATCGTGCACTAATTTCTGGACTAATATACCAATCATCTTCCCATCGCCAACCAAATGGAACTTGAAAATTTTGTTTTAATAAATTCATCTAGAAATTTTAATAAGAAACAAAAAAAAGGTTTCTCTTTATTTTCTCTTACATTTCCTGTAACATCAGACCATACTGGTCGAGTCATTAATGGTCCAGTTGTTGTCCATTGTCCAAGTACATTCGTTTGATTTTCATATGTTTCAGCATAAATAACTAAATCAGCACCTTTTTGTTGTGATAACCAATCTTGTTCATATACTGCTAATCCAAACCAAATTTTAACTCGAATTTCTGCTGGAATAAAAAATCTTTTATCTTTTTCAATATCTCGTTCTTGTCCAGGCCATTTTAATGTTATTGTTTGAACTTTACCACAAAGATAACCACAACGATCGATGTTATTTGAATAAAATACTTCATTAGCTGGTAAACGATAATAAGCATAACGTTTACCATTAGATATTAACCAAATAATTACATCCGGAATACTATTTTGTGGCTAAACAACGAAAACTAAATGATTATTTTTTTGTTTATAAAAATGAGATAAATTTTTACTTCTAATTGAAGATATTCAAGATTTTCTCGAATATCTTCTAATGTATGTATAATATCTTTTGATGTTTTAGCATGAATTTTTAATTGTTCTAATTTATAAATCATATCTAGAAGATCTTTTTCACGCATTTGACGTCTTAATCGATCAAGTTCATTAACATGATAACGACCAATATCAAAATCAGGTAAAGGTTTTCTATTTTGAAAAAATAAATTAGATTAAGAATTTAAAAAAAATCATATTTACTTTAAATGAGCAATAACCATATCAAGAGATTGTTTATAATGTCGAAGAAGAATTTCATCAGATAATTTTTTTATTTTTAATAAATCTAATGTTGATAGAAGACCGGTCTAAAAATAAAAGATTTACTGATAGTGTTTTATTTAATTTTAGAAATAAATAATTTACAATAAATAATTTTATTTTCGATAATTGATTTATCGATTCTAATCGAAAAGTAATATCTTCCCATTCACTTGAAACTTGTACACATGGTTTTGTATGTCCCCATGGAAGAAAATAATAAGATGTTCCATCAAAAACAGGATTTGTCGGTGGTGTTGTTGAACAATTTGCATTTTCCATAAGATCATCAAATTTATTTCCATAATTTCCAATACTTATTTCAAATTCAATAGTTGATTCATGTTCATATAACATTGATGCATCAAGAAATGCTGCATGTAATTTATATTTTTTTCGTGATTGATATGGTAATGTACGAATTATATCGGAATTTGATATTTCACCAGTTGATTCTCTTGGTATTTCACCAAGAATCGTTTGTAATTCAACAAATATTCGACCACGATAAGCAACACCTTCACCCTATATTTAATAAAAAAAACATTTTTACATAGATCTATATCCTGACAAATTTTACTTTGCCACTATTTAATTCATCTAATGTAGTAGGAAATTCAGAATATTCACGTACAGCACCATATAAATTTATCCAACATGGACCAAATATTGGAAGAAAACCTTAAAGAAATAAACTCGAAATTTAACATCATTCATTATCCAAAGGAAACATTTTTTTATCTCGTTAACAACTATTTCAAATATATAATTTCATAACATACCATTTTCTCGATCATTACATATAGAATTAATATTCAATAAAGCTGTTCCAGTTATATCATCAAATTGTAAACGATCCCTAAATATATTTTTTTGTTTATAATATACAAAATATGAATTATATTTATACCAATCCATAACAGTAAGTGTAATTTTATCACACATTGATGGAAACTAAATATAAAATTATAAACAGTAAAATAAATCAATTCGAAATTGAATTTACTTTAAGACCAAGTCGAAGTTCTTGATTAAATTCCGGATGTGAACATGTATAAATAATTTTGGAAGAAACCTATAGGATATCTCAAAAGTTATGATTATTTAAAAATTTTACTTTATAGAGAAAAAAAATTATATGATGTTAATTGATTATTGCAAAGTCTAGAAACGTACATGTTGTCCAGCAAATGAAAATTTGACATAAGGATCAATTAATTCTCTAATATTTTCTGATGAATGAAAGATTTTTTTAACTCCATGTAGAAAAGCATTATCCACTAAAATAAAATTATTTTTATATTGAAATTAATTATTTTCTTTTGAAAACAAACTTCGTGGTAAATCTTCTGCTTTATAAACTTTTAAAATAAATGTTGCTGGACGAAGCATAAGACCAGCTGGTTTTAATAAATTACTTTCAATATCATCCGTATCATCATCTGTTTTTTCTTGTGTCTAGAAAACAAAAAAATGAGAAGAAAAAAAACTAATTCAATTTATTTCTTACTGGTGCTTCATCTCCTGGTCCTAATATATTAACAGATACTTTAAGATAACCTTTTGCTCCAGTCATACGATTATTATCATTACTTAATAATAACCATTTTCGATTAATTGAATGTTTTATTTGAGAATAAATATATGCAATATCCATTTTAAATGTTCCAATTATAATATCCGATCGAAATGTTCGTGAATTACAAACTTCAAATTCAATAAATTCATCAAATAAATCAGCTTCACTTCGATTTATATTAAAAAAGAAAACTTCATTAAAATATGGATGATTTGTTCCTTTTTGAATTTTTGTTTGTTTTATTAAATTTATTACACGAACACGACATACAGGATCAATATTACTTCCACTTAATTGACGAGCTTGAAATATTTTTATTCTTATCTAGAAAAAAACAAAAGATTTCTTTTTTATTAAGATAAGTAAATGATCTTACTTGAAAATCTTGTAATTTATGTTGAAATTTAAATATTTGAGTTTTAGGCATTTCGATTTCTTGTGATTTTTCATCATTTATATTATCAATTCGACTTAAATCTATAAGATCAATTTCATAAAAAACGATAAAGAAAAAAAAAATATTTTACTTGTTTTCATAATTGATTTTTCTTGACTATCAATTTTTGGTGCAGTATATTCAAGTGAAAGATATAATTTAGTCTATAAATTAAAAGAGAAGAATAGAATAAAATCAGTCACTTCTTTTTCTATTAAGCTTACTCCTTCAAGAAGAATACCTTGAGGATTTGTTAATTGAACAAGACGTCGTTTGATAATACCAACATGAATAATATCATTTAATGATATTGTGCTTTGACCAATTAATCTAAATATAAAAAAAGATATATCAGTGGCATAACACCCCCGCCTCTGCTGTTAGAATTCGTTCATATATTTACTTGTTACTTCCAATTCTTTGATAATCTTGAAGTTGAATTTGTAATGTATCTGGACTTTTAATTGGAACATCATTTAGAGGAAATTCAAGTGTCTACATTAATAGGAAAAATTTTTAATATAAAAAATGAATATATATATTCATTACTTCATCCCATTTTGGATCACATGTTGATCGTTGCCAAGTCGTTTGTTTTGTAATACCTATAGAAATCATATCATTATATAATAATACTTGATTATTTATTTCTCTTCAAAAATAAATCTACCTTGAAAAATAACGACAACCATTGGATCAATATTAGTAAAACGTTCCGAATTAGGAACATGCTCAGCATTATGAACAATAACTTTAAGCATTCTCAATTTGTAAAATAGTCGAGAATACTTTTATTGAAAGAGAATATTATTTTTATTAGTAATAGGTATTGTGACGTTTTTTAAAAGAATACCATTGAAAACAACAATACTTGTCGAATAAAATTTGATTATAATATATATATATATAGGCATCAGATGGTAAAACTATGAATATATCATGCATATGCAAATTCTATTTTTGTTATGGATATAAGATGAAATATGACCTTTTAATAATTATTTTCGTTGCTAGACTTATGACATAATAGTGTTGTTTAATCACACATTTTTGTAATAGATTTTATATGATCAATGATTAAAAATTATTTTGGGCAAGAATGAAAATTTGAAATTATATTAAAGATTTTCTTTCTTAACAAATTCTTCATTTATATTTATTCGCTCGAAAAAGAAAATTTTTTTTTGTGATACATTTTGTTTTAGATGACTATATTGATGATCAGTGTATATAGTTTTACTCTTTATTTTTACATTTCTCTTTTTCTTCTATCTGATATCAGTTTAACTCTAGATGGAAGACTTTATCATAATAAGTTGAATTACATTGGTTAAAACTACATCCATTCACAATAGATAAACTCTAATTTCATCATTTGATGTAATCTAAAGTGAACTATGTCCTTTACTCCTTTGACTTTGATAGTTAGTTAATCATTCATTTTATTTTCTTGTGTGATAATGATGGATAAAACATTGAAATTTATATCGTTTATTCTTTGGTTAATTCGTAGTTTTTTATCAATATGGATTCATCTTGGTTTTCGTTTAATATATGGTAATCAAAAATTTAAATTACCATCTATAACAAATCAATTATTACTTCAACCAGCAACTGTAATTGCAAAACGTATTCGTCAAAGACAAGTAATATAATTTAAAAAATAAACACAAAAAAAAATAATTTTATTTTTTTATTAGATAACTTCTTATGAAGTTGTTAAAGCTTATATTGATCGAATAAAATCTATTCAACCATATTTAAATGTTTATGTTGATGAAAGATTTGAACAAGCATTGGATGAAGCACGAGAAATTGATCGAATTTTAGATAATGATAAATCCATACCTGAAGAATGGAATGAAGAACGAGCACCATTTCTTGGTGTACCATTTGCAATTAAAGAATCAATGCAATTTCGTGGTTTTCATAATTCAACTGGAATTGTTTTACGAAAAGATTTTATATGTACTGAAACAGCAAAAGCAGTAGATAATATGTTAAAATCAGGTGCTATACTTTTATGTAATACAAATGTTAGTGAAGGTTGTATGTGGTTTGAATCGTATGTTTGAACAAAAACAAAGATAATATAATAAAATTGAATTATGAAAATATTTTTTTGTAGCCGAAATGCTCTTTATGGTACAACAAATAATCCATATGATCTATCACGTATTGTTGGTGGTAGTTCTGGTGGTGCTGGTTGTATTGTTTCAGCAGCTGGTGTACCATTTGCTGTTGGTTCAGATATTGGTGGAAGTATTCGATTACCATCATTTATGAATGGAATATTTGGACATAAAACAACACCTGGTATATATTTAATTTCATTAAAAAATCTTAATATTATTCTCTTGATTTTGTATAGATGTTGTTCCAAATGAAGGTCAATATCCTCCACATAAAGAATATCATCAAAAATATCTATTAGCAACAGGACCAATGTGTCGTTATGCATGTGATCTACATCCAATGCTTCAAGCATTAGCAGGTCCAGAAAATATTAGTAAATTATTAGATTTTAATACTTCGGTAAGATTTTAGATGTAATATTGGAAAGTTTTCATTTCTAATAAATATTTTTTATTTAAGGTTGATTTAAGTAAATTACGTTATTTTTATATTGATGAAATGGATGCTTATTTTGTTAATAAAATTGATCGAGAACAACGATTAGCTCATCGACAAGTAAGTTTGTTAAACAAAAATAATTCTAATGTAATTCTATATATAATAGGTCGTTCAATATTTTGAACATAAATATAAAGTTCATGTAACACGTTTACGTTTAAATCGTCTTCGTTATGCTGTTCCACTTTGGACATCAATGATGGTTGATGGACAATTATCAACACATGATTTTTCTACAACACTTTTTAATAGTACATCATATTTAACTGCTTATCATGAATTATTACAAAAAATTTTATTTCGTTCAACACATACATTACCAGCTATAGGTCTTGCTATATTAGAAGCATTACCAAATAAATATAATAAACGTTTTCATAAATTAGCACATAAATTTTTCGATGAAATTCAAGTTTTATTAGGTAATGATGGAATATTATTTTTTCCAACATTTCCTCAATCAGCACCATTACATGGTTGGCCATTAATAATGAATACATTTGATTATATTTATTGTGGTATTATTAATGCATTAGGTTTACCATCAACACAATGTCCATTAGGATTAGATAGTCAGTGTTTACCTTTAGGTATACAATGTATTGCTGGTCGTGGTCGTGATCAATTAACTTTATGTGTTGCACAAGAAATTGAAAAAGCTAGAGGAGGTTGGGTATCACCAAGTCAAAAGAAATGTATCTAAATGAATTTAATTATTTTTTTTCGTAATTTTTATAAATTTTTTTTTTCATAATGACAAATAATTTTTAAAATAAATAAATATTTTATTTATTTTCATTCTATGATAAAAATGAAAATACAGAAAAATGCTTTTGTTTTTTTTCTATATTCATTTTATTATTGAATCGGAATGTATAGAATACTTTTGTCCAGTCGTTCTAGAATACGATATTGATAGTCATCGTGTTCGAATCTCGACTAAGGAACACCGAAACTGATGACAATATTTAGACCGTGTTTATGAACCGACACATGCGTCATGATTCTTCTAATTATATAAATCTGATTCGGTGCTTTTATAATTCTTGTATATTTTAGAATTTATCGGCAATGATGAAGACTTTACCTTGGAGATATGAATATTATGATTCTACCCCCGTGTTTCTGAGCCGATTATTTTATCTCTTATTGATTCGATAAAAAAAAAAATAAATTCTATTATTTTATAAATTGATCAAATTGAATTATAATTTTTAAGAGAAAACAAAATATAATTTATCACAAACGATAATTATTCACAAAAATGTTCTCAATGAGAAATACATTTAAAAATAAAATAGAAGTATACATCCACTGAATTTTCAATAAGTTTGACGTCTAGAAAAGAAAAAACATTTTTTTTTTAAATTTTCAATTATTTTTTAATTCTTACCGAAGTTTATCATTAACAATTTTAATATTTTTATCAAGTTGTTCAAGATCTTGTTGTGGTATTTGTTGTTGTTTTTCAAATAAAATATGTGCTTTATTTAAATATTCTAACGCCATACGATATTCTTGTGTTTTAGAATAAACCGTACCAATATTAGCATAACTTCTAGCAACATCAATATGTGTATCAGCTAATAATTTTAAACGAATTTCAAGAGCTTTTCGTAAGTTTGATAATGATTGATCATATTCATGCATATCAGAATATACAATACCAATATTATTATGTAATGATGCTATTTGTAAATGTTGAACTGGTAATTGACGTGTACGGATTTGAAATGCTTCTTCATAATGTTGAAGTTCTTCTTCATATTCTTCTTGTTTACTATAAATTAATGCTAAATTATGATGAACACAAGCCATATGTAATGGTATTGAACTATTTTCTAATGCTTTAGTAAAATGTATCAATGCTTCTTCTATTTGATCTTGTCGAGCATAAACAAGACCAATACTATTATGTAATGATGATTTTATTATTTTATCATTTGGTTTTAAATTTAAAGCTTTTTCATAATAAATTAATGCTTGATCATAATCATTTTGTGTATATGAACAAAGACCAAGACCACGATAACATTCTAATTTTGATAAAGAATTTGAATTATCTTTTAATAAATATTTATAAAATTGTTCAGCTGAATTTGGTGATATTAGACGAAGAAGATTAGCTAATATTGTTGTATTTTCTATACTTGTATGTTTTGTATCATTTAAAAATGTAAATACTTGAGAAAAACCTTGATTTATTTGTTCATCATATAATGTTAATTGAATAATCCAACAATCATTATTAATATCAAATTCAATTGTATCTATTCGAAATATTGAACCAATAAAAAATAATATTGAATATAAATCTTTATCATCATCCGATGATTTATTATGACCATTTAAATAATTTATATCAATAAAAGGACGTTGTTTTTGTAATGAATATTCCCGTGGAACTTTAATTTCAAATAAAATTCGATAAATTAAATCTGTTTTTGGTAGATTTTGACGAATATATCCTAATGAATCTTGACGATTTTTACTTGCTAATAGAAAATTATTCATTGATAATATTTCACCAATATTAGATTTTATTTTAAAAAATGTTTCTTTACATAAAGCTTGTCCACGATAAAATACTTGTTCATTTGTTAATCTCCCATTACCAAATCTTCCTGAACCATTTGGATAAAAATTTTGTTTTTGATGTGATGATGATGATGATGCTTTTTCAATCATTACTTTATGCATATCACGAATAAAAAATCTTAATGAAAATAATAATGGAATATTGAATGTAATCAATGATTGTATTAATATTTTTCGAAGAAAACTCTCTCGTAAACACCATGATAGATTATCATTCGATGAATTACATTCATTTTTATATTCATTAATTAATTTCATTTCTTCACGATTTGATGAATAATAATTTTGAATTAAATTAAGAAAATCTTTATTATTTAATAGTGTTGATGGATTTAAACAATATTGTTGAATAAATAATTGATAAAATAAAAATTGAAGATGATCAGTTGAATTATTATTTGTTTGAATTGCATCAGTACGACTATAAACAGTGATAGGAATTAAATCAATGATATTCATTGATATATTCACATCGGATGATAATTGTTCAAATAAAATTTCACGTTCAAAATAAATGCCTTTCATCTTAAGAGAAAACAAATAGGGATTTAGAATCAAAAGAGAGTGAATATTTTACTTTAGACATTAATTAACAGTTAAATACATTTAAAAACTAATGTTTTCTGGACAGAAAGATTATCACTCGTAAAGCTTCTCATTAATCACGACAAAAACTTCTATGTCAACGGAGTAAATATAAACTACTTAAACACTTCATTAATTCATCGTAAAAACAAATAAAAAAAAATAATGTTTCATAAAAATAGCAAACTACTGAGGGAACATATCTAGGCGTTTAAACTCTATCTTCTGGCGATAAGCAGATCTTGATGATAACTCTGAAAAGCATTCATCTCCTCATGTCTTTGTTTGTGAGTTACGATAGTTTTACTCATAAATAGGTATCATCAACCTGAATGGATACTTTCGTCACAAGATAATGACTTTCTAAAGTAGGTCACTTTTTTTTAATTGATAAAATACAAACGTTTGGGTTTCTACTTTTATATTCTCAAGAATTGACCTATTTCGAATAAATTTAATTACCTTTGAATATCGCTTAATCCAATGTTTATCAATATTTTTTGTTTTATTGTCTTGAAATACATAAATAGCAATAATTTGTGATAAATCATGAATATGTGAGATAATATTTGTAAAATATTCATTTGATACGATAAGAAATATAAAATTATTTTTTTCGATATTTTTAATAAATTCTTCACATTTATTTATATCATTAAAACAACAAATATAATCAATAATTGATCGAAGTTGTTTATCATTTTCATTAAAATGTTTATCGAGGCAAACAAGTGTAAATGGTTCGAGATTTTTCTCTCGATTATCTTTACTTCGATTTGTTTTTTGTTGAGAATTTATTGGAGGTAATTTACCAATTGATTTATCATTTGCTGTTGAATCTACGATTTTATTTTTCTGAACTAATGGTAATATTGAAAAACTTGACCCACACCCCATTTCTTCAAAAATAATATTTTTAAATTATTTTCAATTTTATTTTATATACTTTTTTACCTTGAAATTTCACAATCGCTTGTCAACTTAAATCAGATTCTAAGCAACAAACAATTTTTTTTTACTTTCTTTTTTTTTTATTTCTCTTTCTTTTTTTTCTTCTAAAAGCAGAACGATGGAATTTAATAAAAAAAAATTTCTAACATTTTTTCTTCACTTTTCTTTTGTTGTTATTAGAAATCTTTTTTTCTTTTCTTTTCTTTTCTTTTTCTATGACGATAAAATAACAATGACCACATCAACATATTTGTATATTGTTAGAAACATTTGTGTAACCTTGGCGAGAACATGAGTTCAATCTATTTGAAAGCAAATAATGTCGAGCAATTATAATGATATTCATAAGTAGATATTAGTAACAACAGGCGGAATATATTCAGGATGATTAATTTTAGTTCTAGTCATTTTTAAAATGTGAAAAAAATGACGTCATATAAGGATATGAAATATGAATGCTTGAATAAATATTTTTTATTGAAATTTTATCTTTATTTGAATGAATAAATAGAATAATGATATATTTTTTTACCGGGTTTTTTATTATCGTCATTTTCTTTCAATGCTCAAATCATCAAAAACGTCTTATAGCAAACGGGAAAATAATATTTTTCCTTAATAATGTCAATCTGACATTCTTATAAGAATTTCTTTAGTTAGTTATTATGAGAAACAATAATATTTTTATCTATAATAATAGAGTTGTTTGCCGGTAATGAAAGCTTAAAATATAATATTTTACTACAAATAGTATAACTTTTCTATATCGTCACGATAATCTAAAATTAGCCTTAGAAAAAATAGATCAAATAAGAAAATTTGATAAGATTTTGTAAATAACCAGAACTTTTATTCAAGAACGCAATTGACATTGGACACAATCATTATTCATTTGTATATTATTTTATATTTTTAATTTCATATTCATAAATAAAAAAGAACAATTTCACTTACATACAAATACGAATTGTTAAAAAAGTAAAAATAATTAAGATTGATTTCATTATTAAAATTTAAAACAATGTAGAATTATTGAGTATGGACAATCGTTCTCATTTGTAGTGTGTCTTGCACGGCTTGATTGACTGGCGCTATTGTCTCTGTTGTTCGTAAATTTAGAACAATATTTTTCAGTTGTGGAATAGAAAAAAGTAATGCTACACTCAATCCTGCTTGAGATGCGCTAACTGGAAAAAATGCAATTCGAGCTAATAATGGATGTTCTTTACCTGTTACAATAAACATGAATATAAGAGTCAATGCAGGTATTCCAATAAGAAGTAATGTAATAACAATAATTAAAATACGTCGAATAATAAGTAAATCTCGAGCTTGTCGTAGTTGGATTATTAATGTTTGACTATCACCTTGTCGATGAATAAATCTTGTTATATGAATATAAATAAATAATAAACAACAAAATGGAGCTATATAAATAACAAATGCTATGGAAAGAATACAAGGAATATTTGTGAACGTTGCATAACAAAAGTGATCATTTTGTAAATATGTTATACCATTCAAAGGTATAAAACCACATAAAAAAATAGTTGATATGATTATCTCTATAATTGGTAAAATTGTATATAGTTTTAAAGATTGAAGTTGTCTATTTTGAAAATAAACAATTCGAATAAGACGATAGAATGCCTAGAGTTATTCAAAAAAAGAATATAGAAATTTTCTAATTTATATTATTTCGAATTACCTGATTTACAAAAGTCATGTATAACATAGAAAACATTAGAAGAGATAAATATCCTGAAAAAATACACAATGGTGAATCAAAAGATTGTTTATACAAATCGCCCAGTATTGATCGAATATTCATTGACATTAACATTGATGTATATATTAAAATTACGAAATATATATGACTACAGAGAAAAATAATTATTTTTTCGTCACGTTTTACATGATTATAATAAAGTTGGTATATAATAATAATAAAAATTATGCATGATATCAAACATGCAAATGTACTAAGGCCAAGAGAAACCGAACTTAATATCAAAGCATTGTTTTTAGTTTGATCATTGATCATAACAAAAGTTAAGATTGAATTAATAAAATGAATAAATCTTTCCGAACAACAATTTAAATGCTTGAATAAACAATATAAATATCCTATACATAGAAATTAATTTAATTCTATTAAAAACATTATTATTAAATCGTAATATGTAACATAGATTAAAAGTAAAATAGTGAAATATCTTGAATAGAAATAATTATCTGTTAAAAATCAGTTAGTTTCTTTGTTTTTCTTTATCTATACTGTAGAAAGAATTTCGATTGAAATTTTACTAATAATTAATACTCGTATAAGTCTGTATAAATATGATTTAAAATAAAATATCTCATAAAATATATGTGTATTATCATAGCTCTAAATGTTTGAAATGAGACGTACGATGATTTTTATGCTTTGACTGGAGAGATTCTTAATACATTGTCAGTCTATGTAAACTTTCTTAATCATTCATGCAACAATTTATTGTCGAGTATTTCAGCTTTGAGAAAGAGAGATTTATTTGACTTAGATATAATATTAGTTTTCTATGATAGTGCAGAATAATAAAGATCATTTTTTTTCTTTTATCGAAATAATCTTATTTAAAAAAATTTATTTTGTGCTTTATTCTTTGAAAAGAATTTTAGAATAGAAATTATAGTAACATAGATAAGATTATAAATGCCTTATGGAAAATAAATAATTTTTCAATTTATTTAAAACTACTAAATAAAGAAAGGACGTATTCCTTTGAGTGCAAAAACTGAGTAAAGGCCACATGAAGATTTGTTAAATGTTCTATAATAATATCAAATGCACTTGCACTCTCTTAGACTAATAAATAAGAGGATTAATAATCTGCTTGTTCAATTTGACGTATAATTAACTGTTATTCGTTTACTAAATGCTTATATTTAAAAATAAATATTTTAGGGTTGTTATCAGATAATGATTGTTACTGATATGCAGGGGAGTGATATTATAGGTCCACCTATGTTATAGTCACAAAAAAATGAATACTATGTTTGGAACAGAAATTCCTTTTCAAAATATGGCACTCATTTTTTTTTAAATGTGAACCTCTTCGAAAACTTTTGTTTGTGATTGCGGAGTAGATCTACTAAAACTGAAAGTTTTCTTATAAGTTCATATGACCTATAGAATTAATGTTTCGTGTTAGGTCTCTTAATAAATAAAATTCATCTGTTTTCGCGTCTGTATGTTTCTAGTAGAAATGATATATGTCATTAATTATATCTACTTCATAAAAATCCCATGTCGTTCTCTTATCACTTACTTTAATTCATATAAATGATGTTACTACTGACATATTTTTCTTGAACCTATTTTTGATAGTTCTTAAGTTCTTTGTTTGTAAAGAAAAAGTACTTTTATTCATATTTCATGTCATACACTATTCATATAAGATAAATTCTTATTATAAAACTACTCGTTAATACTCTTCTACATTTTTATTCTTATCACTTACTATATCGTCATGAAGAAAATGCGTTGCAGCCTCATTCTAATTATATATTAACAGCTTTATTCCTTTCCTATAACCAACATAAAACTGATGGTTATATCTATAAAAGAAAGAAAAGAAATAAAATTATTACAATGGTGAATTATGACGTAAAAGAAAATATTATATTTCGTATCTAACTTCTTGATTTTTTAGTTAAAATAAAATATTTCTTTTTCTCAATATTATTGCTTTATTGTTAGAATACTAACTTAGAATGTTTGAATTCTAGATGCATTTATATGTTGTCTAGCTATAGCTACTATTTCGATACTATACATGGAAATATTTTTCTTTAATAATATTAATTTTTCCATTAACACCAAACTTGAAAGCTCTCTAAGATAAACACTGCCGGGACTGTTCAAAGTCTTCATTAAAGGAGGTGTCCATCATATGGAGGTTTCACATTGAATGAATTTTATATATGTATTTAGTACATCATTAATATACACCTTTTGTATTAATATCTGTTGCACGTACTTCTTCATTTATCATGTAACAAATGAAAAGAATATTTTATTAATTTTAATTGTTAAACATCTATTCAATTGTAAACACAAAGAAGTCAAAAGTACTCTCATTTATTTATTTACATCGAATTTTTTTTATGAAAAAAGTCTTTAATCGTTGCTTGCTTGACTCTTTCCACAAAATCGATTAACTCATCGCAGACTATTCATGTTGATTATTCTGTTCGTTCTGTACATACGGCAAAGCTTGTTATGACGAATTGACCGTCGAAATTTGATTTATCATTGCTTTACTATATGCAGTCGACTTTCTCATCTTCTTATCTCATATACGAAAGCGTAATTAGTCAGTGTATGTTCATTTTACAGAGTTTTTCTACAAAAATGATCGAAAAAGTATTCAATATTCAGTGTTGAGAGGTGTTCATCTTACGGATGGGAATCTAATTAAGAATAAACAATTGATGTATTGTCTGATATTAAATTTAATACATTTGTTTGAAATAAATTTGTTAACCTTTTAAGCATTGATTTACTTATGAAAAACATTAAGTTTTTTTTATTTATTTTTTTGCTTTCTAAAACACATGAGAGAAGTTTGAAACAGTTACAGAGTCCATAGAAACGTCATTCGGTTCTTCAAAACCGTCTATAGATTCACAATTTTGTTAAATTTCATCATCGCTTGATTCACTTGCAGGCTCAGCATTTTGTAAAATTTTATTTGATAAATTTTTGCCACCTGCCATTTTTTAACGAGATCAAAATGCAAATCTGTCAACAAGAAACTTGTTTTAACTGATAGATAATCTCTGTCTAGTTTTATTTTGACAAATGAGTCAGAAAAAAATGCATGAAGGCGAAGGATAAATTCTGAAACAAGGTGAAGGAAAAGAAAGAAGAAGATAAAAGTGAATTATAATCTGATATGTGATTCTTTTTCCAAACTGAAATAAAGCGCAGAAGTAGTTTAACTCTATCAAAAAAGACATCATGACGTGTATATATATGCGTCAGTAGTCCTGAACGGCTTAAAAGACTTCCATATGATGAGGATGTAAGTGAGAGATAAACTGAATACTGACATCCATGAAATAATTGTTCGAGAACGTGCATGATTACTGGAATGGATCGTGTAGCTACCGTAAGCTTCTTTCACACACTGGGACAGACTACGAAGAAAGGTACCTGGTCTCGTGAATCCATGTTTACATGACTTAAACAAAATACATCAGCAGGATATTCACAACATTGAAATTTAACATGAATATATTTCATATTGTATATTAAAATAACTCTATTCTTACGACTGCAGTGGCACAACTCTTTGAGTTTGAACCGTATCAGCTCGTCTTATCACTTGGCGTCCGTATTCGATGAAAAGTTTCTTGCAGTCTTTACGAAATGCTCTTGACACAATAAAATATGTATAGAAAGGAGCAGCACTGTTCAAATAAATGAGTAATATTCCAATAGAAGAAATAAAGCTTTCGATTTGAAGCTGTTGAAGACTTTTATTGATGCCCATATAAGTGGTTACTGATACCTCCAAAAGAATGAATGGATAGATAAATGTTGTCACAACGTAGACAGCTACTTCGGCAAGTACCATAGCAAACAATTCTTGATCCTGACGATGAATAGTAATATTACCGTGACTATCGTCAGTAGTGTTACGAATCGGTTGAACGCGTGCGTGCAGCCGCTTCATGTTATAATAGGCTAGAAAAGCAAAAATGGTCATTGATACTGATGGTATGAAACAAACAAAAATCAAAAGATAAACATAATATACGATATAATAGATACCAAATTGACCACAACGTCCGTCCATGATCGTTGCTAGGATTGGTGAATAAATGGGAACAATATGCCAAAATATTACCACAATTCCTATAATGTATCGTGTGGTATTTCACTGATTAATGGCTCGAAAACGAGTGTAGTTACTTGTCAGCACAAATTGGTCAACACATGCAATTACAATTAAGTATTTGGCTATTTGACTCCATACATGAATAAGGTAGAGGCGTAATTTGCAGAATACAAGAGAGTTGATTGTTGGATCTCCATAATTAATAGTATAGAGAGACAATGAAATATTAAATGTAATAAAAATACTATTGATCACTGCTGCACATAGCAGATACGTCGAACAAGAATTCTGACGGTGCCGACTGAACATAATCACAATACAGGCATTCCCAATGTTTCCCAAAATCAAGATAATATAAGATCCATATCGAGTAATCTGGAGTTGTAGTAGTGGTAACACTGAAGATGACATAGTTATTTCACTCTTGCTTTCTAACAAGTAATTAAATGTGTGCTATCTTATAATTACAAATCTGTCTCAACTTTTTTTTTTCTTGAGTGAAATGACGATGATGTGATGGCTTTTATAATGTAAAGGTTTATTAATTTCATCCACTTTCAAATAATAATTTTCTTATAGTTTCGATCTAAAAGAAAATAAAAGTTTCATAATCGATATAAATTATCTTTCTTCAGCTGACTTCCATGAGTTCCTCCGAAATCAATAAAAGACTCTGAGACGCAGATATACTATCGCTCAAAATTTTCTCATACTCTCAACGTTTTTCTATTTCCATCAGAGACCGAAAACTAGTCGCGTCAGACATTTTTGGCTCATTTCAGTCTCTAGTTTCCATGCAGAACTCTATTTGACGCTGTAATTATTGCTATCAGTCACAATCCGACAGAAGGCGAAGACTGTCAATTTGAATAATTGTGTTTTCTTTTTATCCATAGTAGCTTGTGTAAACATGTAATGGCGTTGACACCACGTTTGAAATAAAAATAATGTATCTGTCATTTGCAAGATAGTTGAAATGATTTTTTTCTGACGTCAATAATATGACTAATTGCAAAGATGTGCGTCGCCTCCGTCTTATTTACGCCAGCCATCTCGAGGGTGTGGATGTGAATAAAGAAGAGATGAATCCACACCCATACCCACCCTCTTTCTTATGATATATTGAATCACATCAACATTTGTGTTTGATAGCTGATTTGTCAATGCAGCTTTAATATTTGTTTTTCAATATGATTCTAATCTGATTGATCGAAATACAGTATTTGAAAATAGAATTCAATGAGAAAAACATAATTTTAGTTTATTTTTTGCTTTTAAATGAAAAATAATTTTGATGGTTCTATATTGATCAGATCTTTAATTAAAATATCGATGAAAATCGTAAACTTTGAGAAATTAATTTTGAACGATTGAAATTGTTTCTTCTCGATTGGATTCAGTTGCTGTGGTTATTATAATCTTATGTATATATGTTGTATCTCATTAGAATTTTGATATCGCTTTAAATCTCTTAGCCATTCTTAATCTGTTCATCGATATTTTTCTTAGATAAGTATTACTACTTCAGATATCGAGTCTCGAAGAATTTGAAGAACAGTTAAAAGCTAGTTCCACGTGATATCCAAAATTTATCGAGGTGGTGAAACATAAAAGCTGATTGAAAAAGTTAGATTGATAAGTGAAATCTTGATAAGAATTGCATGTATGATTTATATGATACTGATTTTTCTTCGTGTGTATAATAAGGAACAAGCAGTTGCTAAATATTTAGATTTTAAAACTATAATATAAGAAGTATTTCGGTGCAAGATACATACTGAACATAAAAAAGAAAAATATTTATCACAATTCTTTTCTATCATTGCCAATGTTTTGATATAAGACATTGCTAACAAATGAGAACTGAAGATGAAAAAAATCTATCTTTAAAATCTAAACTACATACTATTCTGTATATGACAGCATTATGTTTTCTCTCGCGTGTGAGTGGGTATGGTATGAGAGACGAATGATTTTTATACCAACACCCACACCCTCAAGATCAAATGGTGTGCTGAGATGTTTCGTAACTTAAAATAAAATGTTAAAGTTCCCCTGCCCAAATTGTATTCGCAAAAATTTTATTTTGAGTTACGAAACATCTCAGCACACTATTTGATAGAGCTCATCGAGTTGCACTTGGAGCTCGTTTGGAACGCTTTAGAACGTATCATAGACGAATTGCCGATGATAATACGCGAATCGGCTGTTTACTTCACTTACGTATAGCTGTATAGTGAGCTGATAAATTATATTTTTTCAGCGCCTCTGTGAGTCTGTCCGCTTTGAATGTGTTTCAATTAAAACTGCTTATTTTATTTTATGCATTTATACGAATTAAATATTTATGAATTTATTTCACTTACACATTAAAATTATATATGTTAATAGATACATTTGTTCCTGAAAACAGAAAGTTTTAGTAGACTTTCAAATGTCTAGAAATGCCTATTCGAATTCAATTTTGATTTCTTAATGAGAAAATCGAATCTTCTTATTTTTATCTTTCTGAATATCATATTTTCAAGACACAAGAAATTCGTCATCGAAACAGTTTAGGTATTTTTAGAATATTCTGTTCTGAACTCTATATGTTACTTTCTACTTTACAATGTAGTCAATACTAATTATTTGTCATAATTTTCTCAATGCGAAACAGTGATTTTTGAAGAAAAAATACGTTGATGTCGATCTAATGCAATCATTTTGTTGTGTTTCATTGAAACTACCACGTGCGTTTGTTGTACATAGTCAGTTATATAGGTAAGACGATTTTAACATCACTTTATTTGCGAGGACGATTCTTTTTCTTCCTTTTCTTTATATTTTACGTGTACACACATATAGGCGCATACACTATCCTTCGCACTTGATTGATTTCGTTATCGACGTTGTAATATACGTTTCGTTTTTTTATATATTTTTTCATGGAGAGCGTCTAAATGGCTACCAATGAAATATGTCTTATTATTATTATTGTAGATATTCGTTGAACATAACTGTTGATATTCATCCCATTTATTCGCATCATATATTGGTTTTATATTAGGTATGTAAACATGAGCTTTTTACGAAGAAAAAACAGTGCTTGAAAATCGTTTTTTATCAGTAGTCCAGTGGCGTAGCGAGGGGGGGGGCAAATGGGCAATTGCCCATTTCATTTGGAGATTTGCCCATTGAAATTTTACCTTTTCAAAATTGTTCATTTATTTTTGAATTAAAGTGTAACTATATCTTTTTCTTCCATTTGAAGCACACATGCACTCTTTACTATTTCTTTCTGTGAAGAATTAAAAAAAGAAGAAAAGAATCGCTTTTTGTATTTTATTTGCAAGTTTGGATGAACATATGATGATTTGTTTAAAATGGATAATGACCGAAGAAAAAATTAGTTAAATGAAGTAATTAAAGAGACGAGCAGTGTGTTACATTCAAATGTTCGTTATTTATTAATTTTCTTCGTAACATTGTCTGTATTAGCAGTTTTTGCTAAAAGAGGTTTCAGTCAATTATCGAGAATTAAAAGTTATTGTCGGTCTACAATGAGACAAAACAGGCTTAATGGACTTGCTTCTGCTAACATTCATATAGATCTCGATATAAATTCAGATGAAATATTGAAATTATATACAAAAATGACTTTTCGTCGTTCTGACTTTTTGATTTGAATTTGAGACATAAATGCTATAGACAGAGACACTAAAATAGACTAGAAATACGCCTGACTCAAGCTTAAGATCTGAGTTTAATACATGTTTGATTAAAAGAACCTCATTTCAAATTTTTATGTTTTTTCTGCATTATAAGTACTTTGCTGGACCAAAACGTTTTAGCCTATCAATAAAAATCTTGCCCATTTTGCCCATCGTTTTTTTTCGACGCAAGTGAAGTTTGCCCATTAGTCTAAAAATCCTGGCTACGCCACTGCAGTAGTCATCAATAATCTTTTTAGAGAAATAGTTTGTCGGTGTTATAAGATTTTTAAAGTATCTTACCAGAATAGCGAGCTGCATCGGAAATAGAAGCTATTCATTTTTTCGTACTACGTTTGTTTATTCATTTCATTGTAATTTTAAATGCTAGCTTAATTATGATAAACCTAACGCGGGGACCATCCAAAATAATTCAAAGCTTTTGAGCTGAAACTTTGCTGATACATAGGACCCGAGGGTATTAGAAAAAGCCTAAAACAATAACTACTCATATATCTTCCTTCTTAAGTTAGGAGTGTTATACTGAGTATGGCACGTAAGACAAGATATTCAGTGAAAAATTAAATTATTAAATTTCAATCGCAAATTTCGTCCACATGCAGGTTCTATGATCAGTACACTAGCCTAACATTTTCACTTCAAACAGATGTTTCTTTCACAAAATATTGCGTTCTCAAGAACCCATTGCCAATGTACATTTGTTACAAAGATCGACTTGCATAGAAACGTGAATATTTCGAGAAAGAAGTATTTTTTTGAAATGAAACTTTTAGGCTAGTGTATAGACCATATGGCCTGCATGTGGGCAAAATTTGAGGTAGAAATTCGATGATTTGAGTATTCACTGGATACATTGTCATAGACGGTAAACTCAGTATAACTCTCGTAACTTAAGAAGGAAGGCGTATGGGCCGTTATTATTTTGGGTTTTTTCTAGTCTCACCAGATCCTAATTACTAGCAAAATATCAGGCCAAAAGCTTTGAATTATTTTGAGCAATTCCTTCGCAAGCTGCAAAAAAGGAAGTTTTTCTGCAACTCTTTTTTTTAAATACAACACTGCGTTTTTCTAGTTCTTAAAAATATCATATATAACGACATCTTCTCATTCAAAGCACTATTGGAGATGTGAACAAACAAGAATATATTACCTGCACTATTATCATATCGAAGTTTTACAATAAATATTAATTACAATGATACTGCATTACAAACAAGCAAACATTAATATGCTTATGTCATTCATTAAAAGTTATCATTCATTATATCTAATTATAAAGTTTTTTTGTTACTAAACCCGGTGTAGGTGATCATTTCCGTTCTTAGTGAACGCGGTCTTTGTGATCGTTTTTGTCCCCGCTAAAACCGGTCTTTGTAATCCTTTTTTCCGGACTAACGAAAGTCGGCACCGGGTATTTCTGGGAGTCGCACACTAACCAGAGTAGGCATTGGATGCATGTAATGTGATTATCTATGATGGTAAAATTATATTATTATCAATGGAATATGCTTATTAAAGTGATGGTTATATGTATTATTACTACAACTGGTCTGAATGGTATTTTCTATTATATGGGCAATGTCGGCCGAGAAGCCTCGGAACAGGTAGGTTGGATACGTTCATACACACTGCGTACATTTTTAATCTTGATGTAAGGTAGACGCAAACAATTCATAAGTACTGCTTCGATTCAGAAATATCCCAATAGTTGACTGTTTCGATGCGTTTTTATTTGATTGTATTACGGCATTTCCTGTTTAATCGTTTGACTAGTTTTTATTTAAAAACATTCATCTAGAAATTGCACAAACAATAAGCCATACATTACACAACAAGTGCATACTAAACTCTTTCCGACCGGTTACCTCAAGTCAGATTGCTAAAAATCGTCTGATACATCTCTGTTCTTGGTTTATCGTGGTTATAGTAAACGTGAATTGTTCATAACTAAAAATATCTATAGGTGACGAATAACATGCTGTTACCGTTTAGTAGCATTCGACCATTAGGGATCAAAAAGTTTGAAAAGTTCACTTTTTTTGTGGCTCCTCAAAATCCAGTATACTGTGATTTTTTCGCATCCATGCCTCTAGACATGATTACAATTTGTGTATCTTGTCATGATTTGTAAGCCAAAGTTTAAAGCTTTGTAAAATTATTGTGAGGCCTGATAATGCAATGCAGAAATAGATAAATGTTTCTTCAAGTCTCTAAAACTTTTGGAAGCATTTGCAAGAACTCGTGAGTATTATGGGTTCTTCATAACTGACGACGGAACATCGCCAAGTGTCGGATCGCTTTGAAGTTCGGGCCCCGTGCATAAGATAGATCCCAGTGAAATATGAAAAATCCCAAGAGTATAAGTACCCATAGACCTTCTGTCCACAGTTATAAGCATTTTATTGAAATTTTAGCTTATGGCATGGTATACATAAATAAATTGCATGACGGCATTTCGAACTGAAGTTTTGCCCATAGATAGGCCTCATCGGTACTAGATTGCTCTACAAAACTCAGCTCAAACAAATGTCTCCTTCTCCAAATAATCGAATTTTAAAACATTCTGTATTTTATCAACCATTCAAAAAAACTGATCTGCCTTGGAAATACATTATCTCGTGAAGGAAACATCCGCTTGAGCTGATACTTGTAGAACAATCTTGTACCGATGAGACCTATCTATGAGTAAAATTTCGGGTCGAAAATACGCCATCAGAATTTTATCGAAATACCTTGCAATAAGCCAAAAATAGAGTAAAACGACCATAACTCTGGGAACAAAGGCACAAGAGGATGAATTCTTTCGAGATTTTTCTTACCTTATCGGGGTCTACTTACGACCAAAACATGGGATCTCAACTACTTGAGCATCTAAATATGTTGCCTCGTAAGTTGAAGAAACTGGTTAGCAAATGGTGAGCTTCATAATGTTCTGTTGATTTCTATTGATTTATAAAAATTTTCTTTGAGCTTTCAGTTTCGTACCGGCGGTTTTTGAAGTTCGAAATCATTATCCCGAGATATATAAAACAGCGAAAATTTTGTTTCTGCTTTATAATATTCACACTTTGAGCGCTTCAATATCATACAGAACGAGAAAAAAATTTTTCATTTGCCTACACGTGGCTTTCTATCCTATAATGTAACGGTATATGCAAGAGTATTATAAACGCTACTAGCTCTTATTTGGTTACATATTCATGGCTGATTGATTTTTTCTTTTTCGTTTATGTAAAAAATCGATACGTGGAATAGGTAAGGCCATTATATTTCATATATTATTTTGTTGACTTGTTATGTAAAATAATATCACATTGTAGTTTGATCAATATTTTAAGGTTCATAAATTGTTAATCAAAGGAGTTTACGAATGAACACTTGGATTCGATGCCGGTAAAAGGTGAGAACACAGACCAATTGAACTGCATACCTACTTTGTTTTCTCGAATTTCGGTTGGTAAATTTAGATTAATATTTGAACTGCACAATACTTCTGATCTTGAGAAATAATACTTATTACTATATGAATGATACAGTGTTATTACTAACGTCAATCAAACAACGGTAAGTAATTTATTATTCTAAATCTTAAACGAAATATATGCTTATACATATTCCCAATCGAATAGAACGAAGTAAGGACCCTTTGTTTTAAGTTCTCTTAAGATTTTCAAATGAAAGCCCTTATCGAACAATAGTCAAATCCAAGATATCAACTAATTCAGTTATTTTAAGAAAAATGCGAGCAAAAACAAGTTTAAAGGGTCTTTTTTTATTCTTAAAAATCGACAAAAATAGGTACGCTCAGTATTCTAACATTAACTCGCGACTAGATTGACCATTTGAGTACGGAACCGCCTCTTTCGATAGAAAATAACATGGATTATAAATTTCCCTCAATCAACTCTTTAATATTTAGGATAAGTGTAGCGCTATAAGTAGAAATCACCTATGTTAAGGATGTGGGTACAGGGAAGATGAATTCATATCCATACTCACATCCTTTGAAGCATTTATCGAAAAAACGTGTTTTTCGTAAACAATGCTCGAAACTTATATATGGTCCACTTAGGTTTTGACACCGATTCCGAATATAACATTTATTTTGCTGAAATTGTAGTTTTTCAACTAGACATCAGCGAAAAACCGCCAGAAATGCGTCGACGCATTGTTTAAATAATCAGTAGTTTTTAAGTCCAGATAATATAAAAATTTTGTAGTCCAAAACACACGCTATCGTATGATGACATAATAATCAAAACAGACATGCGCCTGATAGTTTAGGCTCTGTACAACAAACAGGACGACAGCTACTTTATCTACAATTGACACAAGGATCGCAGTAATACCTTCATTTTTCATTTTAAAAAATTATTAAAAACTGTATTAGGCAAGACATTATCATTAAGGAAAGCTAATTTTCTCTTGTTTCCTCCCAAATTCTCAGAGACCATCCTTCACTCAGTTTACTCTTTTTCATGACTCAGCATATTTCCCTTGAATGTCTGTATGTACAGAACCAGAGAGCTTACTACCAGATCCACTCGATAGTACCAACACATTAAAACGTTCACCACCTCAATCACCTTTCAACGTATCAGCTTAAAACCATATAATAAAATTTTGAAGTTTTATTCGGATACAGATGATACTAAATACGGCGTCACCTATATAGCTCTACATTTACAGACAACTCATCGCGATATCACTCAACAAAAGATCTGCATAGAAGCTTGTTCCATTCACTCACTAGTAACTAACACTCAAATTGTTCTTGATCGCAAACAACTGGCAAATAATCAACTGAACACAACCTAACGACTATATCACTCTATCTAAACTATAGATAGAGCTGCACCGTTCGACTACACTCCGAATTCTAATCAATAATAC
Organism: Adineta steineri; assembly: GCA_905250115.1. Lineage (NCBI taxonomy): Eukaryota > Metazoa > Rotifera > Eurotatoria > Adinetida > Adinetidae > Adineta > Adineta steineri. The sequence goes on along the minus strand of CAJNOI010000043.1, from coordinate 541,301 downwards.
AGCCACAGTTCATATCTCAACGGCAACATACTCTAGGAACAATATCGACATTGAAATCCCTCATATCCCATGTATCTCACATTACATCAATTCTTAATAAAGTGTGTGTGAGTGTTGGTTTGAGGGTGTGGCTGCGAGTGTGATTTTGAAGGTGTGGGAGTGAGTGTGGGTGTGGGTGTGAGTTTTTAGGGTATGGGTCTTGGTTTTAGGAAGTGGCGCAACGGAAAGCAACTGTGTCAAGCTCAGTATTTCCAGCATTAATTTGGGTGGTAGATTAGCAAGTGCATATAGCTCACATTGTTATCATATCGCAGTTTTACTATAAATATTAATTACAATGATACTGCATTACAAACAAACAAACATTAATATGCTTATGTCATTCATTGAAAGTTATCATTCATCATATCTAATTATAATTTTTTTTTTGTCACTAAACCGGGTGTAGGTGATCATTTCCGTTCTTAGTGAACGCGGTCTTTGTGATCGTTTTTGTCCCCGCTAAAACCGGTCTTTGTAATCCTTTTTTCCGGACTAACGCAAGTCGGCACCGGGTATTTCTGGGCGTCGCATACTAACGCAAGTCGGCACCGGGTATTTCTGGGAGTCGCATACTAACGCAAGTCGGCACCGGGTATTTCTGGGAGTCGCACACTAACCAGAGTAGGCATTGGATATCTGTTATGTGTTTATCTATGATGGTAAAATTACAATATTATCAATGAAATGTGCTCATTAAAGTGATGGCTATATGTATTATTACTACAACTGGTCTGAATGGTATTTTCCATTTAATGAGCCTTTACGCTGCTTTGTTTCTTTAATAAAATATTTGTGCATAGCAAGCCCTTCAATGGGCAATGTCGGCTGAGAAGCCTCGGAACAGGTAGGTGGGATACGTTCATACACACTGCGTACATTTTAAATCTTGATGTAAGGTAGACGTGATAAACTCATAAGTACTACTTCGATCCAGAAATATTCCAACAGTTGACTGCTCTTACGCGCTTTTATCGGATCGTACTATGATATCTCCTGTTTAATCGTTTGACTAGGTTTTATTGAAAACTATTCATTTAGAAATTGCGCAAAGATTAAGTCAGAAATTATACAGCAAGTGGATACTAAACTCTTTCCGACCGGCTATTTCAAGACAGATTGCTAAAAATCCGCAAATACAGATCTACTTTTGGTTTACGATGGATATAATAAACAAGCATTGCTCATAAGTAAAAAATATCTTTAGGTGACGAATAACATGATGTTATCGATTGGTAGCATCGAGCCATTAAGAAGCAAAACGGTAGAAATGTTCACTTTTTTTGGCATTCGAAATCTAAGATACTGTGATTTTTTCGCACCCATGCCTTCAGATATGATTACAATTTGTGTATCTTGTCATGATGGGTAAGCCAAAGTTTAACGCTTTGTAAAATTATTCTGAAGCCTGATACTACGATGCAGAACTACATAAATTTTTCTACAAAGTCTCTAGAAATTTAGGACCATTTTCAAGAGCTTGTGAGCATTATGGGCTATTTATAACTGTGCCAAACTGAATGCTCAGAAGCTCTTGAAAATGTTCTTCAATTTTGAGAGATTTTGTGAAAAAATTTATCAAATTCTGCATCCCGCTTTCAGAGTTCAGAATAATTTTACAAAGTTTTAAGCTTTGATTTATAAATCATGGCAAGGTCGACAAACTATACTCAAGTGTAAGGGTATGAATGCGAAAAAATGGGTGTGAGTGTCATATACATTTTATAAGCATGGACACTCACGCTCACTAACGTATATTCGCACTGAGAGCCACCTGGATCCGCGCCTAACATATCCACACTCACAACCAGATATCTCACCCTCACCCGTAGTTCTACGTTACCCGAAGCTTTAGCGGAAATATGTAGACAGTTGTACAGACGACCGCAAAGCACTGTTGATTGAGACTCTCGTTATGTATGGAAATATTTCTTTTTTGTAGAAAAGCATGAAGCCGAATATATTTTTCGAGAAACTTCGGGACCCTTCGACAATTTTACGTAAGCTGAAGCCTTGGCGAAAATATATATCCAATTCTAGAAACTATCACGAATCTCTGTTCAAGCATACCCAATGTATGTGCGAAAATTTATGTTTTTATACAGAAGTGAGCTGAGAAATATATTAACCGAAATATATTTGCCGAGATATGTTGGCCCTATCGATGGCTCTGTTAGAGGTAAAGCTTTGTCAGAAATATATAGCGATCTGTAAAACCACCGCGAAACTCTTTTGAAGCACACTTTTGTTGTGTACAGAAGTCTTTTTTTTGTTATAATAAAGTGATCTTAGAAAATATTAGCTCGAATGTATATGGCAAGAGATTTCAGGCTCATAGATAACTCTGCGTGAACTGAAGCTCTTGCGAAAATGTGCGGCTAGTTCCATAAACCACCGCGAAGCTCTTCGAAGGACACTCTTGTTGTGTATGGAAATGTATGTTTTTGTACAAAAGTGATATGAGTACAATAGGAACCTCAATATCTTGGTCGAGAAACGTCGAGCTCACCGATAGTTATACGCGAGCTGAAGCCTTAGCAGAAGTATCAACGCACTTCAAAAAACTGACGCTAAATTCTGTTCAAGAATACTCTTACTGTTTATAAATATTTAAGTTTTTATGGAAAAGTGATCTTAGAAAAAAATTAGCGGGAATATATATAGCGAGATATTTCGGGTACATCGAAAGCTTCCCTTGAGTTGAAGCTTTCACCGAAATATAAAGCCGGTTCTACAGCCCACCGTAATACTCTGTTGATAGATACTCTTGTTTTGTATGGAAATTTATGTTATTATATGAGAATTACCTTGAAAATATATGAAGCCGAAGATATTTGACGGGATATTCCAGGCCCATCGATAGCTCTAGTTTAGCTAAAGCTGTTGGCTGAAATATGTAGCCATTTCAAGAAACCACCAGGAATCTCTGTTCAAGGACACTCTTCTTATGTATGAAAAGCTATGTTATTATACAAAAATGATCTGAGAAAAATATTAGCTCAAATATATACGGTGAGATATTTGAAACCCATCGATTTCTCCGAGAGAACCGACGCTTTAGTGTATATTTGTAGCCAACTCTAAAAACCACCGCGAGCTCTTTGAAGAACGCTCTTGCTGTGTACAGAAGTGTATTTTTTTCTGAAAAAGTCATCTTAAAAAATATTAGTACGAATATAAAAGCTGAGATATTTCAGGCATATCAGCAAGTGTATCCGAGCTGAAGTTTTCTTGGAAATTTGTAGTTAATTACAGAAATCACCGCGAAACTCTTTGAATGACACTCTTGTTGTGCATGGAATTTTATGTTTTTAAACCAAACTAATCTGAGAAAAATACTAGCCTGAATATATATGCCGAGACATTTCGGGCCCGTCGATTGCACTGCGCGAGCCGAAGCGCTGGTGCAAATATATAGCCAGTTCTAGAAACCAACACGAAACTCTGTTCAAGGACACCAGTGTTGTATACAGAAATTTATGCTTTTATGAAAGAGTGATCGTAGAAAAAATTGAACCCAAATATATTTGAGGAGATATTTTGGGGTCATTGGTAGCTTCACACAAGCTGAAGCTTTAGGAGAAATTCATAGCCATTTCTAGAAACCACCGCGAATCTCTGTTGAAGGACACTCATGGCATGTATCGAAATGTATTTTTTATTACAAAAGTGAGCTGAGAAAAATATCAACCAAAATATATTTGCCGAGATATTTCGGACATATCGACATCTGTATTAGATCTGAAGTTTTTATAGATATATGTAGCCAATTCAAACCCATCGCGAAGTCGTTTGAAGGACATTCTTGCTGAGTATGGAAAGCTATCATTTTTTACAAAACTGAAATGAGAATAATATGAAGCCCAACACACATGTCAAGTAATTTTTGGCCCATCGATAGATCCATATTAGGTGGAGCTCGGTGGAAAATATGTAGCTAGTTGTAGAAACCACCGTGAAACTCGCTTGAAGTACACACTGGTTGTGTACCGGAAGCTGTGTTCTTTTTACGAAACTGATATGAGAATAATGGGAACGTCAGTATGTTTGACAAACATTGTTTGTTAAAAAATTTCGGGCCCATCGATAGCAATACGCGAGCTGAAGCCGTGGCGAAAATATGAGGCGAGTGCTTGGAATTATTGTGAAACTCTTTTGAAGGACATTCTCGTTGTCTAAGGGGAATATTTATTTTTATATAAAAGCGATCGAAGAAATATACGAACCCAAATATATTTGTTGAGATATTTCAAGCACATGAGTAGCTCTACTCGATCAGAAGCTTTGAGGGAAACATAACGTCAATTCTAAGAACCATCGCAAATCTCTGTTAAAGGACACTCATGGCATGTATCGAAATCTAGTTTTTATTATAAAAGTGAGCTGAGAAAAATATTAACCGAAATATATTTGCCGAGATATTTTGAACACATCGAAAGCTCCTCTTGAGGTAAAGCTTTGGCCGAAATATAAAGCCTGTGCTGGAACCATCTTGAGGGTGTGGGTGTGGGTATGGAAGCATAGTTCGGAACAGGTGGGTCAAACTCAACCATGAGGTGTCCTGTTATTAAAATTGAGTGAGTGTGGATGTGGGTGCAGTTTGAAGCATTTAGGTGAAGCACAAATCATCCTGCAATAATTTGGGTGGTGGCATAGTTGGAAATAACTGTGTCAAGCTCAATATTTCCAGCAATAACTTGAGTGGCGACGCAGTTAGCAGCTACTGAGTCAAGCTCACCATGTCCAGCAAGGATATTGGTATTGGTGTGGGTGTAGACCGAGTGAAGGCTGTGTTTTAACATGTGGGTGTTGACTGAATGAAAGCTGTGTTTTAGCGTGTGGATGTGAGTTGAGATATAGACTGAGCACATTTTGCAGTTTTTAAAACAGTTTTTTCTTTGTTAAAGAAATGAGTTTCACGACAGTAATGTTCATCAACTTTATTTTAAGAACAGAAATAATTTATTTAATGAGCCTGTTTATGTAAAATGGGCACATTTTCTAATACATAAAGATGTCTCAATCTTTTGTCTTTGAAATTTCTTTTGAAAAAATAAAACTTTCCGAAAACTATACTATCAGCTTATGTGTTCAAGTATAGATTCAATTCATGTAAAAATTGTATAATACACATGTCTAACACTATATTGATTGTGTTTCATATGTAATAAGCACTAGTGTTCAAATGTAATCATAAGTTTGAGATCGTATTTAAATATAGGTATGAAGTTAATCTTTTGATGTATAAGTAAATGACTCAACAATGGAAGAACTAGAGATATTACGGAAAATATTAACAACATTCAGATGTATTGTAGTTCACACGTAATATAATCGTTCACATATTTTATGAAATATGCGAGTGAATGCTTAAATATTCGATACAAGAATAATACACACATAGTAAACTTCAATGAATTTGTTAATCATGTTTATTTTCTATATCTCATTGTTGTTGGTTATAAATAAATTCTATGATTGATCTATTTCTTTACAGACAAATGATAGTTCGAAAAATAAACTGTTTATATTTCCATAGAGAAGAGTTGAGCATTGGTAACATTTACTCGTTTATGTGTCCTTACTTAACTGATCAATACAATAAAAATGTGAAAACAATGAGATGATGCTGTGAAAAACTTCACTAAATAAAAGTGGAAATAAGAAATTAATTATCAATGCTATTTTGTAAACAAAACTTAAATGAGAGTAATCGCTAGTAGAAAATTCGAATTCGTAATCAAATTGTACTTTTTTTACGAATATATTTTCCTAGAAAATATAATTAAACGTTTTTCGAAGAAAAAATAAAGTCTATGATCAATGTGGTTTACATTAGTAAGATGCAATATTTCGTAGTCTATATTTTCAAATGAAACTTTAAGTGGGTATAGATCAGTATATTATTGTGTTTCTTTCTTTAATATAGTATCTGTTATAAAAAAAAGATATAAGCCGAATATTCCTATATCTAATTTTTTACTTCTTCTACACATACATAAATATTTTCACATATTGATTCCTTTATCCGAAACTGTTGTAAGTCATCTAGACTAGGAATTTTATGTATACAAAGTTTATTTCGTATTGTTATAGAATTGAAACCATATCGATTTGATTATAGATTATGCGCAATTATCGCCATCGACTATGTTTCAACCATAGAATATTGCTACTCTATACCTATAAGACAATATTATTTTTTTTGATGCTTTATAACAGTTAAATATCAGCGACAGAGATACTGAAAATTCTAACAAACTCAGCAAATGATAATTCTTTGTATCCATATCATAATATTTATTTTAGATATATCAAATATTCGTTAATAATTTCATTTAATAGAATAGTTTACGACAATGTTCATGATTTCTGGTTTAAGTTAAAAAGCAAAACTTATTACAAATAATTGGTATTTGTTATCAGGAAAGACAGTTACATAATATTCATTGATTATCTGTGCACTGGCTAAACTCACTGACGATAAATCATCATAGAGACATAATAATAATAATAAATAGAAGTTTTATCTATAATATAATCATTTGAAATTTTTAATAAATTAATAACTATATTAGTCTTTTTTTTGAAGAATATCTACATACCCTTACCTGCATTTACACCCACTCACCCGCACCTTCAAGTAAATTATAATCACAAAATGAATTTGTTATGAAATGCTATTGAAAATATAAATAAAAATAAAATTACACAATTTAGTTTATCAAAAAGACTAATATTTGTCGATGTTCATCATGTAAATCATTTTATTTTTGTTTTTGTTTGATATTTTAGAAAAATTCCATTTTCAGATTTATTTTTTCGTATTGATACGTTCGATATTTGCATTATCTCTCGGAAGAAAATGATCTTGCTTCGCAATCACTTGATTGCATCAGATTCATCACAAATGATTGAAAAACAACTTATTAGTTTCTATTCGAATAAAATAAACAAATTTCAATGTATAAGAATTGAGACGAGTGTAATAAATCAATTAAATCATGCACAATTGATTTAAATATATCCAAGAGAAAATAAATGTTAGAAGAGAAAGTAAAATTCTTTATTAAGATAAAAAAAGCACTTTTATAATGCTCGAAGATATATACAAATCAAAGATAAATACAAAATATAATTAAAAAATTCATTTTTCAGTTGATTTCAATTTTATGTTTATATAATTACTTAAAATAGATTCAATCTTAGATTATATACTTTTTATTTTGTTATATATATCTCAATATGAAATAAATATTTTTCTAATGTTGATCACAACAAACATATATTTACTTTATTATTTTAGATCTTTAAATAAAGGTATGTGATAGTCTATTGACAAGTTTTGATTACAAAAAAAACCAAATTATGAAAATGTGCTAATAATACCAAAATGCAATTAATAACTGTAGAAAGAAACAACAACTCATTATCTAGGATCTAATGCTGCTCGGTGTCTATATCAGCAGCTCGTTCGTTTCTTGAATATTATGATTTACTTCTTTCTGGAACAACATCATCATGTTTAACAATAACTTTACGACCAAATATTAATAAACTTTTCATATCATTTACCTATAAAAACTAAATTTATTTTTATTTGCAAAATAATAAAATTAAAATTTACTTCTTGTTTATTTATTTGAATAAATCGATTGTAATTTTGTTAAATATACCCATTTGATAATTGATAGATTTCATTATCAATCATTTCGTCTTCCTAAAAATATTAATTTCATATAAGAAAATAATTATAAATTTTGATCTTACTGTATATTATTTTTTCGATGAATCTTGTAATATATTGGAATTTAATTGATTTGTTGACTTTTTATGTCGATCACGAATAACTAATTATGTAAATGCATTATTTTCAGTTTGAAATACTTCAGAGAAGAAATCAAAACTTTAAATATTAAAAACTAGTAAAAATTACTTGACATTGTCTTCCATGTTGTAATTGATCATATTGTATTTGTTTTTCTTTAAATGTTATTTTGAATAAATATTTCATTGATTGCAATTCTTGTTTATAACGTTTTATAGTTTCACGTTTTATTTGTAATTCCTATTAGAAAATAATAAAATATAAGGTTTTCAAGAAAAAGACGAAATAGATTTTTCTTTCATAAGTAAACTAAAAAGATTTAAGATAATATTGATTGATTTTAAATTTTAGCTATGAGAAAGATAGGGTTAATCTAATACAGATAGTATTTTATATTTGTTAACATTTGATTTTCAGTTTTGAATGTTTCAAGTTTAATTTATGATTTGCTACTTTTGTATACTATGTTGTTTTATAATACCAGTTAACATATTTACTTGAAGTTATAATACTTGATATTTATTATTAATATCGTTATGAGCAATTTCAATTTGCTTATTATAATTAATAAGATAATGAATACAATCAGATAAATAATTACTTTCAGAAAATATGTGCAGCATTTAAATTTTCATTGATGAAATCGAATTGTTTTTTATAATTTTCAAACTACGAAATTTTTGATGAAACAATCTTTGACATGTCGTCAAGAGTTAACTAGAAATAAATGAGAGGAATTTTTTAGAATGAAAAAACAATTTTATTATTTACACGTTTGATATATTATTTTCAGGTGAAATTGACAAAAACCATTCTTTTAATTTAGATTCATTTGCTTCTGAAGTTATTGTTTGTTATAAACGTTGAATTTGTATCTTAAATAAAACTATATTTTTGTAAAATATTTTAATATTAAACAAATAGAGCGAACATGTTTTTCTTTACTGACGGCATGTACAGATGTATCTTTCGAGTTTTGAAACACTATGCATAGACTACAAGAAACAGAATATTTTTTCTTCAGTGCGACGTAGATACTAAACAGAAATATTATATTATTCTTGTTAATAGAATAATACAACGTTTACGAAATTTATTAGTAGGTAGTGTAATATCATTCTATTAGAAATTAAAATCTTTGTGTACTATCAACAATTACAACGTTAATATTAATATGAGAGAGAATATCATAAGCAGATAGATCAATCTGTTAGCTTCTGTTGTTACGTTATATAAATTTTATTTTAGATCACAATAAAATTAAAAAATAATGAAGCCAAGCGAAACTACTATCATCAGCTATTTGATACAATCTTGTATTTATAATTTAGCGTTCGTTGCAACGGCGACCACGTGCTTCACGTTCGCTTAATGTATTTTTTATTTTACAGTTACAATCCTATGTGCATAACTAAATGTATGTGCACTCAACCAAATCTATAATGTGATTTTGTGTATATACACACATTTCAATATCATGTAGAAAAAAGAAGAACGAGTGAAGAATATACAAGCGCTTCATATAAAATAAAACCTTGAACAACAATAGCTATTAGAGGAATTGATCAAATCATAACATAAGAAAGACTTTAGAATTGGATAAAAAGTAATATCTAACAGCCGTGGAACAAATTTCATAATAGATAGACAAGTTTTATTTTGTATTCATAATCTATAATCAAAACATCAGTGAGCACTATCACTTCGGCTATGCAGCCCGCAGTTTTTAATGCATTAATTTTGTACATCTCGTCAATAATCTCAAATTTCATATTTCCTCCAACATTTGAATTTATGCTTTGGGCTAAAACTAGGCTATAAAGTCAAAACTAGCCGAGGATCTTCTATATAGATTGCTTTTTTTATTGTGACGAGGTTAAAAACTTTATGGGTCAAACTTTTTAATATCACGAATTCAATGTGCTGCCTCGAAAAATCTTCCGAACAATTTTGATTATGTCTCAGGATAAAATAGATGGAATTTTTCGGAATTAAGTTTTGTTGTTTGAATATCTTTACAAAATGGTACAGCAATTTATGTTTTTATGAAAAAGTGGTCTAACAACAATATCAACTCGAAAATATCATCGGGGATAACCAGGGTCCATCGGTTGTTCTACCTAAGTCGAAGCATTTGCGAAAATATCTAGCCGTTTTCGAAGTCCTCGCGGAACTCGGTTGAAGGATACTCTTGTTGTGTATAAAAATCGATGTTTTTGCACAAAAAATAACTGGGAAAAAAATGAGGCCGGATATATTTACTGGAATTTTTCGGGCCCATCGATAGCTATACGTGAGCGAAAGCTGCAGCGGAAATATCCAGGCAGCCCAAAAATACCACTGCGAAACGTTTTTAAATAGGAATCTTGTCGTGTTTGGAAAGTAATGCGTTTGTACAAAAGCGATTTCAATAAAATATGCAAACGAATATATCTATCCAGATAGCTCCACCTCATCCGTGGCTTTATGTGAGCTAAACCTCTCGATAATGGAACTGACAGATTTCGTGATGAAAATGAACTATAACTCGCGTATAAATGAGCGAAAAAGAGCGTATATTACAGCACGCGGGTTCAAATTCTCTGTGAAACATATGACTTATGTTCCTTCTGTTTCGCCTTTTTCCGATTGAAGTTCGGATTCTTTTCCGACTGTTGTAAATAGTGCTCCCTTAAGATCTCAACGCCTAAACGAGCAGCTGAGCATCCTTATTCTGAATCGGGAATTTTTTGCCACCAAATATATTTGCTTCAAAAACTCCTCCGGGGATTATATAAGACTATACGGAATTTTTGTAGTGATCTATTGTGATTATTATACGTACTGGTCACATTTGAAGATAATTATACGATCTGACCGTACAGTTTACTAAGCAAACTAATATTGTCTCTTTAAAAAAAGTCTGGTCGAATTCAAAAATGAGCATTACTTGTTATTTAAATCATCTTTGGAGTTGGTACAAAAATTTCATTGCAATAAATATTTTTTCATGAGTATGTCTTGCTTTTATAGTTTACATTTGCTTGTTTCTTGTTTCCAAAAAAAGTAATTTACTCAGCACCATTTTACAAATATATAAAATTTCATTTATATATATGTAGCATTATAACCCCAACAACAAATTTAAATATAAAACTTTACTAATTTTTATATTGACCGACGCATAAGCACATCGTCGTATAAAATCAACAAGAAACGAAAACAAAATTTACAATTGCTTCTATTGGCCTCGTACCAGTAATAAATATCATCGAAATATTTCCACTCACATCAATCTTTCTCGAATTTTTTCTCTTATTTATGCCTGTTAGATTACAAAAAATAATACGTTGTTGCGAAGATTTCATTGTTGTTGCATATTTCTCAATGAAATATTCGATCAGTCATGAAATATTTTGTGTATGTAGAAAAAAAGAAAAATATGCACGAAGGCCATCACTGCCTATCGTACAAAAGCATGTGCTTCGATTAAAAAAAACGCTAATTATCGAACTGTATCCAAAATGTCCTCAAACAAAATAATAACAACGCACAAAATAGAATTAAAATGTTCTAATATGAGAGTTTTATCTAGAAACGATAATAGTTTGAGAAATAAATTGTCAATAATATTCATCAATTTTTCTTTTTTCTTTATGAAACTTTGATGAAAAAAAATATACGTTGTTGTATATCTCTTACTGAAATATATGGTAACGTCATCGATTATTTTTCGTATGAAGAAAGAAAAAGTATGCACGAAGGCCATCACTACCTATCGTACAAAAGCATGTGCTTCAATTAAAAAAAACGCTAATTATCGAACTGTATCCAAAATGTCCTTAAACAAAATAATAACAACGCAGAAAATCAAATTAAAATGTTCTAGTATGAGAATTTTATCTAAAAATCATATCGATTCGAGAAATAAATTGTCAATAATAAGATTTCATCATTGTTGTTAATCTGTCAGTAAAATATGTGATCAGTCATCAATTATTTTGTGTATGAAGAAAAAGAAATTATACACGAAGATAAATACTGTCAATCAAAAAAAAAAGAATGTCCGTTTATCAAAAAAGGTAAACGGTGATCAAAAACGTACATCCAAAACAACATTGAGAAAAATAATAACAACTAAGAAAATAAAATATATTTTTTAATAAGAGAATTTTATCTACAAAACATTATCAATTCGAGAAATAAATTGTTTATAATATTTCTCCGCTTTTTTTCTTCGTTCATGCACCTTTGATGAGAAAAAAATGTTATTGCGAAGATTTCACCATTCTTGCGTAATGCTCAGTGAAATATGCGATCACTCATCGATTATATTGCGTATGAAAAAAAAAATTATACACGAAGATAATTACTGTCAATCGTCAAAAAAAATGTACTTATATTACAAAAATAAAAAGTGATCAAAAAGTACATCCAAAACAACCTTGAAAAAAATGTTAACAACGAAGAAAATAAAATATATTTTCTAATATGAGAATTTGATCTAAAAATCATATCGATTCGTGAAATAAATTGTTACACTGTAAATTAGAAAATAGTTTATAGACAATAAGAAAGAATATTCTAAGAGTGCCTATAATTTATTGATAGATAAAGTTCTATTTTCTTAACGGTACAATATTCAAAAGAATAGAATTGACAAAATCGATTTTCTAACTAGAAAATTGAACGTGAATTGATATAGGTATTTTAAGAAACTCGGATTTTATTTAGCAATCTCAACACTTTCTAGAAATCTGAGTATTTACTTGGATTGTCTCTTCATAAGAGGAAACGCATCTAACAAAATAAATAATTAATTTTGATTTTAATTCTAGTTTGAATAAATTAATCAATATTAAAGCATACATGGATAAAATCAAAAAGATAATTTTAATTTCGCTTCATAAACATTTAGTTCTCACACATGCATTAAATAAAATATAAGATTTTGAAAAATTAAATATGAGTAAAGTGCACGCCGTATGCGCCCCTTCCTGTCCCAAGCTTCTTTTCCCCACAAAAACATTGTGAACCATGTCTATTTTAACTGTTTTGAATTCTCTGACTCTTAGATGGTCTTTTTATAGGATATCATTATGGAATATGATGGAAAAAGTGACGCTAATCCTCTTCGATGGAAATTTAAGCATCTAAAAGAGACATTATGTATGAATTTTTTCTAGAAACAGAAAACAAACAAAATTTTCTGTATTTCGATTAAAGGTCTTGGTTTTGAATAGTGTTTTTCAAAGTTTCTTCATATAAATCAAAACTTTGTATATCTATCGACCGGTCTTCTTAATAAATAATCGTTGACACAGCTAAATTAAAAAACGAAGAGATATAAAAAAAATTATTTGAAAGAGTTATAAGAAATAACATAAAACTTTCAAACTACGATCGTTCGATAGAGATTTTTAATGGCTATAAAATGTTTATATTACTTTATTTTTGTTGTCATTATTTAATAAAAAAACTAGAAAATGATTTTTTAGTTTAGAAATTTGCCTCTTTTGAATATATTAAATAGTTTTGTTTTGTACAGAATTCAGCGGGGTACCTTTTAACTCTAACCTCAGCTCTATGCGGTCAAAATTAAGCGAGATGTTCACGAAATACAAAATATACCGTTTATTTTAACCCACGCGTTATGCACTCATTTGTGATTGCGAAACATTAATGCTTTAATATGTATTTTTATGCGCCATTCTAACGCGCAAATATTTTCTGCGCACTGACGTAAGACACTGGTTAGTTCGAAAAAATGAGTAATTTCTTGATTGATGAGCCATGACACCGTTACGAAATGCAAAGTATAGATAAGAACAGTAAAAACGAAAAGAAAAAAAATAGAAAAAAGAGATGCGGAGGAGCTGTTGGTATATAATCAACGGATATCACTGATATTTTTACATTCAAAATTATACTTCGTATGCGCACTAAAAAAGGTAAGCAGTGTTTTATTCAATATTATTAACTGTGCGCGTAGTATAAACAAATAAGTTGTTGATACTGCCGCAAAAGTAGGGACAACTTATATCATATTTGAGTTAGGGCTGTCACACTACCATTACCGGTAATAAGTAATAGTTTTTAACGTTATCATTATTACTGGTAATACCAATAATTTTTGCAAAGTAATAAATAAGAAGGGTAATAAGTAATCAAATGTTTTTGTCCAAATAGGCAGTAAAGTAATAAATGCTATTAGTAATTATCGATAATAAGTCATAATATCACAAATAGTAATAAAGTAATAAGAAAGTAATAAGTAATATTTTTTTATTACTTATTACTGGTAATAAAAGTAATTGTAATAAAGTTACAACAAATTACTGCATATCTCGCTAATAAGAAACAGTAATAGGTATAGCTCCATTGAAACAAGAGAAAATAAAGCAATTTATGATAATAAGTAATAAAATTATTATCAATTACCAGGGAGTTGTAAAAAAAAGTAGTAGTAATGTGACAGCCATTATCTGAGTGGCTACATAATCATTCCAGCAAACTATAGAGAGTTTATATTTAATATTTAACATGATGTTCTTGATGTCTATATAACTTTGATCAAGTTTTATATAGTATTTATGTATCACCACTTTTTTCATTGGTGCGTTATAAAGACCGTAGTTTTTACTGACGTTCATTTAGTTTCTCATACTAGACCAGTTTTGAATGTTGTCTCTGGCCCAGTCCGAGCTTTTAATCCTTCAAGTCCATCCAACCCAACAATAACTAGAAAGATTTTTGTTTCAATTAGTTAATTCATAAGACATTCCGTTTATATTACGACTGAAAAGAATTATATGGATAGAATAAAATTATTTGAATCATTAAATTGTTACCAATAATTTTATTTGATGAAACATTCATTTAATAATAAATTTAATAAAAAATACCAGACGAAAGCAAACATACAATCAAACACAGAAGTATCATCTATGTGAATTAGTAAAAAAAATAATATCGAAGGTCAGGAGGACAGCTCAAGTAAATCTACGGTTCGGTCAATCGGTTCGGCTGATGTAATGAGGCTCGGCTAACGCGAAAAAGAAGGTTATCGGGCCTACTTTCTACATTATTTTAACTGAAATATAGAGGGAAGAGGCGATACTGTCAGTAAAACAGGGGATAAGCCGCTTCTGCAAAAGAAAAGCGGCGTAAGCCAACAATGTAAACGAGAAGCGCGTTAAGGCGCTGTCGTGTATAAAAAGCAGAATAAAGCGGTACTACCAAAGAAAAGCGGGTTAAGGCGATACTGTGTATAAAAGGCGGAATAAGGCGATATCACGAAAGACAACGGGAATAAGGCAACAGTGTGAACGAGAGTAGGGAACTGCAAATTGGTCCCGGTTCCGGTCCCGCGGGACCAGGACCGGGACCGGGACCAAGACTAAAATTGTCAGCTAATTCCTCGATGTTTTTACCAAGTATGAGACCAGACATTTTCTAGTTTTTTGTTTTTTTAATTAAGAATTGACAAATGTGTTATTTTATAGTTCAAGAAAAACCGTATAGATTGAATTTACAATCGAAAAAGCGAGAATTCTCGTGAACTTCATATTTTTTTTCATAGATGAAGACAACACCAGAATTATTCTTAAGCTTTTATCAAAATCGAGACCAAAAAAAGTGGTTTTGCAGTTCCCTAAACGAGAGGCATAATAACGCGATACTATAAAAGGAAAGCGGCATAAGCCAACCGGGTGAACGAAAGGTTTGATAAGACTATACAGTGTATAGAAAGCAGCATAAGACAGTATTGTGATTGAAAAGAGGTAGAAGGCGATACTGTGAATTAAAAGCGGCATAAGGCAACAGTCTGAATAGAAAGCGGTATAAAGCGATACGGTTAAAGAAAAATGGCATAAACCAATAGTGTGAATGAAAGTGAGGTATACAAGGCGAAATAAAGAGTGAAAAGGGTGTACGGGTCGGTTAGTGATATAGGATAAATGAAGACAATATCCAGACCCACACTCAAATTCTCTTAATGTTTTCGGTTGTTTTGGTGAATTTAATTGATACACTTCGTTTTGTAAAATGTATTTAATCATTCAAACATAAACCGGAATTATTTTTCTCACTATTATATCCATGAAGGCTATAAATATTGAATACTTAAAAATATATAACTAACATATATTATTTGTTTTAGGTATGGGTAATTATTTTCGACGTTACCTTGGTAACGTTGACCGTACGGCAGGAGAAAACAGGTATGCATATTGGATTATTAATCATTCCATTTCGCATTCTTCATATCTCGCTTTCTTTAGGAGAATTCCGTTATGGTTACTCTTAGCGGCTATATGTTTGCTTTTACTGATTTTTGTCAGTATTGCTGCAACAATAGTCCTTTCTTTAATATCTTTATACTTGCCAGAGAAAGGAAAAGATATGGTGATGAACAAGGACGATGATGGTAAAGAGAATATTATGTTTACTAACTATTTTATTCCAATTTTTATATATTTAAGCATCAAGTTTTCTTGATATGGCATTTGCTACTGATTTCAATAGTAATTCCAAGGAATCAATAATTAATATGGATTCAATTGCTCGCCAAGTACGTTTATATTTTCTTTGATATAGTATACAATGTGAATATCTTTATGCTATAGTTAAATGAAAAGCTTGGCTATTCAAATGACATACTTTCTGTTAAATTGGCGTCATTTGTTGCCAGTACCAATGTCAACACAAAGAAAAAGAGACGTCAATTACGGTTCGTTGCTCTAGCATTCTTTTTTTTAAATTAAAACCCTTTCCATATTATTTACATTTTTTAGTAATGCACCATCTTGCAGTGCGTTAGATACAGGAACGAATTCTGGCGATGAACTTACTATTGACATTTTCATCAACAAGTGTCCGCACAATAAATGTAAGACTGTTTATTGTATTAAGCAATGTACACCTCAAATCAAAATTGACATACAATCAAAACTTGGTTCATCTCCGTTTTCATTGATTATTGAAACGAATTTGAGAATCGTTACATGTTCAGTCCAGTTTTGCACATTCAATTTAGTTGTTATAGGTAAGAGAAATACGTGAAAACGAATAACTCTCAATAGTAATGATATAGACTGAGAGCGCTAGGATCGAGACTAAAATGAAATAATGCAATATGGAATTTCATTATTTTATTATCTGTGCTATACTGTAGTTTCTCCTCTCATTTATTTTTCTATTTCAAGTTTTCTCTAATAATATCATTCCTTATAGTATAACCGAATCATATCAGTATAAAGAACAATGAATCTTTTTCGACTGATTCGATCCAATTAGCAAAATAAGTTCAATCCATCAAAAACTTTTAACGGTTATAGAGTGCACTGTTTCATTCTTTCAGATGTTAGAATAAGGAAGTGATTGTCGGTATAATCAAGTTGATAACGAAGTTGTTATTAGTTTATTGTCAGGAAAACCAGATTGTTTTCTTTATTGTCAGGAAAACCAGATTGTTTTCTTTATTATCAGTAGAATATTTACAGAAACTATAAAATTTTACGAGGACTAATACAAGTTTTATATAAACACAAATTTTCAAGTCATATTGCAATCAATGAGGATTACGAGTGGAAAATAGAAACTAATTAGGATAGAAAATAATACTGTAGCTTAGAACTTTGAATAATTTAAAAGCTTGAATCATATATATGTGCACAGATGAGGTGCCTTCTCTCTCCGTATCGATGTGTTATTATTTACTTCTCTCGAGTTGATATTAGTTTGCAATAGATAATAACTATATTTTCTCTTCTTGGAGCGCTGGCATGTAAATGAGCAAACATTGAAAAGAGACATTTCAATATAAACTGATATAATGAAATAATTCCATTCTATTAATCAAAATGTGTCTTAGAAAAGCTTTAGTTGTTAGTTGAGCTTTTAATCTGTTGACACCTTAAATATCTGAAAGATTCATACTCAGAAAGTTTCATATCAATTGTAATTACAAACATAGAACTTATTTTGAGACTTGATTAGATTATATATCATGAAAATATCAAATCTCAAGAGTTTTATATGAAAAAATACATATATTCATAAGTTCGTGGGTAAAGAATAGGTGCTACTTGATATGACTTGTAGAAGTCTTTAGAACTTCGTTATACGATGACATGCTTGATATGCAAGTATTAATTAAAGTGTGATCGTTGTAGTACAAGTAACAGAATTTCAATGACAGTAAAACGAATAGTATCCGACTAAATAAAATGTAGTGGACCTATTTAAATCAGATATCGATATGTGGCACTTGATGCCTCTTACAAAAGGGATATTCAACGAATTACAAGAATTAGTTTCGCTTAAAAATGAATGTATCTATCATTTGCAGGTTCAACCGTGTCATCTACAATTAATCCAACAACAACAACTACAATGCTTATCGATATCGGTGAGATAAATAAAAGAAGATTCTATTTTAGTATCACACTAAAAATTCTCTCTTCACAATCCTTATTATCTGATCATTCATTTTGATATACTGATTCTTTTACAGATAAAATAACGACTATAATCATGTGTGTAAATAGGATTTTCTCATGATGACACATGCGCTCAGTAGCATAATGAATTAAGAGTCCAAAATATAGATATTATATAAAATAAATCAAATCATGTGTGTCATAATTTGAGTTAGAATTCTTGAATATATAATATAACATAGTATTCTTGTTTCAGAAGCACAAAAATTTGAAGCAGAACTGGAATTTTGACTATCGGTACTGATTTCATCTCTGAGACTTCGTAGAATTTTTCCAGAGATATATTGTATTTAAGAGGAATTAAGTCTATTCTGATAGAGTGTGAGAGGAGTGATCTCTTTTCGTTACAACTATGACAACAAAAAATATATATTTCAAGAGCTATGTTATAATATTATCTATTAAAAAAATCAAATTTTTTTCTAAACAATAATACTCTTTCTCTTCTTTATTGTTCATATTTCGAATTTTTTGAAAATCTTCAAATGACAATAGTGAGACCGATAAGGAAAACTGATCAGCATATTTTACATACTCTTCTCATCCCTTCAAACATGAATACACTTTTACTATTACTTTTCACTTTAAAGCAGCAGTCAATAATCATGTAAGAAACAATATTCTGTATCTGCTTTGTTCTTATATAAACATCGATTCAAGATAATTCAGAATATATTTA
>CAJNOI010000043.1:498321-522171 GCA_905250115.1 Adineta steineri | reverse complement strand
CCTATTTGAAAATTTCCTTTAGAAATATTTGTTGGATGAAATATAATTTGCCATGTTTTTTTTGTTGATTTTTCTTTTGGAGTTTCATCGAATGATGTATCAGATCTTTCGGATGACGCTTTTTGGGCAACTCGTGATACACGTGGAGGTACCTAAGAAATTAAAATCATATCAAAATAAAGTGAAATAGGTAACGAAATATAATACGAGTAAAAAGACAATGTAATCTGATCGATTTCATTCGAATATCATTGGATTCAATGACAATTATAATTATCTTATTGAACTATTTATGAAGAGTAATATGAAACAAGGAGTATTAATACATAATGAGTTTTAATCTGAAATTTCATTTCTACTAAAGTTTACACGGTACATGCTACTCAAAATATTCAATGATAACATTAAGTATTTATTCTTTCACCATTACTCTTCTCGAATCCTTTTAATTTCATGATTACCTATTCATAAATTTAATATGGTGTTTGATTAATGAAAAAATACAAGAATTTCTTATATATTTAAGATTATTTTTACCTTCGGTGTTGCATTGCTTGTTCCTAAAGGTTTTCTATCATTTGATGAAGATTTTCTAGTTGAATCTGATGAAGCATCATCTTTATCTAGTTGTTTTCGATTTTCTGAACCATCAAAATCATCCTCATAACTGTCTTCATCTAAATAAATATACAATATTTCTAAGAAAATTAAAACTGAAATTTACTTGAAATAGACGTATGTCTCACAGGTATTAATACAGGTTTTTGTTTTGTTTTCGGTTCATCGGAAACAGACATTGAAACTATGACTGGTTCTCCATTTTGATCTCTGCCTTTTGGTGATTGAGCATATTTTTTTAATCGTGCTTGTTTTTCAAATTGACACCTTTATTTAAATACACATACACATAAATAGAATTCTTTAATAACATTATTTATTTCTAACATACTTAATACATGGTTTCGACCCATCAACAGATATAATTGCAAAATGTCCACGTTCACCACCTAATCTAACACCATGACGATGTTTATATTCACAACATGTAGAAATTCGACTATCAATTAAACCTTTAATATATAATGATAAACCAAATGGATAATCCGAATGACGACGAGAAATAAATGTAAATTCATCTAAATAAATATTAAAGATAAATTTAGAAAAACATAATAGTATTTAATAAATAAAATTAAACCTCCAGGTTTTAAAAATTTTTTACAAACAGGTAAATTTTCTCCACCACAATGTTGTTGCATAACAATGACTTCATCAATATCTGTAAATATCATACGATCATAATCAATTTTTGTATGTGGACCATAATAAACCATTTTTATTTGGCAAGGTGATGATGATAATGATCCCTTAGGATATTTAGCTGGTGAACGAGGACGATTCTTTAATTAAATGAAAAACAAATAAAATACAAGTAGAGAATTTCTATAATATTTTACTAATGATTTTGGTCGTTGAAGTGATGTTTGACGACGATTTCGAGTTTTCGATGAGCTTTTTGGTCGATGATCACCATTCATACTTGCAGATTGTATACGAGGAATACTAATTTGTTCTTCATACTTTTTAAAATAAAATAAAAAAATTTTTTTTGTAAAGAAAAAGAAAAAGTTCAAATAACCATATCATTTTGATAATTTGCACTTCGTGGTCGTGCTTGTGACCATGATGAATTAACTGATAATAAAGCCATATCACTTGAGCATGACATTAATCCAGATAAATGTCCCGTACGTCTTCTTGATTCCTAAACAAAATAATATTCACTTTTTTTATTTATATAAAAACAAACCGATTTTACCTTAATATCATTAACTAAAGCTGCTTTTGCTACCATGTCAAAATAACGATTCCTTTCAGCATTACGTGATCGTTCCATATCAATAGCTCTAAAAAAATGAATTCATTAGAAGAAATAATAATAATTCAATTGTTTTATTACCGATTAACAATATTTTCAGCAAGCATATGTCGAACATGTCTTTTATGTTCACGTCGTGCTAATCTTGTTCGATATTCACCATCAGATAAAACATCTCCTCGACCAGAAATCTAAGAAAAAGTTAGATTTTATTTTTTTTACAAATTAATTAAATTTAAAATAAAAAAATCTATTTACTAATCCAGCATGTTTTAAATGTGTTTGCATACGTTCATTACTAAAGTAACTTTGTAAATTTGGATCTGTTAGAGAATTATATTGAGCTAATGTACTAAATTATTTTAAAATATTATAATAAAAGATAAGAAATACAAGGTAAATAGTACCTTGGTTCTGGATGGGTCATTTCTTTGAAGATCGATATAATAACAAATATGATTCTTTCGATTGCTAGTTACTTTTTGCGGATGTTAAATCAACATATATATACGCCATTTATTTAAATTTATTCAACTAGTTGTTTGGCAACTACTAGTTATATGTAATTATTTTAATTATAAATAAATGAAGATTCGAGTTTGTTTTACTTATATTGAGATTTATTATTTTATATATTTTTGAAATGTTTTAATAGTTTTATATTGATAATATGTATATGTGGCTCCATCTTTGAATGAAATATAAGTTTTGACAATATTAGTATAATAACTTTTGTTTTATCTATCTAATTGTTTATATTGAAAATTATTCTACAAAATGTTCACTGGAACAAATTGATTCTTTTTAAAAAGTTTTCAACTCTGCAAAAGAATCTTAAATACATTTGCTCTTATCACAATATTCAAATAACTTTGGAATACAACTGAAAAATGATACTATGAAGAAAAACAGATAGATCTTTTGAATGATTTGAAAAATTCTTTTTATTTCAACAATTTATCTCAAAAGTCACAGACTGATCATTATAAATTCTATCGAGGTCATCTTAGACATTCGAGTTTATTTAAATAATTCTTTTATTATTTCTGATGTATCTGACATTATTTTCTTTTTTTCTCTTTCTAACGATGCCTGGAAAAATAGACGATGTAGTAAACCTAGTGATTATCTACTTACATACTGTTAACTATTGTACTATCAGACTATGATCGTTGCATTCTTTGTTTTTGTCTTTCTCTATAGAAAAAGATGACGATAAATGATATCATGTTATCCTTTCTTTGTTTAAGTGTTTCTATAAAAGAAAATGCATGTCGAAGTAAACTCTTTACAAGAAAAGCTAACATTAAAACGAATATTCTTTCCGTTGAATATACTTATTAAACGGTTTCAATAATGACTTCAGTTATTTCCGCTTTCTCACTTTTTGTATTAGTATTAGTCAGTGGCTGCTTTACCTTACCACTTGTTGAACGGAGTTCAACATTATCATCATTCGATAATCATGTATCTACAGAAGAAATGGTAAGTTTATTTATTTTATTTTATTTTATTTATCTCAAATTTTATTTTATTATAGTTTACATCTGATAGTACACCAGAATTAGAACTCAGAAATTTATCAGGTGAAATTTCTCGCGCATGGAATATGCCAACATCTACTGGAGACTATGTACCAGAAGATTTCACTCAAGCATCATATATGGGTCATGAACACTCTGCTTCAGAACATTTCACATTTGAACCAACAACTGAACGCATGTTTGTTCCAAAACGTGATGCTAAAGATTCATATGCTGTAGATGAACCTATCCCATCAGAACGATTCAATCATACATTAACTGAAAAATTCAATGCTTCAAAAGTTGGTGCTGCAGATATGTATGCTGTCGATGAATCTATTCCTTCAGAACGATTCGAACATCACCCAACAGCTGAAGGATTCGTTGCTCCAAAACGTGCTTTTGATGAATCATTTATGACAACAGTAGAATCAGACACTGAATCTGCACCCATGAAACGTTTTTTTGATGATGCATCATTTGGTACAACTGAACACACCGTTCAAGATGGTGAATCTCATTATAAAACTGACTTTACAACAGAATTTATCAAATCAAAAATGGACATGGAATCAACAACAGATTTTATGGTAAATAGATATATCTTTTTATTATAAACAATAAAAGTATTTTTATCCTTTTAGACAACATTTACATCAACTATTGCTCCAGAACTTTATACAACTAAATTATATCCATCAACTTTTACTTCAACAATGTCAACAGGAAAATTTACTGGTCATCTTGGTGATGATGATGAAGAAACTGAAAAACCAAAAAAAACACACAGAGTATCAAAATATGACACACCACGAAAAACACAAACAACTACAGTTGAACCAGAAGATGATTCACATATTCGAGTAGCTGAATATGATCAATCAGCATCAGATAAACTTGAAAATATGCCAAATGATCTTATGGTTCTTGATAACAAAAATGATGTTGTTACCATTGCTTCAATTAAATTAACCACAGATATGATGAAAAATGAACCAAAAGAAAAAATGCTTAATCAAGGTTCGACTCTTCTTCTCTTCCTTCTAGCTGCACTTTTATTTTGTGCGTGTCTAACGGCGAGCACGCTCGCCTTTGTAAGTTCTTTTGGTAATGAAAGAACATTTGAGTAGAAAAAAAATCTATTTGTTTTTCTTCGAATTTTATACTATAATTTTAAATAATGAAAATTTATTTTCTTTTTTTTCATTTTAGGTAAAAAACCATCACACACTGAAAAGAAAGAGTCGGATCACTGAAATGGAAGCCGATTTAGATGAACATCACCAACATTATTCTCATCCATTCATTTTTCCACAACACCATGTAAAATAAGAAAAACATTTTACAATTTTTTCTTTTATTTTTCAAAATAGCTTTTCTCAATTGAATTTAAACAAATATTATATTTTTCTTTAACATTCATTTATTTATTCTTCATGATTTAATAATAAAATTCATTCTCTTATTGCTTAATCAATAAAAAAAACACATTTTTCTTTAAGATACACGAATTTAATAAGAAAAAAAGAATCTGATTGTTAAACATATTGAAAATTACATCTGTTATGAATACGATCAGCTGCTATAATAGTTAATATAATAACAATTAATTGTAGTATAAGAGCTGCTTCAAATAAAGACGAACTTCGTCCATTTAAATGTATTCCATATGATGCTTCTGTTAAAGTAAAGAATTGAAGAAGAAAGGCAATAAATATTAAAAATGGAGTTATATAACAAGTTATAGAAGGTTTTGCTGGTAAATAAATAAATGCTGTTAAAAAACAGAAAAAACAAGTTATTAATTGAATAATTACACTAACAATAGATAATGGAATAGCATTATAAAATCGTTTAATAAATATTGGTGGTGAATTTGCTTCATAATTTCTAATTCCATATTGATTTTTAATACATCCAGAAGTAGAACATGTTTGAAAAAGACCAATACTATATAAACCAACTACTGACCCTATATTAAATAAAATAATTATTATTATTTTTTTTTCAAAATCAATCACTTACAATCAGCAGTCGAGATACTATAAAGTGATATAATAACACTTGTTAAACAAAATATACCAGCAATTAGAAGAATTCCACAAATCTTTTTTTCAATCATTTATAAAAAAAAAAAATTTATATAAAGATGCTTTGACTATATCAATGAGATTTGTTTTTATATTATGATATTGTTTATTCGTTATGAAATGCAAAATTATTTGGCACCATCTGTGATTTCATTTTTAGCATAGATTATATATTCTAATTCAATGTATGTATGATCAATAGATATTCTTAGAAATTTTTTTATCTTTTATTTTTATTTGATAATTTCGAGAATGTAGAAATGACTTATTTAATCTAATCTAAAGATTTCCTTGACAACCGTATTGATCTTTATTCTCTATCTTAACTTTACCTCTACTATATTATATATATATATATCATTTAAAAATAAATTTTATAAAATGCTTATCAATCTTCTAAGTATGTTTCGATTTTACCATATAGACTAAATATCAAAGAGATTCTTTTGTAATAAATAGATTTTTGTTTGTTAATTATATCAATGAGTTTTTCGACAATTAATGGTCAATCTGATTCAACTAGTGAAAGTAACGAATCTGAAATATATCGATCACGACGTCAAATTAATCAAGATAACTATATAGAAACATGCAAAGATGAATGTGTTAAATCACAGATTAGTGCAGTAATTGAACATATATATACATTAAAAGAACTACATGTTAGTGGATTACAACTTAAATAATAGATTCAATTATTTTTCTTTTATAGAAAATGTGTAGTATAGGTTGTCAAAAAGAAATCGAAAATATTTATGAAAATAATAAACAAACAAAACAACAAAAAATACAAGATATTGATTATTCATTAAAATCTATTACATCGGGAAAAGTTGACTGTGAAATAAAATGTCTTGCTAATAAAGATAATAATAATTTGTTACAATTAAAAAAACGAAAAGAATTTTGTCGAAACAAATGTTCAATTTACTAAATCACTGATTCGATCTATTCACATTTTCTTTTATTATGATCGATATTTTTTCAATAAATATTTTTTTAGATATCTCGAAGTTTTTCACACAAGAAGTGTGAGGTCTCTCTCTTTCTTCGAGTTTATAAGAGACAAAAACCTTACTTCCTTGGAATCAGTTAAATGACTTGATTGAATGATTCAAATAGCCTGAATAATCCTCAGTTCAGTAATGTAAGATGTTCAATCGATCGAAGAACGCAGGAAGCAGTTTTCCATAAAATTACAACTACGATTGTAATATCTTCCCGTAAATATTTTTTAACATCGAACATCTACTACATTGAATTCATTTCAAAATAATTGGAAATCTTTATAAGTCTTCATCTTATAATTTCGATACTCAATAAAAAAAAGTAATGAACGAGCGATCAGTTATGTAATATATATGTACATTAATATTTAATAAAATAATAATAGATAAATGATAATCTAGCAAATATTTGTTAAATAAAAATAATGATTTTTTGTTTTAATAATTTTTTTTCTAAATATTAACTTTCTACATTAATAAATATATACAAAAAAAAACTGTCAAGATGTATCTTTTTCGATAATATATACATTTGGAAAAAAAAATTAAATCTCTAAATCATTAACATGATTTGGATTTTTCTTCAATATTGATCGAAATAAATTCCATCGTTTCATAAAAACATCATCCGATATAATTTCATAATTTTTTTCTTGAAATTGTTTATCAGATAAAATTGATGGTTGAGTTGAATTATATTGTAAGATATAAAGTAAAAGAATTTCTCCATAGATAAACAATTTAAGAATAAATGAAATAACAATTAATGAAATATTTAATGGTAAAAAATACGCATTTGTTGTTGATGAAGACATTGAACAGGATGTTCCTATTTGTCCAATAAGTGCAAGAAAACTAATAATAATAATTGTTGTTGCAAATAATGTTGAACAAATATGAAAAATAAAATTTAAACAATAACAAATTAAATTTCGTTTCCAAACAAGTAACCAAATACTAATTGGTGATAAAAATAAAAATGGAAATGACCAAAAACCAACACCAATTTTAAATGCACATGTTTGTGTTATTGTCAATGTTATTTGTAAACCTAATATAGTTAATATACAAGATAATTGAACAAATGAACATGAAATATGAATCAGAAGATAAAAAATCGATTGAAAATGATTATTAATCGATATATTATCCATTTGTTAATAAAATGTATATTTAAAAAAAAAAAAAAGGAATGAGAGTGTTCAATCCGTTGTTATAAGTCAGTCATTACAGGAAAAAAAGGTCGTCAGCACGACAACGGTAGTGGCAACATCGTAAATTTCACTTTTTCTTTTCCTTCTTCATCCTTTTATTCTTTCCGTTTCTTTTATGTTCATACAAAGCACAGCATGAGATATGAAAAAAGAACAGAACCTTGCTCATAAATCGGCTATAGAGAAAAGAAAGAAGAAAAAAAAAAGTAAAGAAGTTTACTTATATGATGATCATATAGTAGGATTCATATAACAGGTTGTTAGAAAACATCAAATTTCATTGAGAATATAATCAATAAATACTATCGAATTCGTTCTCTATAACAACATATTATAAAAATTCATTTTGCTTTTTTTCTCTATCACATATGTTCAAATATTTATTTGTTTCCTAATCATTTTTTTTGTTTTGTTTATTAGTTATACATATGAAATAATCTATAGAAAAAAAAAATCGAAATAAAATAAAACAAATATATCTGACACATTTGAAGTATCGTTAGAATTAAGTATTATTATCAATTTGATAATCATCAGTTGAAAGACATTTGCCAGCTTTAATTGAATCTAAAATAAACGAAAATTATTTAAGAATTAAATACAAAATAATTCAACCTATAGCCCATTGTTCAGTCACATGTGGATAAATAATTATCGAAAGTTTTTTTGATGATTGTCCAATAACGATTTTTGCTCGTTCACGATTAACTGTAATCTTTGAAAGAAAAAAAATGTTTTTTTCAAAATGAAATTCATTAGAACTTACATTTCCTCCTAATAATGTTATTAATTTAACTAATAAATGACGTTGTTCAGCAATAGATGTTAAATAAATCAAACCACATTGATTAAATAATTCAATAGATTTTTTTTGTTGACGAAATTTTCGATAAATATTTAATGATGAATTACTATTAAACAAGTTTTTTGGTTCAAATTTATTGACACGTAACCATTCACCAATACGTGATGATGATTTTAACCATTCAAATGTTACTATACGACTAGAAATTAAATAGATTTATTTTATTTTTAATCATATCGAATGATTTTATACTCTAACGAGTTTATAAATACTCTTACAGATAAAGTGGTACGTAAAAATAAAATTGAAAAAATCTTTTATATAATCGTAATATACACTTAATAGTCCACTCAAGTATAGATTGAATAGTCTGAACTCTACAGTGTACAAATAATGACTTTTTATATATTCTCATAGACGTATCATCGATAATGCGACTTACCATGTATTATTACAAATATTTTAAAGTAGGAAAATAATGATTTAATTTTATTGACTAACGAGAAAACTAGTGACTCAGATCGTTAAGTTAGCTAGATTTTGTTAGTAAATACATTAGTTACTATACTATTATATTTAATATATATTTTTTTGTACTGTATTAAACTAACCATCCATAAATAAATGCAAGAATAAGATCAAGTGTTATTGTCATATGAGGATTATCATTAGGTATAATGACATGTGTTGTTGTTATATCAATAATTTCCGATGTAAAACAATCACCCATACGACGAGTTAATCGTTTTGTTTCTTCTATCTGACTGAAAAGAATAGAAAAAAAATATTTTTTAGAAATATTCATTTTTTTTCCCTAAAATACAAACATTGATGTAAAACCATGAAAAACAAATGAATAATTAGCTGGTGAATTTGGTAAATCTTTAATTGATGAAAATCGATTATTTAATTTACTATCAATTAATTGTTCGGGATGTTTAGCTTGAATACTTTGTGAAAGTACCATAAGAGGTGGTGGACGAAGAACATATCGATTTTTATTATTATAATTAATTTCACCATCATCATCACTATCATCAGATATTTCCAATAGAATGGATGAGTCGATTTTATTATTTATTTCATTTAAAGGTGTTACATTCGTTAATGATGAATAATCACAAGTTGTTAATCGTTGTCTTTTATTATTTCTTAATATTGCTATTAAATTTTCATTTGTTTCATTTTTATCAAAGTTATTTATTGATAATCTTGGAATAAAAATAGGCGATGATATTGGTGTTGATTGAGGACGACTAATTAATGCTGCATATTGTTTTTGACTATCATAATCAAATGATGTAGAAGGAGAGACAGTTATTGGATTTGATGGACTTGGACCATGACGAACAGTCTAAATCGAGGAGAAAAAAAAGGCTATGGAAAAGTTTATTCGAATTTTTCTATTTGATTTACACTGGTAAAATGAATAACTGGTGAAGTTTGAGATTGTGATGGAATACTCATTCTTATATAAAATAAATTTACATTAATTAATAATTTATCTGAAATAATTTCAGTATATTAAATTTCAAACTGAGTTTAATATTTTGATGTTTGATAATAACTTAGATTTCGATTGAAAACATGAATCCATCGCGGAATAAAAATAAAGACGGAGGACGACGTCCAATTACCCAGATGTTTTTAGTGATACTTAATCTTCAATCATATATTAAAATCGTCTCTTTTTATTCAAGTCAACAAAATAAAATTTTCAATTACAAGAGATATGATATTACTTGTTAGATAATTCAACAATAAATAGATTTGTTTCTGAATGTAGTTAATATAAGAGAAAATCTCAAGCAAAATAAATAATTCTAATTAAAATTTCTTAATTATCGTTGATATTTTCAAACATATTTCGTTTTTTTTGCATTATTATATATATTGTAATTTTATTTTTTAAATCATTGGTTGATTCTTCAAACCATTAAATAAATCGTATAAACCCTCTAGAATCATATCGTATTGGTTATCACTGATATCACTCACCTGCTTCTTCTTTTTTTTATCTTCAATATTCGATAAATTTTATTTCGAATATAATGTCTGATAATATTAACAATAATAATAATAATTTTACCTCTCCACCAAATCATTTCTTACATGAATGTATTGATTTAGCCATTGATGGCTTTTTATTTCGTGGTATAACACCATCTGATCATTATTATCATTTTTCTCGATCATTTCCTCAAGCATTTTCAAATTCTTTAAATACAATTTCAAAACCAATATCTAATCCTCAACGAATAAAACCTCTTTCAACATATGATATATCATTACCAGAAGAAAAACTATCATTAACTCGTATTTCATCAAAATTATCAAATTTTCGTACAACATTTAGTAATCAGACATTATCAAAAAATACAAATGGTTTCATAGATCCATTTAAATCTCCATCATCAGAATTAAGTTATCTTGCTAATGAAGTACGAAAAATAGAAGAACGTATGAAAAAACATCGTCTAAGATATAACCGACCTGAAAATCCATCACATATGACAATAAAAGAAATTTATGATGAAAAAATAAATGTTCAACAAGAATTATTAAGATTTGAAACCAAATATTCAAAACCGACAAAAGGTGAACAAAAAAAAATTGTTAAACCATTATATGATTATTATCGACAATTAAAAAGACTTGTAGAAAATCAACAAGAACAACAAATTTAAATTTTATCTTTTTATTTTTTATTGTTTGAATGCAAATTTTTTTTTTATATTTATATATATATCAGATAAAATTTTATAATACCGTTTAGTATTATTATTAATATTACTATTATTGATTAATCTTTATCAAAAGATGTCAGCAATAAACATTGAAATAATATAATTATTATTATTTAAAATATTCTAAGTGATAAAAAAGAAGAATGAAATATTAGAAAATATCTTTCATGAACATTGACATTGAAAATAATCTCTTTTTTATTGTTCTTTATTGAGATAGATGTTTGTTAGTTAATCTTTTTGCTATTCTTTAGTAGGAATAATACCGGAAGATATCATTTTCTTATCGTTAATCTTATTCTTTTCTCTTTTTGTTTCCTCTGCTTTCTTTGTTTATGATCTATGTTCCTCTGATAATGGGCAAATGTGAAGCTAGTACCATATGTTGTACTAAAAGAATATGCATAATAACATTTTATATGTATTGATATAGAAGTAAGCTGTATTGTAAAACGGATATTTTGTATAAAAGTAGTTGTCCAGTGATATCAAGTTCTATTGTAAAGATAAATTTAACAATACTCTGTCATAATTGACGTATATTTTATCCAATTTCTTTTCTTATTTGATTGATCATATTCCGTTTTAACATATGGTTCTTTTGTCATCACAATCTGTACTTGTTGTTCGTCGAATAATGTACTCAAAACGTCGAACTATAAAAGTATGTTTATTAAAATAGAAGATTTTATTTTATTTTTTTCATAATAATAAATTTAATAGAAAAATCTGATTATCGGTATTTAATAACTAAATTAATGTCATTTTCGAATATGATATGATGTATAAAGAAATGTATTTAAAAAAAAGACTTAAAACGTTCATATGATGTTGTTATTTTTTCTAATGGATTTGAATAATTTGTTTCGTTTTTATTTTATACACTCTTCTATTCTGAATTATAATACTTTAACAAAAGTATAGAATAACAATCCGTCGTCTAACAAAAACAAGAAATTTTTTTGACACTATTATGATTTCATATATGAGACTTTCTCATTCTCCATTTTCAATTTTCATATAGAAATAATTTAAGTACATCGATATTAAAATTTATATATTTTTTATTTTATAAGATTTCTAGCCAACAAATAATAGTGTAAGATAATTATACAATCAACTAAGCGCATTGTTTTATTAATAGAATTTATTGAATTCTCTTTTTCTTTTTATGGATAAATTGAGAAAAAAATCTTTATAAATTACTGCTATTTTAGTTTTGAATATTTAATAACTAATAAACATTCGATTTTTTATTTTGAGAAATAAAAAATAACTATAGAAATATTCTTAATCGAAACAGTTTAGTATAAAATATACTCTTAACATGCAAGGTTTATTTATTTTCTTTTTCTTTGCAAAATTAGATACATTTTAGTTCTATTATCGATATTCGATTGTCTAATTTAGTATCAAAATATTTAATAGAATGTTCCAAATACGAACACCATATCGTTTTGTATTCAGAGTAAGTGTTTCTTGATCATATTTATTTTTTATTAAAATTCGATTTTTCAGTGATAATATTACAAAAAAAGAAATGTGAGAGAAAACATTGAAGTTGAAGTAAATATGATTAGGACGAAAAAAAGACGCGGATTAAATATACCAAATAAAACCAATAAAACTAATATTATATGCACTTCATCTTTTTAAAATCTCAGTTGATTATATATATATATAAATATGGTATATCTAAAATCTTTTGTTAAAATAAAGAAATTGTTCATATACGTAAGAACGAGTAAAATAAAAGAGAACTTTGCTTACCTATAACCATCACCGTTGAATCACTATACTTCTTTTGAAGTACTAGAAAAACATTGTCAAATAAAAGAAAAGTTTTTTTTGTTCTTTCGTTCTGTACGTCAACAGTTACTTTCACAGAACGAAATGAGTTGATTTAAAGTTTTTTTTTCTTGTGTTTGAAGAGTATAGAGAAAAAAAAATCGTCTCTTAAACGTTATAAAAAAACAAATTGACCGTAGTATAACGAAAAATTATACATTATCGATTTTAGACTCTTCTGATACATATGAGAAGAGAAAAAATAATATGTAATTTGATTTAAGTAAATAATCAACTTGTAGTAATACTGTCACATCATTCTTTTTTTTTCTTCACATTTTTTTTCCACTATGTCGCTTATGACATGTTATTATCCTATTTATATATAATCGAACATATGTCACATTATTAATACAAAATTGTTAATAATATTTACAATATAATTATTTTATAGGATCGATGGTTGTGGTGCATGATCGTTGGAAATACTCTTTGTAAACGTACAATTATTGTCTATTGTATATTTTTATTCACAGTTATACTTATTTGGAGATATCATGAAAAATCTATTAAAGTAGAAGAAGATGAAGATACATTAAAACCAATTATATTATCATCTTCTATAAATAAAATACCTAGTACAACAACGATATTCCAAAACGATGAAATAGAAACGGAATTATTACCAACAATTGATTTGAATCGTCTTGATTATTGGTTAACAAATAATTCTAAAACACGTGATATTAATTTAACAGCTATTCTTACACCAAAACGACGTGGAAAATATCTTGTTTATGTTTGCCATGAAAATTGCGGAGGTAAATCAGTAACGTACGAAAGGGAGGAATTATAAATAAAATTCTTTCTTGTTTAGGTTGGGGAGATCGTCTTCGTGGTATAATGAGTCTTTTTATGTTATCATTAATGCTTGATCGTAATTTTCGTATTGAAATAACTCATCCATGTAATTTAACACATATACTTCGTCCAAATTTATATAATTGGACACAATCAATCGATGGATTAATTGCTATTGATCCAATAACACATCGTCGACGATTTAATTTAACACGTAAAATGTTAATAACAACAGCTAATACTCAACAAAATATTCTTACAAATGTTTCACAAATTTTACATCATAATAATTCAATTGATTCAATTTGGTCTGAAGATGTTTTATATTGGGCAACAAATAAAGATTATTTTTATCAATTATCAAATAATATTTTTTATAGAAAAAAATTTAAATCATATGGAATTATGACTAAATATAATATTAAATTAGAAATACTTTTTCCATTATTTTACGAAATACTTTTTCGTCCTGTTCAAAAGATTCAACAACATATTTTAAAATATAAATTCAAACAAAAAACTCATCAAATTATTTGTGCACAAATACGAACAGGTAGTTTTATTAAATATAATATCATTTGAAACAAATAGAATACATATACTTTGTGAAATAATAATGAAAACAAGATACTAAAAACTCAGTATCGTATCAAGAGGCATACAATAGGCATAGGATATATTTTTACTATTTTCAACGTAAATCTAAACGAAGGGGGAGCATCGCGCCTCACCCTCGATACGCTCCTGATACTCTTTGTATTAGTAATCTTGCTTCGTTTTGATCAAATATAATTTGATATTAAATTTAAGAGAAAATTTCCAGAAATGCATACAGTGCTTTAACTTTCTTGAAGATGACCTATAATTTAGAAGATTTCGCTCTAGTTTTCATTTGATAAAACGTCCCAACTTACAACTGGCGATTCAATATCTAAAGGGCTGGTACTCAATTAATTGAAATTAATATTTTTAAAGATATCGATCTTATTATTTCCATCTGAAATAAATTTTAATTAGATAAGTTTAGTCGGCGTAATTCTAATCATTTTGTATATGAATCTTATGATTTGTATAAATATTGAAATATATTTCTAGGAAAAAATCCGACAATTCCAGATGATAAATTGCTTCCCGGTCGTCAAAATATTAGTGAAACAATATTTTCATTTATCGATTCAAATTTAACGAATGAAAATTCTAATATATTTTTAACAACAGATAATCAACAAGTTTATAATGAAGCTCAACAACGTTATGGTTCTCGTCTGTTATATGTATCAGGTGAAATTACACATCTTGATCGTTCATTAAATATTAATCAAAAAGTTTGTCGTGAACAAGACAAACTTTTAACAGATTTTCACTTATTAGGAGAATTATGTGATATATCAATCATATCAAATTCAGGTTTTGGGTTTTGGGGAAATTTAAGAAGATTTCAACCATTTGAACAATTGTATGTTTTTTGTGCTGGAAGAATTTATAAAATTGAATCAATGTGGCATTTGTATAAAATGAGAGAACAAAATCAAAATGGAGAATTATGTTGATCTTTTCTATTTGTTATTTTTGTTATCTTTTTATTTGTTTGTTTTTTTTAAACAAATTAACATGTTAAAGCTAGATATTTATTCTATCAAAAGAGAAAAAAGGATTTTAAATAAAAAATAAAATAGTCAATAATATCGACAACAAATGTTTAGAAAATACTATTTATACTTCAATCTGGAAATGTATCTAACAAAGGCATTTAGAATCGAAATAAATGAATAAGTTGATACCAACTACAAAAAACAGTGACTAAGCACGATTTTCACAACATGAACCTTATTTTTATTTATCATATCTTTCATTAAATAAAAGACTACGAACAAAAATATAACTTTTCGTAGTTTTTGCATCACTTTATGCATCGAAACAGACATCATTCCAATAGTAATTCGATAGTCAACTAAAACTCCACTTTTGCTTAAAATAATCTTACTCACGAATTCAATCATTTATCTAAATAACAATAAAACATTATAAAAGCTAGAAAACAAAAAATATTAAAAATAAAAAAAAATATTATTGTAACTAATTTGATGGCGCTATAAACAAAGACTAACTTGTGTCGAATAGTTTATATTGCGCATTATACATCGGTATTTGCGTAATATTACTATTCATTTAATTTCTAAAACAAAAAAAATAACCATTCATTATTCTATAAATATTATCTTAATAATGAATTAAATAATTGGAATAATGACTACAACACCTTTATCACATTTAAATAATTGTGATACAAATTCTCCTATAACATCTTTAATTAATAAACATAATCATCATCATCATTCAATACTTTTAAATAATAATGATGAAATTGAATTAGCTCGTTATGGTTTAAGAGTTGGTTCAACACTTGGTACAGGTACATATGCAAAAGTAAAATCTGCTTATAGTGAACAATTATCACATAAAGTTGCTATAAAAATAATTAATCGACGTAAAGCTCCAGCAGATTTTCAACGTCATTTTTTACCACGTGAATTATCTATATTACAACAAATCAATCATTTACATATTGTTCAAGTTTATGATATATTTTCTTATGGAAGTAAATTATGTATTGTTATGGAATTAGCTAAAACAGATTTACTTGATTATATAAAATTAATTGGAAAATTAAATGAAGATAAAGCAAGAAAAATGTTTACACAATTAATATCAGCTGTAGATTATTTACATCAAATAAATATTGTTCATCGTAAAAGAAATTTTTTTTTGAATATTTTTTTCTAATTATATTTTTCTTGTTTTTCTTTTAAAAAATAAGGTGATTTAAAATGTGAAAATGTTTTATTAGATAAAAATTTCGATGTTAAATTATCAGATTTTGGTTTTGCAAGAATTATTCAAACAAATGAATTATCTCATACATATTGTGGTTCAGCTGCATATGCTTCTTGTGAAATTCTTCAAGGTATACCATATTATGCTATACCAGCTGATATATGGTCATGTGGAGTTATTTTATATATAATGGTTTATGGGTGAGATGATTTTTATTTGTTTTGTTTTACTCTAAATAATAAATTAATAATAGTTCAATGCCATTTGATGATTCAAATATTCGTAAACTTGTACGATATCAACTTGAAAAAAAAATACATTTTAGTCGTTATAAACCTTTATCATATGAATGTAAACAATTAATATTATCATTACTTGAACCAGATATTAAACTTCGAGCTTCAATAATTCAAATAAAAAATCATGATTGGATTAAAGGACGAATTTCATCTAATATTAATAATGATTCACCAACGAATATATCTTTATTGGGAATTGGAAAATCAATACCAAAAATATTTAATCCAACAATTAATAATATGCAAGAATCAACAATAAAAATGATGAAAACAACAATAAATGATAATTATCATATATCAACAATACATCGAAAAAATAGTTCGACACAAATTATTGACGATTCATTAATCATAACTAAATCATTAGCAAAAGATTAAAAGATATTTTAATTAAGATTTACAAGACAAAAATATAACCCTTTCATTTATCTATTCTAATTGCGAACATATTTTTTTAATAGTTATTTCTTGTTATTTTAACCGTACTAATATAAAAACATTCGCCATGCTCTCTCTATTTCACAAGCTGACTACCGAAAATGATATAAAACTAACTTATTACTAATAATACTAAAGCAAGAACTAAATGTATTTCATTCTAAATCAAACTAAATATGAGAATTTCTCTTTTATCATATGAATCTATGAGAAAAACTAATATATTGTTGTCTCAGATTACTTGGTATCTTTTTCTTCACTTTCAATACGAAATATTCGATATAGATTCAATAATGATAAATAACATTTATACGTGTTTTTTCTTCTTTTGATAAAAAACTTTCATCTAAGAAATATAATTGATCAATAAGAAAACAAAAATAATAAATCTTTTTTTTGTTCATATTAGTTTGATAACCATTCCTTTTTTTTTAAAGGATTGAAAAGATAATTCGAGAACTATCAAGAGAATCATTTTTTTCTTCTTCTTCTAATCGATCATTTAATATATTTAAGTATCTATTCGATAGTATCAATTGACACGAGTTGAAATGTTATATATATATAACATTAATCTTAGATAGTACAAACATCATCTCTTTGATCTATTTAAATAATGTTCTTTCTCACACGTTCAAATCATTTATTTTCATCTCTATGTCATCGACATGAGAATAGAAACATTTTTTCTTGCAAGTAATAATGAATTAGTCGGCAATGTTTATATCATATAATAACAAGTGTGAGAACTCTCTCTCTTCAAAATGATCGATATCTGACAACAAAAAATACTTAATAGAAGATTTATGAGTTTTTTATTTTCATCAATAAATTTAAAGGAAAAAGAAAAAGATCAAAGAAATGCCAAAATTAGATCATTATTTTTCGACTGACCACATCGAAGAATCATTATATATACATATAGACAAAAAAAAACAGCAACCGCAAAATATGAATTCGACATTGGACAAAAAGAAAATCGACATATGTCGTTCTTAACCAATCATTGTCTCGTTGTGATTTATGATCGATCAAATGCGCGTTTATGTAGTTATTTTTCTTCTCCTCTCTATTCTTCTTTTCTCCACCTTCAAACACTCATCTTTTTTCCATTTCTATTCACATATATATATATATATTTTACAATGACAACATCAACGAAAAAGAATCCTATCTATGCTGGATATATCAATCCAACAGTAATTATTATTTATTAAAAAATAAAACAAAAGATTTTTAATTTTATTCTATAATAGGTTGATCAATATTCAACACAAAAAGAAAATCCATTAGTATTAATGGCTCAAGCATGTAATAATATTGGAAAAGAATTTTCAATACCTATAAAACAAACATCACCTCCATCATCATCCTCATCATTTATATCTAAACAACGAAAATCTATTTCACCACAAGAAGGAAAAAAATCTTTAAAACGTCTCGCATCTTCAACTTTTCCAATATCAACAACTAAAAAAATTTCTCATCCACAATCATCATCAACATTTGATTCATTATTTTTACAATATTTAAATAAAATAATTTCATCATCAATAGTACCATGTAATTATTCAACGATACTTCCAACATGTCAACAATCATCTCCGTATTTAATCGATTCAATTTTATCATTACCATTTGTTTGTAATTGGATTGATTCAACTAATCAAGATGGATTTTGTGGAAAACGTTTTACAAATCATATAAATTTACTTGAACATCTTTGTACAGAACATGCATCGATTAAATCTTCATATTAGTTATCAACATCATTAGAAAAATTCTAAATATTATAATACAGTCAAATGGCGAGGCTTTCGTTTTCTTTTTTGCTCTTGTACAGTTTGTTTTTCATCGTCAATATCTTATTAGAATTTAACAAAAATGATTAATTATTACATTGAGAAAATAAAAAAATTTCGATAGATCATCAAAAAGTCATTTGTGTATATAAGAGAAAAAAAGCACTTACTTGATAATATCCATTGCTTGTCGCCTTTTTTTGATCTATCCGATGACAAATATTCTTTAGTTCATTTTATCGAAGAAATCGACACAAGTATGTCAATCTCTTATTTATAACACCTTTAAATATATCAAAAGAATGAACAAGTCAGTGAAATTGATCGATTAGACTTATATATGAACAAACTTTATTAAGAAAACTTTTCAACTAAACAAGACAAAAAGTTTTAGATACTTTGATTTGAATGACACAATCAAAATCAATGATGATAATGTATCATTTTATATGTGCATTAATAAAGAAAAACACAGTTGTCGTTTTGATTGTCTATATTCAAGTTAACGATGCTCTTAATAGGGGAGGATCTTTTCCCCCGCTTTGATCGATGTGTCACAGCATGCTCGATTAATCGACTCTCATTTTTTTCTTCTTCTCCATCGCACATTACACTGAAGATAGATAGATCAATGACACGCTTGTCCACCTGCTGCACACTCAGTCTGACTTCTACCCACCTGTTTTTTGTTCGATGTTTCTTAAAAAGAAAAATATCATCAAAAGGCTAATCAATTGACCTCCTACATGTCAATGTTATTTTTTGTTCTAATTGACCATCCATTAAACTCCTCCTCTTCTCATTTTTTTATGTTTTTTTAATGCGTATGTCTACCAATCGACGTGTTATTATTATTATTACTACATTTCTCTTTGATCACATATGATCAATGTTATTCTTAAATATCATTGCAAAATGAAGTGTAAAGAAAGAAAGAAA
The DNA here is from genome assembly GCA_905250115.1 of Adineta steineri. Lineage (NCBI taxonomy): Eukaryota > Metazoa > Rotifera > Eurotatoria > Adinetida > Adinetidae > Adineta > Adineta steineri. The sequence goes on along the minus strand of CAJNOI010000043.1, from coordinate 501,944 downwards.
GTATCATATAGATATATATATTATAAAATGTCAGTGAGTAATGATGAGTAAACAATTAAATGTATTTATTTAATGGTAAGTTAAGAGATATATCTTGATTAAATTTAATTCATAAAATACTTGATCTTGTATAGATAAACTTTGAAGTATCACGTTATGTTTATTTGAATATATCTTTATTTTTAATCAAATTAATCGCTTATGTTTGTCATAATAATAGATATTTTATTTCAAAATATAAGATAGATTATGTATAGGCATGAATCTTCTACACAATCGATGAATAAAATCTTTTATATTTATTAAACATGTTCTAATTACATTTTTATTTAAATTAAATTAAAAAAAAATTCCAAAAATAACGAATGTTCGCCTTTTTCATTCCGTAATTCAATTAATCAATAGATGGTATAAAAAAAACAAAATATAACAGGAGAAGCTGTACAATCTGCATAATAAAACATATTTTACGTGTGCACTTTTTTATTTCGAAAATAAACAAACAAAACGTACGTACTTAAAATATATTTTATATCGTAGATTATCGAACTTTTCATACGATATCTTATGATATATATATTACTTTTTTAATACAATCTTAATATATGAAATGTAAAAAGCGAATATTTTCATTATGAATTATTTTGTTTTGATATATTACATTGATGTTGTTGTTGTGCTTGTTGATATGCAGATTGACCAGCAAAAAATACAAACCAAAAAAGAATACGAGCATTAGTTTGACAACGATCAATATTCGTTAATGGCGATAATTGTTGACATGCTTGAATCATGCAATGTAGAAATGTAGTATCACATGTGAATTGTTTTTGACCACATGTATCATAACATAAATCATGTTCATTACAACATACAATTAAAACATCGTCACCAATGTCTTTAAGAAATCTATCGATATTGAAAGTTATTGGACCACAACCATTTGATTGACGACGAAATCGATTGAACATTGGATTTAATGAATGAAGAGGAAGAACAAACGATGCAAATATGAATAGAAGCATCTTTCATTTAGATTACTCTTACTACTTATGTCTATAGAATTGACAAGGTTTGTATGCAGAAAAAACAAAATTCGTCTTTTATTGATTGAAGATAAAACAGAAAAGAAAAGTAGATGTAATGTTTCTTTAGTCCAAAATTAGTTTTTCGAGGTTGACATTAACAAGACTGTCAGCTTAGTTCATTTTACATTGAGAAAGTTATTTCTCACGTTCATATAGTTTACTCTGTAAATTTTATTGTTCTTGAATGTGAATTTCAGTTATAAAATTTATTAAGTGCAAACCTTATAAAGATATTTTACGAAATGATAAAATTCGATGGGAAAATGAATGGATTGCATCTCTTGTTTTTGATGAATGACATGGAGATAGAAGAAAGGAATTATACATAAGTTATCTTCTATTTACTCAAATCCTTATAATAGATGAATTACATTCCAAAGTCTTGCTTGAAGAAAGTAAATATATATACGGATTCAGTTTCACTTGAATTTTCTGTCAATCAAACATATCAATATTCATTGTGTGTTTCTTGTATTGAGATATCACTTGTGAAGAAAACTTGATGTAAAAACTTCAAAGGAAAAATCTCGATAGAACAATGAAATACATAGAGTTAAGTATATACTCTGAAAAATAATCACAAAACATGTGCAGCATTTTTACCACTATCGGACTCAAGGTTTGCGGATTAGGCTTGTTTAGCATGAAGATTAACGTTAAATTAACTATGTTCAACGACACTTAGAGACATGCATTGATTCATTCCCTCACAACTTTATGTTGATTTTTCTTTCCGATAAAAATTTTGGAACACAAAACAATCAGTTTTATAGTATGTTGAATTCAAAATGATTTCTTTCAATATGTACTGATAAAATCTTGTAGTATTCTTTTATTTACGATTTATCTAAATGTTACTCCGATAAATTTAAATAAATAAAAAACATAGATACTTTCATTATAGTTTATAAATAGATTTATTTTCAAGATGATATATACCTAATTTAAAAAAAAGCAAAAGAAGAAATAAAAGAAATAATAAAAAAAAAGAAGTTTATGTATGTCATGCTGCACTTATGATTGGTGCTGGTATTTGATGATCTAATGCAAAATGTTGAATCATTGAAGAATAATCTTGTGATGTTGTTCGATTTAAATATGAATTAAGTACACAAGAAAAATCATAAACCTCTCGAAAACCAACATCATTATATAAACGATAATAACGTGGAATAGTAAATTGGTCAATCATCGAACGATTTTTATTCATATCTCGTCTACCTAATTGTGATATTTCATTTGATCCATGTAGTCTTGCTGTTAAATTTATATTATTACGACGTAAGATTGAAACAATTGGTCGAGGAATAGATTGTGATGATGATGATATTGGTTCATGAAGATGAGCTTGATTTGGAATTAATATATCAGTCGTTGATATTCGTACTCTTTTTGATGCAGGAAGTATCGATCTTGATAAGTTTCGTGGTGAATAGTGAGAAAATTCTGATACCATTGAATTCATATCACGAGATGAACGATAATTAGTTCGATGAGGTACACCTTAAAATATATATAAAAATAGATATGATTTTTTTATTTAGAAAAAAACTTTATTTGAGTCACTTATTTGATCATTATTATAAGTTAATTGATTTCGACGTTGCGATCTTCCCATAAGAATATTATCAATACGTTGTGTTGATGATGCTCTTGCTATGTTTCTAACTGAATCTGATGAAGATATTGATGATGATTGAACATCTTCCATATCATTAAACTCTAACATTAAATCAATTCGTTGTTGTAATGTTTCAAGACGTTGTTCATTATAACGAATCCATGCTGAACCTTCACCATGATCAGTTAAGCATATATCACAATATTCGGTTTGTATTATTGGTTGTCGAGGAGAATTTAATATAGGAGTTGTAATATATATTAGAGGTGATGGAAGATAATCTTGATGAATTTCTTCTCTGGATGTACTTGGTAAAAATCGATATTTACTTCTTGTTGATCCAGTCGAAGATACTGGAGATGATGAACGTTCTTGTCTTGGTTTTGGTGATGGCATTACTATATCTCGAGAGACTCGTATTGCCTAAATAAAATAATAAAATAAAAATAATGAAGAAAAAAAAATCTACATTATTTGATTGTACTGGTACTGATACTGGTTCTCGTATTCTTTGTCGATAACGTTGTAAAACACCACCAATATCTAATAATTGATCATTAATAACCGCAATTGCTTGTCGTCTATCTTGTAATGTTCTTTCATATCGTTGAGCTAAACATTCTAATGTACATATTGATTCCGTTTCTAAACCTTCAGTTTGTATTATATGATTTGTTTCATTATTTGACCTAGGTTGTTGAAGTACAGTAATATCAAAATCGGGTGTTGAATATGATTGTCGATTAAGTGCTGTTTCAAATGAAATATAACCCGCATCAGAATGTCTTGATGATGATGTTTGTCGACGTGATCGATTAGAATAACGAGTTGATGATGTTTCAATTGGATTATCACTGAAAGGTGAATCGAAATCACGATGCGAATCAAGCTAAATAATATTCAAAAAAAAAAAA
>CAJNOI010000043.1:476402-490958 GCA_905250115.1 Adineta steineri | reverse complement strand
ACCTACAGATTAGTTCTAGCATCTTGCAAGAAGCATTCTCACTCTGTAGTTAATTTTTAGAATTGGACTAGTTTAAAACTCTAGTCGAATGAACGATTTTAATTTATATTAAAGAGTTGATAAGAGTTAAAAATCATTTTTCTTATTATCATTAGTTAGATGTTTTCTTTTACTAATATAACTTCTTACTTGTCCTGTAGCAACGACTGACATATCTGGTGAAACTGCTAAACATAGAATATCATCTGTATGATAATTATAAAATTTTTGTGTATTTTGTTCTGTATTTAAAACAATGCCAAGTGCAGCTACATGATAAACAATTTCATTAGTTTTCAACCAGAAAACATTATCTCGACAATCATAACCACGATATCTATTGAAATAAATTTAAATAAAAACACACAAAAAAAATTCTAATTTTTAATCATACCCAAATACATAATCAAGTGTAAGACCTTCATCTGGTTGTTTTTTTCTTTTTTCACCTGGCGCTAATTCTTTTTTTGCTGTTTTTTTTATTTTCTAAAAATAGAAAAATAATTGTTTGTTGATTTAAAAAATCAATTAAATTCATTGAAATTGTACTTGATAATCTTCTCGATATAAAGTACGATCATAATTGATTTGTTTCTCTTTTTCAATATCAGAATCGATTTCTCCACCACTTAAATCGGAATCTGAATCTTCAGAATCTGAATCTAAATAAGCTCCACCATGTTGAGTACTTTCTAATAATTGTGCTTCTTCGATAGTTCCATCTATTTCATCTAAATTAACTGTTTCATCACCTCCAATTCTTGATGATACTGGTAGAACACTCATTCGTCTTGCATCAGCTAGTGCAATTGAATCAGATTCTGATCGAAAATTCCATTGTAATATTGTACGATCATCACTTCCAATTGTTATTAAACGACTTGTATCATGAAGAAAACGAACATCAACTAAAAAGAATAAACTTATAGGAATTTTCTGATAGTTCAATCTTTTCTAATCTATTACCAATTCGACTTGAATGTCCAACATATTTTCTAAAATGAGCACCTTTTTGTTCACTTGGAAAACGAAATAATTTGATAAGACCAATTTCATCACCTGCAGCAATAACACCTAGATGATTATTTCCATCAATAGCAACAATATCAGTTTTTTCAGCAAATTTATTCCATATTCCACGAACTTCTGCATGTCTTAAACTTGTAAATGTAGCCCAATTATGAATTTTACCAGCTTCAGTTTCACTTAGAATTTCAAGAGCTTTATTTTAAAAGAAAAAATAGTCTTCTTTACTTAGATTTTAAATAAACAAATAAATACTTACAAGATGCTTTAACAACAAAAACTTTTCTAGATTCGCCACTGTACTGTACATATTTATCATCGTCAGTCCAGTCGATATGTGTAACACTTGAACTGTCAGCTAAAAGAAAATTCTATTTAATACAATAAATATCAATATGAAATAAATTACAGTTAGGTTTTGAATGTAAATTCTCAAATTTATTTTTGACATCATAGAGATCAAAGTGTCCATCAATACAACCAACAGCAAGATATCGACCATTTGGAGAAAATACTAATGCTTGTATACGATCTGTACGATCACGAAGTATTCCTATCGGTGCAACTCGCACTTCATTATGTGGTTTTAAGCTAAATTTCATAGATAAAAAAGAAAATTTATTAACTTAATAATATAACAAGGAAAACAAACTTTGTTGGATAAATTTCAACAGAACCATCTTCATAACCAACAGCAAATTGACCTCCATCAGATGAAAAAGCTATAGATCGAATAGTAGGTGCCGGTGATATTGGAGCATAAGGCATTGTATAAAATGTAATCAATGACATTTTTTCAGCATTCCAAAATCTATTCATAACATTTCCTGGTGTTTTTATGGCATAAAAAAAGTTTAAAATTATCAAACCTAAGTGAACAATCATCTCCACCAGTAACAAAAATATTTTCTCGTGGATGACAAGCTAATGCAGTTAAACTAGTATCATGGTGACCTTGAATAATAAGTTGAGGAATACCAACTCCATGTAATTCAAATCCATAGATTTCACAATCACGAGTACCAGCAACAACATAACCATTACGTGAAACAACACTACATACAGTAATTTCTAAAAGCAAAATCATATATCAAATCACGGAAAGTTATATGAAAAATTTTTTACAAAAAAATTCTAAAATATCAGCATATCTCTTATGATCGTAATATTGAGAATTATGCTAGGACAACTAAACGACGATCTAATAAACTACGTAAAGAATCTAAGATCACTATCATACAGGTTTTAATTCCACACATGGAAACTGCATCTATCTATGCAATCCATTTAAAAAATATTGATCCGCCTCTTCCTTAATCAACTATTCAAGAAATCATTGCTACCACAAAGCATAATTCATTTATTCTCTTCTGTCACTAATCATCGTTGATAGTGATATGAAATCAATAGTAATAGTTAAAAAATGATTGATACTTATATAGTCACACTAAAAAATAAGATTTCATATAGATAATAAATCTAATCAAACACTTCTTATCATTCGAAATTCAAGTTTTTATTTGTAATCGAATCTGATTCGATTTAAGACAATTTAATAGTTGTGATAAAATATTATGACATAGATAGTCTATTAAAATTGTTCTTCTATATGGCTAATCTGAAGGTAAACGTGTATTATATGATAGTTTGATCTGTCACACATGACAAGACAATGTCATATACATAACATAAATCATTGATATATTATAAAGAAAATCTAATCCATTGAATAAATAAATACAGACAACAAGTAAACAATCGTTAGTTTCTCGTATGTCTTATATTACAATCATGAATAATATATACTAAGATCAAATTATGTACTATAATTGTCTAATTGATCAAATGAAGTTCTACTTATTTAGAATAAAAGCGATATAGAAAATCTAACTATTTATAATAAAATATCTGTTAATTCTTTTTTTCTACCGTGAGTATCATTCATTAAACATGGTATTTGACACATTTGTCCAGTTGGAACATAATCTTTTGTCCATTCTTTAACAAAACCATCTTTACTACTTGTTAAGAAACCATCAGAAGTTATATCAATTGAATAAATTGTTGACTAATCCGGGAAAAAAAACAATCAATAAGATATTTGTATATAATAAATCAACAAACTTACATGATGTGCACCATCAATAATTTTATCAATTGCATTCTTTTTCCATATAATAATATCACCATTAATAGCCCCAGTGAAACATATATTTTCTTCATTTGTTCGTCCAAAATGTCCAATACATAAAAGTGTTGTTGCTTCTGATTTTCCGAATTGTCCTTCTTTACATTGTAATGTATTACCAAGTAATGTCCAAAAACGAATATGTTTAACACCACAAGTAATAACACGATCACCAAAATAACAAATATCAAAAATACGTTCCAAATGACCTGAAACTGTTGCTAAAATTTTTCCACGACGCCATTGCCAAACTTTAACTGTGTTTTCATCATCAATACCAACACTAGCTAATTTCTAATAGAAAAAAAGATTTTTATTTTAATAAATCAAATTAAAAATAATATGTTCACCTCGCCATCGGCATCCGAATTAAAACTCATTGCTCCAACTCCGCCTGTATGTCCTTGTAAAAGACTTTCTAATTTCATATTTTCTTGACTATTCCATATACAAATTCGTGCATCTTTACCAATTTGTCCAGTAGCGACAATTTTTTTCTGAGGGTGAAGACATGAACTGATAATATCATCATCATGACCAAGAAAAAATCGTTGTCGACCATTATCTTTCTCACTTATATTTTGAACAATAGCAACAGCAGCAGAAAAATAAACAAGTTCACCATTTTCAGTTAACAGAAGATTACTTCGACAATTTGCTGATCGATAACCATAAACCTGTTCAAGACGAAGTGAAGATTTAGGTGCTGTACGATCACCTGGAAATTGTTTATCCTGAGTAGTAACGGCGTTTGATGCCATTAGTTATAAGAGAAAAATTCAAAAGAATTAGACAAGAAGTCAATAACTTTAAAAAATCAGATATATGTCACCATCGAATCTCTTATTGCTATGAAACGAATATTGACACAAGCTCAAAAATTAGAGGGCGACACTTATGCATTGATCATCAACAAGCGACATCAAAGATCATTATTCATATTCTTTGTTTTAAAGAAATATTTCTTAATTCAAATTCATATCATAGATTATTAGTTTATTTTACAAAACAATCATCCTGTCAGTCTTTTTATTTGTATATATTAGAATAAAAGTCGTTGAGATAATGTTCAATATCAATTATAATGAATATGAAAATAAATAAAATAAGGGCAAAAAGTTAATTCATATTGAAGATGATTTGTGAATTAAACTTTACATTCAATTAATCGTTTCAGGCATCAATCTATAGTAAATTTCTAATTGAAGTTGCTAGTCTATATCCTAATGTATTTGTCAACATTGATTAGAATGAAAGCATGTCGTTTTTCTAAGAAAAAATAAATATACAGATGAAGTGACAACAATCATTTAGTATGATAGATATCAGACATGATTGTCAATCTGTCTATCTATCTATCTATCCATCTATCTAGATGTGTGAATAGATGTTTGTTATAAAATCTAAATAAAATACTTTGTTAAAGAAAACATATTTTTTTATTTTACTTAACGAAATAAATCGCATGTTTCGCATCATCATTGTCAATAAATCATTCGTTTGCTGTCTGAATATAGCTATTATCAGAGGACGATTGATGATTAATGATCAACGTGATGTGACATTTCATATATAGATATATATTATATGATTGATCAAGATCATCATTTGTGTAAGAGAAAAAGGATTGACAAATGAGAGAGCAATAATGATGATCATGCATGCATTGAGACACAAAACGTGTATCTTTCTGCATGTTTTATGTCATCATCATCATATCTGTCGGTCAGCCAATTGTGATGACAAGTCGATAGAAAAGTTTGCCTTTCCTGTCACAACTGTCGACATTCATCATTTCAATAATGTCAGTTATTATCAAAGCTCATTAATTTTTGTTTTCTTTTTTTTTTGTTTTTGGAAAAGAAAATTTTTTTTTACTGTCATTTAATGATTAATGTTTATTTTTCATTAAATAATCCCGATCGATTTTTGAAAATTAATCAATATTCTTTGAGTACCAATCGTAATTTTTGTTTTTAAAAAAACAAAAAATATATTTCAATCGATTGACAATTGATCGATGGATATATGTCAAAACTAAGATAGAATTTGGCACGCTAAATCGCCATAAGAAAGTATATAGATGGCATCTTTTTATTCATTATTGTCATCACTCATCGTTTCTCTCTCTCTCTCTCTAATTGGCATGTGTCAAGCGGTAGTGTACGTTTATTTGCACGAGGGTTTCAAATATGATCATCATTTATCACACATACAAATCTGTTCTTTGCCTTTTTTTTCTCTTTCTTTCTTTCTCTCGTTTTTTTTCTTCTTCTTCTTCTCTATGCATAACTAAAGAAGAGAAAAAGAAAAGGAAAAGCTTTTCATTTATTGACTTTGGAAAATAAATACGTAGCGATCCACATTATTAGATAATACGATGTCTTCAACAACAACAACGAATACGTATATTAAATTGGATTATATACAACCATCTTCATCACAAACAGTAAGAAAGTTTTTGTTTTTTATTGAAATAAACTTTTCTTTTAAAATAGTATGATTCGAGTCAAAGTCCATTAGCACTTTTAGCTCAAACATGTTCAAGTATTGGTAAAGATTCATCATCCCCAATTGTAAATTCAACTCCATCTATAATAACATCACTCGTCACAAAATCTTCGTCCAATATATCAAATTTCGATAAATCATTATCATCAACAAAACGTTTAGTACCTTCACAGATAAATCAAACAAATAAAAAATCAACTCTTCCATTAAAATCTCCTACTATTTCTTCAACAAATCAATCAAATTATTTTTCATCATTAACTGATCCAACAAGTTCAGTTGCATCATTACTTCTTCGTTCGTCACTTGCTTATCTAGCTTCACAACAACATTCATATTCAACATCATGTACAATGCCAGGATGTTTACAATGTGAAACAACTCGTTATATACTTTCAAATTCAATAGATAATCAACCTTATATTTGTCATTGGTATTCATGTAATGCAAGATTTTCTTCCAATCATGATTTAATCGAACATATTCGATATAATCATAGTTTATCAAAAAAGTCTGATCATTATCGTTTTCATCCATATTTAAGATCATTGAAAATGACAAATAACAATGATCAGTTACCATATTTTTATCCACACTTGTCTTTGTCGCCAATGACAGAAACGACAAAACGTACAAATATTAATCCAAACAACAATAATTAATCATTGCCTCTTTTTTTTTTTATTTAAAAATACGATGATGAGGTCATATCTCTACTATGATTTCTTTTCTTCTTCTTCTTCCTCTTTTTTTTTTCTACATACTTTGAATAATAAATAGAGTGATATTATTCTTAGCTTCTTTTTTTTCTTTGTATTATATCAGTAATCAAAGAAATTAACGCACATCTCATTGTAAAGTTATTCATACGATTAGACATTTGTATAAACATGCTGTCATGATTGACATTAGCAACGATGATAAGTTGTCTGTCATCATATATACAATCAAAGTATTCTTCGTAGTTTTCTTTTTTTTCTTCTTATGTTGATTTTAGAAATATGTATATCTAATGAAGTTTATTTGTTGATATAATTATATCTTTTCATCTTCATATTCTATATCATTAATATGTCAAAGATTTTCTTTACATCAAGGTTATCAGATATGTTTAACTGATGATTAGATCAGAAAATAAAATGACACGAAAATATTTTATGATAATTAAATAACAAAATATATTCGTTGCTTTTTTTTATCATATTGAGTCTATTTTGAAAATAATATGTTAGTACATTAATGAGTGTTATGTACCGAAATCGAAGTAAAATTATTAAGAATAATTTTAAATTGGTATTCTTTACATAATTAATCTTGACCCATTGAACTTATCTATTTTGTACATTCAAAAGTTCGTGTGAAATATTGCAAGATTTTTATTTTGTATTTTATTTTGGTGTTTTCAAGTTTATATTAATAAACTAGATATGATCTTTAACGGCTAACGAGGGAACATATTTAAGTGTTTAAGCCGTTTGGATCCTATGTTTTGGCGATAAATAGACGGTCTATGAGATATGAAATATTTGAAAAGGATTCGAGCTCTTGAGCCTTTGTTCGGAGTTATAAGTGTTTTACAGAGTATTTCATCTACAACAAGTGAGATCAGAAAAATTTGAATGAGGTTTCTTCGATCGGAGAATTTGCCCATAGACAAGTTTTATCGTTAGTAGAATCTCCTACAAATCTCATCCTCAAATTTCAAAAAATCTCATACTTTATCAATCATTGGAAAAAAGCCGATTTATCTTAGAAATTCAATGATCTTAAAATGAAAGCTTCAAATGAAGATAAGACTTGTGGGAGCTTCTACTAACTATAAGAATTAAGAATTGTTTTCAAGTATTTCATATCTCATTGAGATCTACCTATCGCCAAAAGATGTGGTTTCAACGACTTAAACATGTTCCTTTGTAAATAAACAAATATTATTTAATTCATGAATACTCCAGAGTGGTTTCAGTTTTGGAACAGACGTATGCAAATAATGAAAGTTATTTTATTTCATGATTCTCTATTGAGTTGAAGAGATAAATGAAACAATGCTACATTTCTCTTTTTTATGCAAAATGATTTAGATTAAATAAAATTTCATCGATTCATCGTAATATTAACAAACATTTATGTAATAAAAAGAATCTGTTCATATTAATTAAATTTTTAATTTACAAAAAATAGGTACATCCCACTAAATTATTTCAATAGGAATACAAACGGGGAAGAAAAAACTCTATCTGCACTACAAACACTGCAAATGAAATATAATAGAAAATGGAGAACACACAAAAAAATAGATATATGCATAGATATATACATAAATAAATAGAATAGAATAGAATAGAATAGATGTTATGAACTTGTCAAAGGAGTATCATAAGTATTTACTAGTGTTGTATTTGTTGCTCCTGGTGCTAATAATTTTGAAATAAATTCATCTTTTAAACAACCTTCAACAAATTGTGACATTGTTAATTTATCATTTTGAGCATCACCAACATTATCAAATATATTCATCATTGAACGTTTAGCTAAAATCATTGGTTGTTCCATATTTGGATGAAGTGTATCACCTTGTAATGATTGATTAAATCGAACAATTGATTCAATAACTTCTAAACATTCACGACGTGTTAATAAACCATTTCCATCAATATCAAATACATGAAATGTCCATTGAAGTTTATCTCGTATTGAACTTGTTGTTGATGTCATAGATAAACCAACAAGAAATTCATGAAAATCAACTGTATTAGATTTATCAAGATCAAATGCTCGAAATACATGACGAGCAAAACGTTCAGCATCACCTTTCGGACATAAAGATTTGTAATTTGCTATAAATTGTTTTCGAGTCATATAACCATGTGGACAATCAGTTAAGAATTTTTCATGCCTATAAAATAGAAAAGAAAACAGTATAAATAATTATTTAAGATGTCGCTAATCGAATCGAAGCAGATAGTACATGAAAATTAAAAAAAAAGACTTAGTTTTTACCATTGCAAAACTTCTTCTCGTGTAAAATTTGTCATTGTTAATAATATTTGAATTTCCATTTCAGTTAATGTTGTACGTGCCCGACGAAATCGTCGAAATATTGATTGAACACCAGTTCCAATTTTTCCTAAAAGTCCACGTCGTCTTTGGCTACTTGTTGATGATCTGGTTGAGTCGACTGTTAAATTTGATTTGACTGATGCGCTTGATTGAGATCGACTCATTGGATCAAGATTTAAATTTACTGGAGAACGTTGAGCCATTATTTCATCTTTAAAAATATCGAAAAAAAAAGAAAATTTAAGATTTAATATATCTGAGATAATTAAATGAATTTTATTTTATAAAAAGTGACCTTTTTTAATAAAAAAAAATAATCTTTTACAGAAAAATAAAGGAAAAAATTCACCAAGATTAAGAATATATATCTGAGTTAAGAATTATTTCACATAAGTGTAACATTAGCTAATGCACAATATTTTTGTATATGTGATAAATGTTCTGGTGATAAGCCATTGGTCATGATATTCAAAAACTAAGAAAAAAAAAGAAAGAATTTCGATTGATTATAAAATGACAAAGAAGATATGATAACATACTTGATTAGGATGAGAACTTGTTAATGTTTGTAAGCATTTAGCCAAATGACAACGAGCATCAGGAATACTTGAACCAAATAAATCTGTAGAAGATTTTTTAGCAAATGCCAAACGTGAAAATGCTGGAGTATAATCTTAAGAATAAAAAATAATAGATTATTATTTAATTCAAATTAATTAATCAAAATTTTCCTATATCTAGATTAACTTGAGGTATACATAACATAAAATTACGAATATAATGCACATCGTCAGGTATGTTATTCAAATGAGTAAACGTGATCGAGTCTCTCAAAATTCAATAACTAAAATCGTTTACAAATTCTTTATTTCAAACTTTTCATGATTCCGAAACGTACAGTAAAATTAAAACAACATTTCTTTTATCTATTGCATATGTCTATTTAATGTCTTATGTGAAAAGTGTCGATCATTGTCTATTTGACTTATTTCAAACTGATAAGGAGCTACGATCTCATTGAGAGTTAAGATAATACACTTGTGATTATTAATTGACAGTTCGAAAGTGCTCTCGTCTAACTATCTCCAATGCTTGAGTAATATTTCGTCATTATCACACAATCGTGAGTGAAAAGTGAGTTGTTATTTTTTTCTCACATGCAATCAATCAATTTTTCTCGTGGACTTTTCATTTTCATCATTTCTTTTGTTCTATATATATGATAAATTATTTAAGAATAAATAGTTCATTACAGACTTATCCTATTATCACTTCAAAAACTCTTATTAATAGAATTTTTTCTGTATTATCCTATCGTATATACGACTTATTGCAAAAATTGTTAAATACTAACCTGGTGTATCATCTAATCCAACAAGTAAATCTTCTTCTGCTTGATCTTGAGCTTGTTTTTTTCTTTCAGCAGCTGACATTGTTTGTAATTCATTACATGATTCAAACAATCGAAGTAAAGTTTGTAATAAAATTAACCATAAATTATTTAAATAAACTCCATTTGTCATTGCTTCTGGATCACATAATAAATGTGTTATAGCAATTGCACATAATTTTTTATCACAGTCATCAACTTTAGATAATTCTGGCATAAATAAACGTTCAACAACCATTTGAAACATATTTGTTTGAATTGAATCAATTTGTGTAATGAGTTCTTGTGCACCATATTTAATAGTAAAATATGAAAAAAATATAATAATACATCGAATTAATTTTTGTGTTTTAGCTTTTGTTAAACGAGTAAATATAATAATAAATATATCTTTAAAATAATTATTTAAACATCCAGTTGGTAAATGCATAATTAATGAATTTAATATAGCAAAACCTTCATGATCATGAATTTTTGATTGAGATACAAGTCGTTGAAATATTGCAAGAACAATTGTCTATTTAAATTCCGAAAAAATGAAAGAGTTATTTCAAAACTAAAAAAATTTACTAATTTTTCAAGAACAATTGTTTCACCAGCTTTTTCAATATATGCTTGTAAGAGTCTTGATAAAGCTGGAATATTTCCACTACGATCCCAAAATGATGGTGTAAGAATCGATTGAAATAATGCGCGATATGTTTCTGGAATTGATGATGTATGTGATTCTAATAAAAATCCGATTATTTGTAAAACATATGGAACAAATTCTAAATTAGAAGAAATTAAAATTAAGAAAAATAATTTAAATAATTTTTATTTACCAGCAATATCTTCTGTAAATATTGGTGTAAATACAGGAAAAAGTATTTGTTCAAATTGATTAAGTACATTGGAATTTTGTAAAACACTTGTACGAATTAATACAGTTATTGTTTCAAAAAGATAATGATTAAAATTTGGTTTATTTGGATTCTAAAACAAAATAAAATTCTTATTTAATTACAACGAAAGTTATCGTTTGTCTACTAGTTCACTAATATGTATTAATAATACTACGATATATTAATATTTTTACATATAATAATGGAAAAATATGCATATTTCTCTTTATTTTTTCAAAGAAAAATAAAGCTAAAGTAATCGCATTAGTTAGTCAAGTGAAAGAGAAATAAATAGTTTTATTATGAAAACAAGCTTATTTATATATAGTGAGATGACAATAGATTGAAGTTCTTTTTTTTCAAAGAAAATATTACTTCTTCCGAATCTCCGTAATGTGTTCCAGACTATCTTAGAAATAGATATTTTAAAGTTTTTTCATCACTGCCTATAGTGCACGCTATTTAAAAGTCCCAATGATGTTCACAATAGAGAGAGATTCTTCTTTAGTATATTATTAAAAGTTATTTACTTTGCATGATCGTTGTAAAATCATAACTAATTTTTCGATTAATTGATTTAAATATGGTAAAACTCCATCTTGAAGTGCTGATGATAATCTCATAACAGCTCGCATAACATATTCATTTTCATATGATTTATTCGATGTTAAGATTCGAAAGAAACTATCATACATTGTTTGTGCATAAGGAATTAAATCAGTTTTTGTAATTCTAGAAAGACAAACGATATTTATTAAAACGAATGTATGTAATTAATCTTACGCTGTTTGTTTTTGATCAGCTGAATGACGAACAAGTAATAAACGTTCAATAGCATGTGCTGCATATGTTTGTACAACAATATTATTTGATGATAAATATCGAACACATTCAGGTATTGAAAGAAGTAAAGCATCACGATCAATTTGATTTCGAACATGAATTAAAAATTTTAAACAATCAGCTTTAATTAATGGTAAACTATTAACTAAAATAATCAATAATTAAATATGTTTTTTTTGTCTAAGAATAATATACTATCTGGATTTTGAAGCTCAGGTAAAATACTAGCTGAATAAAATGCTGGAATACTAATAAATGAACTTGTTTTAGTAATACCAAACTAAATAAAAAAACGAAATAAGAATCACCCTCAAGACAAAATAAAATATCTTTCATACTTTTTGTGTTTCACCTTTTGATGCAAGTGCTAAGACAAGAAAAATACATGTATCTTTTTTCATCCAATCTTTTGTTGGATTTTGTAAATATTCCTAAAAAGAAAAAAATTTCAATATAGATATTTATTGAGTAACATCTTAGTTGTAGAACACTTATTCTTTATAGTATTGATAAGAAAAGATAATATTAATATAAGTTATATAATCTACCTTTTGCATTGTTTCAATATATTGACTATAAATGGCTATAACTTGTGGTTCAAAAAAGATACAAAGTGCTTGAAGAAAATCACAAGCAGCTCGTCGACGTGTTGCTGAATCTATAAAACAGCAAATATAGAATTTTGTTTTCCTTCTCGAAATAATCAAATATGAAAATTTTACCTGATTTTTCAATATCTTTTCGAATATATTCTTCTGGATTATCTTCAAATTCTTCTACATCCGATTCTAAATAAAATTTCAACAAAAAAAGGTATTTTTTTTCTTGAAAAACAAATTTCAAACCTCGAAGAAATAAATTCGGTAAAATAACTTGTTCACATACAGTTTTCAAAATATCACCACCTTCGAACATACTACAATGATGACTTCGAGCAGCTAATGTTGATAAAAATCGCATTGCTGTACTAACAAGTTCATCATATGATGGTGAAAGATTTAATCGTGTTAATAATGACCAAATAGTTAATGCAAATTGTTGTGCATATGGTTTAAATTCATCACTATAATTATCGGCATAAAGTGCAATGCATCGACAAATTTCTGTTTTAACTTGATCTAATATTCCTGGATCATTACTCTAAATTATAAAAAAGAGTTATTTTATAATGACTCATTTCCTAATAAAACAAAGTTATAAAAACACTTTTTCCCCTAATGCAATTCTTCTTATTAAAACAATCAAGATAATAAAACTGATCCTAAGTAGTTCAGATTCTCAAATACCCTATCAACGACTAAAGATTGCACAAGACTTTCATATGGTCATCTAAATTGCGTTTTACTCTAAATTTGTATGTCTATTCCATCATCAATAACTTCTTCGTCGGAATTCGAAGATTCAGAGTCTATTGCATTTTCTTTTGTATTAGTTTCTTCCAATGAGATGTGAGTCATTCTAAAACTCCGATTGCTTCCGTATATGAAAGGAAAAAAAGACTATAAATATGTTGTCTTATCTTACATATGCTATCTATCATATATCAAAGAACGAGAAACTAATGTGGGAGATCTTCTCCTTATGACTGCCAGAAAATAACTAATGTGTAATGACACAAGAAAGAGAACGATGAATAATCGATAAAAGATATTGAAGACGTCACTAAGAACATTGATTACAAGCTAACTCTTTATAGATGTGCAGGTTTCGAAGAAAACCGAATCCTATCGAACGTTTTAAACAAATGCTTAATAGTTGATAATAGCTTAGAAGTCACCCTTGTATACATATCGATTTCTTACATTTGAATGAAGTGATGGATGATCATAAGATAAAAGTGCCAAAAAATATGTCATGTATATTGTTATATTATCTTCAAAATGTTCTGGTAATTCCTATAAAATATAGAAAAAAGAAAATCTATTTGACAAATATTATTTTTTAAATAAAAATTACTTGAGCATTGAGATCATAAAATATCTTGATGATAACATGTAAAGAATTAAAAATATTTTTCATTTCCACTGGATCAGATTCTTTTTGTGGATAATAATTCATTAAAGACTAAAATTATAAAATACGAATTCGAATAAAAATAAAAAATATTTTATTTTATTTTACTTTAAATAATTCTGTAAAAGCTGGTGCAAATTTTTCCAGAACTAATTTTATTTCAGACCATAATTCATCAGATTTTTGTTCATATCGATATCTTTCAAATAATGAATGTGCTGTTTTTAAAACTCCATTAATTGATTGAAATGAACTTGATGATTGTTGTTGAAATTGTTTTACCATTGTATCAAGTAATGTTGACCATTGATCAGGAAAATCACATTTACCAATAACTGTAATTGCATCTGATAATTGTTCTTGAATATGTTCAGGTGAACGTGTCATTAAGTCAATGATATGTTCTTTAATATGATTTCGATCACGAATTGATATTGAATTTGATTCATCAAGTGATGGCCAATTACGTTTTATAAAATTTTTAAATGTTATTACTGATGCACGACGAATATCATCTGATGTTGTTGAACTTTCACAAAGTGTTAATAATAAAGATGAATAATTTTCATTGCGTTCAATTTGTTTTAAAGTTTTTTCAGCTGAAA
>CAJNOI010000043.1:431966-476392 GCA_905250115.1 Adineta steineri | reverse complement strand
TCTTTTAGTTCTCTCATTGCAATTTGTAATGGATCTGTTTCACCATCTGGTTCAACCATGAGTGGTGCACACATAGCTATTTGTAATGCTCGAGTACCTAATACCCGTGCCCGCTCATATTTTGTCATATATGGTGTTGTGATTCTTTTCGATGGATCAGTTCTCATTCCTGCTTGTCCACCAGCATCATCTTCATTAAGTATATCCATTCGATCATCCCCTTGTGTTTGTTGTCCATTACCTTGTGTATTTTGTTCCCCATCAAAATCTTGTTCATCTTCATTGAATTCATCTTCATCGATGTCATCATCCATACCCAAATCAGCACCTCCATCGTCATAATCACCGTCGTCAGCCATCTAAAAGATACGGAAAACAAAACAAATAAAATTCTCCTCTTATTATCTTATCTACTAAAATGTGACTTGAAAATAATAAATATATTTATATGTATATATCCGTAATCCAACATAAAATATAGAACGTTCACTGTACACAGAAAAAAAAACAAAAAAAAATATTTTAAGATGATCTTCTTAACGATGGTAAAATTCCGTCGATGAGATTCAAATAAAAATTGGCACATGGTGCATGATATAAACGACCAGCAAATGTTAAACATGCAGTGTTAAATAGTGAAAATGACGAAGCTGGTAATACTGTATCAAGACCAATAGTTGATAGTAAACATATTGAACAATACGAAGATGTGTCACCCTTTAATAACGATGAATAATCTATATCATCATCATTTAACTAAAAATAAATAGATTTATTTTTATTTTATATTCAATAAAATAACAAATTACTAAATGAAGATGAGCTGTAGAAAAAAATGATTGTAAATTTGTCCATAAAACAACAATTTGTTTCCAAAGTACTGTCAATTGATTTGTTGTTGTTGGTTCTAAAATAGCTGCTGTATAGATTCTTTTATGAACATGAAATATTTCTTGTAAATGTTGAACATAATCTCTAGTACGTGCTTGTTGTAATACTTCAGTACATAATATTGGACTTTCAATTGATGAAAATATTTCATTCGCTTGAGACAATATTTCATAACATTTTTCAAAACAACGTAACCAAACAGCTGTATGAGAATCCATTTCAGAAGTATCATCAGAGAAAAATGAAAATTGAGTTAATTCTAAAAAAATAAAGACAATTATATTAATTTTAGCTCTACAGATGAATGTAGAATATCCTTATGTTAGTCCTGTTTTGACAATGTTTCCATTAAATCATCTAGGACCTTTATGTGCAAACGAAAGTTCTCTGATGCATAATATCTTAGAAGGATATGACATTTAAAACTTTTTATATATACATGTTATTGACCTATACATTCAAGGTACATGTAGATTTATAATTTTACATCTGTATATCTTCTAATGACAAAATAATTACGATTGGAAAGAATCAAACTATTATACTTGTGGATAGACAAGCTATTGTAATATATATTTCGCTTTTGCGATTATAAAAATGGGATGTTTTTGATCATGATATTAGTTATTATTAACAATTCGTTTATAATTTTAATCCTCTCTCTATATGTGCTAGATGCATCAACGTGTTACTTTTAATATTCGCAATATCGAAAAATATTTACCAAGTTTTGAAGGTTCCGATGAGTTCATCGAGTGTAAACTTTGTGTATCAGTTGCAGGTGCTATTTCATTAGTATTTGATGATGATGAAAATGATATATTATCGCTGATTCCTTTTTGACTAGTATCATCCTGATAATTTGTATTATTTATTGGCATTGGTAATTCTAAACTAGCAATTGATTGTGCATCAGATGATGTTGCTTTTATATCCGGTACATATAACTGATTTTCATCAAAATCAAGAAGAGTAATATCATTTGCATTTTCATTGGTTGGTTCTATTTGTTCAAATGATGTAAAATCAGCAAAATCTTCTTGTTGATAAACGAGAGGAGGAACTGATGCGGGTGGAGGTGGAGGTGGTGGCGGTGGTGTAGGTGTAGGCGGAGGTGGTGATGATGATGTTTGTCCCTGTTGAATTTGAAAATGTGGTACAGGTATTTCAGATAAATGATGCAATTGATCATTAGAAAATATTTGTCCATTACTGTTCTGTGCTAATGCAATTAATGCTAATGCCATAAGAAGTTCTTCTTTAGTTAAAATACCTGGTTGTGTTAAATTAACTTGTGACCAAATTTGACTAAGTTGATCTTGTCTTAGACCAGATAAAAGAAGAATTGGATATAAAACTGATGTTTGAATAACATCTGATATACATGATGCTTCAAATACTTGTTGATAAACAAGTGGAAGAAAATTAATTGGTTGCAAACACCATGATGGATAAACTAAAACAGGAGATGATAATGGTTGTTCAATGGAATGATGTACTATGGATGATTGTTCTGAATTTATTGTTGGAATGTTTTCTTCTTTATGAAATATTGTTTTTAATTCATCATCAAATGCTATTTTAGACCAATCAGCTGCACCAGGAGCTGATACACGAGGTTGTAATTGATGAACAACCAGATTATTTTTTACTTCTAATCAAAAAGAAAAAAAAATATTTTATTTTTTTATTAGATAAATCAAAATATATGTATACCTGAAATATGTGGTACTGAATTTCTTGCTTCTAAAAAGAAAAGAACTTTGAAATAAAGATAAAAAAAATAAATCATTTGATTACCTGAAGAATTTTGTGATACAGTTTTTGGTTGTAATTTTAAATCAGTAAACATTGATTGCATAAGTGAATCGACGTTTGTATGAGGATTACTTTGTCTTTGTTGAAAACGACGTTTTTGTTCTAATTTACGTCTTGCTATCAATTCATCTTGATCATTTATTGACGAAGAAGATGGATGAAATTGAGAATGAGTTGAAGACATCTATATATCAAATAACTTAATTAAAACTAAGATAACAAAATAAAACATTAGATTATTTACTTGATGAAACATATTTTTATCAAACGAAGTTTTATCTTCGTTGTTCATCATAATCTATAAAATAACTAATATCTACTATTGCAAATAATAATATACATTAAATAAGTTTATTTTTCATCCAAAATTATATTACATTGTAAAAGCCATATATTTCTATTTGAATTAACCAATCAAAAAAGTTCTTCTCAATTACTAATGCATTTGTGAATTAAATCTTAAAATTTTCTCATTGGTTAGAAATTTTAATCCAATGTAACATTTTAAATTTCTTCTGACGTTAATGATTCAACATACCGTAAATAGATGAGAGAATAATAAAATAAAGTACAAAGAATCGAGAATCAAATCTATTGATTTCATTCAAGTCTTCTTTATTTTTTTTTTTGGTTTTGTAAACATAGTTTTTAATTCATTATCAAAATTAGATACAATACAATTTTGATTGACTATTTGACAAAAATTTTACTTTTTTTTCTTATACAAATAAATCCGTTTTAACGGATAATATGACGAACAAGTTGAACGATTGTGTTCAAGTTAATCTAAGAATTACTACCAATAGTAATCAAGGTATAATTTCGTTGTTTTTTATTATTATATTAAATTATTTATTCTATATTTTTATTTAGGTGGCCGAAAATATATGGGTAAAGGATTTTTTGTTTTTCTATTGATATAAATAACATTGAAAATAAATATTTTAGAGGATGCATATGCAATTGCGCTTCAACGTTTAAATCCTTCAGATAAAGAAAGTCCGATATCATTAGCATATTTTGGTATATTTGATGGTCATGGTGGTAAAGAAGCAGCTGAATTTGCACGACAAAGTTTATGTCAACATATACTTGAGCAAGATGAATTTTGGCCAACTACATCGGATGAAAGTCAAAATGATCAATCAATTTTATCAGCTATTCGAAAAGGTTTTCTTGCATGTCATAGTGATATGTGGAATCATGTAGGAAAATGGACAAAAACATCATCTGGATTACCGAGTACTTCGGGTTAGATTTAAGAAAAGAAAATTTCTTCGGATAAAACAACTTTTTTATATGAATTATTTAGGTTGTACAGCAAGTGTTGTTTTTGTTCGTGGAAATAAATTATATATTGGTCATGTAGGTGATTCTGCTATTGTTTTAGCTGAAGGTGATACATTATATAAAACATGGTCAGCTAATCGTTTGACACGTGATCATAAACCTGAAGATCCACTTGAATTAAAACGTATACGTGATAGTGGTGGAAATGTTCTTTGTAAAGCTGGTGTTCATCGTGTTGTTTGGAATAGACAAAAATCAACAACAAATTCTTCTCATCAATATCGTCATAAACATCAACATTCAATAACAACAACAACAATGACAACAACAAATGGAACAACAATTGAATATGAACAAATACCATTTTTAGCTGTTTCAAGAGCTTTAGGTGATTTATGGAGTTTAAATACAAATACAAATCTTTATTCTGTTTCACCGGAACCAGAATTAACTGTTATTGAAATTGATTCAAATAAACATCGATGTTTAATATTAGCTAGTGATGGTTTATGGAATATGATAACACCAGAAGCAGCTGTAGAAATTGTTCGAAATTGTGATATTAAAACTGAAGAAATGATTCTTAAATCTGAAGTTTGTTTTTTGTTTGTTTTTTTTGAAAATTTTATTTTTATAAAATAATCAAATAGGATGATGATAATCGACCATTTCGTAATCCATCGCATGAACTTGTACAAAAAGCTTTAACATTATGGCGTGAACGAATGTTACGGTCGGATAATATAACTTGTGTTACTGTTATGCTTGATCCACCTGGACCGCCATTTAGTGACTGTATTGTTAAAAAGAAAAAAGAACGACTTACATATTCTACGTCGTCATGTATTTATATCGATTCCTTTTTATTTATTTTATAAAATATTTTTCTTATAGCTACAGCATCTGTTTGTTCAGATGATACTGTTGAATTAGATCATTTATCACCAATGACTCCAGCAACAGTTATAACAACACCTCAAAGACTTAAACCTGTTTTAGAACGGAAAGAACATATTTTAACACCGATTTCAAATGGTCCGACACCTGTGCGAGTAAGTATTTTTTCTAATAATGATTCATTCTCTTTTATAAGATAGATAAGCATGATGACCTACTTTTAATGACTAAACTTTGTCTTAGATCTTACCTATATGACATCAGTTAAATCTAAATAAATAAAAATAATAAAATATTTAGACTCCAAAACGTCCGGTATCTGAAGATGCATCTACATTACTTGTTGATACTCCACGTCGTAAATTAATAAAAACAAAACAACAGAAAGAGAATGGCCGAACATCTCCTTCAACAAATTCAACTGCAACTGAATCAGAAATTATATCTTCCTCTTCTTCTTCTTCTTCATCATCATCGTCTTTATCTCTTCTTCAACCAGTAACATCGACAAATACTGAAGAAGATAATGAAGAATTTGAGTCATTTACCGAACAAACACCATCGAAAATATCGATGTTTAATGATGATGACAATAATAATGATGATGATGATGTTGATAAGGAAGATCTAAGTCGAAAAGTTGAAGAATGCTTTCGTAATAACAGTGAAAAAGCAGTCGATGATCATTCTATGCAAGTTGATCAACCACCAGAAGGTAATGAAAACTTAAAAAGAGTTTTTTTATTTAAGTTTTTTGTATTTAGATTTCTCTAATGAAAAACAAGAAGAAGAAAAATCGGCTCGTTTCCATCGAATGCGTTCTGCTTCGATAACATTACCAATAAATAATGAAATGAAATTAAAAATAAATTTATCACGTCGACGACAATCACATAGCAGTAGTAGTAGTAGCACTCGATCATCAACTATTTCTATATCAAATTTTATTAAAGAAATCAAAAAAGTATAATATTATATATCAATAAGAAAAAAAATATATTCTTGTTATTCTAGCTTCAGAATGATCATGATTAAATACGTTTTAACTACGTCTACATAAAGAATTTATCATCATGAAATTATCTTATTAAATCCATTGTTTCTTTTTTCATATTAATCAAAAACAAATATTTTATTTTATTTCTTTACCAGATGTAATATATACATGTATTTCATTTGTGTTCGTTCGTTTGTTCGTTTATTCATTTTGTTTTTTCTTAATATCTCTCTGTGTTCGTAACAATTTCGAAAAGAAAATGTTTTGTATTTCATTTGTATATAGACGAGAGAAAAAAATTTTCTTCAGTTATTTTGTGAATATTATATATTTGTGTATTCTTTGACAAAGTCTAAATGTTGAGTTGTGTTGTGTTATATATATATGTATGTATTTCTTTTTCTTCTTCTCTTTTCTCAGGAATTTTGACTTCAATGAAGATGGCTAATTCAGATTTTGTTATTGTATCTTGTTCCGCTTGTTTTTTTTTTTTCTTTTCTTTTCTTCTTTTGTATTTTCATTATCTATACAGTAGTTAATCATAGAATTGAGACAAATGCATTAGAATATCAATGGCTTTGTTTGACTATTCTTTTTCTTTTCCTATTAGTGAATATGAAACATAAACAATGGAATTAACACTTTTCATTTATTTGTAGATGATTATGTATGGATATTGATATGGTTCATGTTTTTTCTAAAAGTATATTTGTTTAAGATCAAATCGGAAGAGATGAACTAATCAGGTTGTTTTAGAAAAGATTTTTTAACTATTGCATTCTAAAATAAAAGGTGAGTGAGTAGTTTTTCAATAACTTTCGATCGAAACAAGATAGAGAAAAAAAAGGGATAGTGGACTATACATTGATAAGTCAGAAATGAAATCATTTCATAGTTTTGTAGCTTTTTCTCTGGCAACTCTAAAACGCTCCAGGCAATCAATAAATTCACTTGTTGTTGATGAGAGATATCCTGTTTTCCATATAAGTTTCGATGTGTCTTCATCTTGTTCCTGTCGAAAGTTATTCAATAAAATATTCACCCACTTTTTGTTTTAATAATATCATTCGAATTTATGAATAACTTAAATATAAAATCTATTTCTGTTTTTCTTTTGTAGATGGATTTATCTGAAATTCGTATACTTTTATTAGGAGATGATAATGTTGGTCGAACATCATTAATTTATTCTCTTGTTAGTGAAGATGTTGTTCCATCTTCAATAAATCTTACTGGTGATTCAATTCGCCCAACAACTGATGATATATCAATTCCTCCAGAAGTAACACGAGCACGTGTACCAACTGTTATAATGGATTATTGTGGTCGTCAACCAATGTCACCTGATGAAATCGATGATTTACTTTTACCAATGGAATGTCCATCACCAAATCCTCTTCTTCAACAATCTCGTTCACTTCATTCATGTATACGTCAAGCACATGTTATATGTCTTGTGTATGCATTTGATAGTCGAGAATCTCGTGATCGTTTATTAACTGTTTGGCTTCCATTAATTGATCGTAGTGCAACAACAATACCAATTATACTTGTTGCTAACAAATGTGATTTAATTGATGAAAATCTTCATGAAAAAAATGATATTAATAATGAAAATCGTGAATTTTTTCGTTTAACAATGTCAAAATATTCTCGTATTGAAGCATGTATTGAAACATCAACACGAACAATGAAAAATATCTCGGAATTATTTTATTCAGCACAAAAATGTGTTCTTTATCCAATAAATTATTTACAAGAACAAAATAAATTAACAAAACGTTTTAAACAATGTTTAAAAAGAATATTTACAATAGCTGATCAAGATAATGATCAATTATTAAATGATCATGAATTAACAACTTTACAAGATTATTGTTTTGGTAAAATTCAAACAAATGATGAAAAAACAACCATTGAACAATTAAAAAAAGAAATTAAACGAAGAACAATTCATGGGATTAAAATTACGAGTGAAAATCGAGGTGTTATTACAAGTGCATTAACTTATCAAGGTTTCGAATGTTTATTTGAATTATATTTAAATAAAGGAAAATATGAAACGATTTATACAACATTAGAAAGATTTAATTACAATCGAAAACTGGAATTATGTCTACCAAATCCTCCTGAAGGTAAATCATCTATCAAAGGCTCCAAGAAATACTTAAGATAGAAAATCGTACTCTGCATATTTTTCTTGTTGAATGATGAATATGATAAGATTTTAATATGAGGAAGAAAACATCGATATGTAACAGAATACTATGATATGTACCTTTAATTATCGTAGTATAATAATGGTATTCGATAATAGTTTGAAAGAGTTATCAGTACAACATTATCTCAATGTTGCCATTTGGCAACATCCGGTCGGAAAGGGTTAAGTAATCAAACATATATAAAATTAGTCGTTATATCATGAACTCTATATTTATGCAAAATATGAACTAAACCAGAAGATCTGATTGGCCCAAAAATTAGATAAGAGATATAAAAGGATTTTTCTTTATAAGAGTTAACTGACGGGTAATCGGGGCCGAAGAATTCAAATCTGAGCGAGTCTTACTTGTTTATTGGAGAGATTCTCTAAAACAGCATCATGCTACAATTTTAATACAACTATTTTTATTTCTATTTTAGATCTTACCGGTGAATTATCTCCATCAGCAATCGATTATTTAACACGATTATTTCATCGTTTCGATAGTGATGGTGATTTATGTCTTACACTCAATGAAGTAAATCAATTATTTGAATCATTAATTGATATAATACCACCAATGCATTCATCATTAACTAATATAAAACATTGCATCTATTTACGTTTATCTATATCCTCAACAAAATTACCATTATTAACATTATCGGGTTTTCTTGCTCAATGGTTTTTTCTTGCTCATACACAACCATCATTAACATTTTCATATTTATTTCAATTAGGTTATTCATATGCAATATCAAATATTGATGATACACGTTTACCATCTCGTATGACATATATCTGTCATGTTTATGGTATGCCTGAATCTGGTAAAAGTTCATTTTTAAAACGATTTGTTTCATCAACAATTTATCAAGTTCGACATTCATTTGATTTAGCTGAAAAATTACATAATAAAACCAAAGCATTTTTTTCTTATGATTATCAAACAAAATCTTTATATAAACAAACAAAATATTATGCTATTGATTTTGTACGTGTATTAAATGAAACCAAATGTTTAATACTTGAAGAATGTCATGCAAATGAACTTGATGAAAAAATACTTTTTCCAAATGCAAATGTTAATTGTTTTCTTATTGATCGTACACATCCACGAGCATTTTCGAATGTAGCAACAATTTATCTTCAACAACATGTTTATCCACGTTTACCATGTTTATTTATATTAACAAAAGCTGATCAACCATCTGTTAAACAAGATTATCCATTACCAATTGAATTTTTTTGTCGTCAACATAAAATTCCATTACCAATTGATTATTCAGCTATAACAATGGTATCAATATTTACAAATTCAAAAGATAGTTCAAATATGCAAGTAACAACAAATACTGAACATATGTCACAATCATGGTTTACAAGTTTATTATTTCGTTCACAAAATAATTCAACAAAAACTTTAGAACCATATTCACCACGTGGAGATAAAACACGTCATCAAGATGATATTTATGTTCGATTAGGATATTTATGTGTTTATCCAAAATTAAATTATTTTACAAATTCAACAAATGATTTCTATAATACAGATGCATTATTAAAATATTCGTTATATGCAAGTGTTGTTACTTTAGGACTTGTAACTGTTGCACGAATGTTTCGATAGAGAAAGAAAACAAAAAACGAGGTTTTTTTTATTACTATTATTATTGATCTGTAGTGTATGTTAGTATATATATGTGTGTGTATATACAGATATTTCTTTTTCTAGATATGGAATATTTGTTCTAGATTTTCAATCTAAATTAGAAATGGTAAAGTTTGTTGAGTATCTATATTTATAAAGATTATTTTTAGAATGAAAAATCTACTTTCTAGTGTCATTTGTTTTATCATAAAAATTGAAAGTTCTTCTCAATAGTACGATAGATATATTCATTTAAGTCTACTAGAATATCCAAATAATTCTATAGAATATTTTTCAATAGAAAAGACCCAGGTCACAAAATCTTATTTGCACTTTGATTACACTACAAACTTATTATGATATTTCGCGATGTAATAGAATCTTGCAAGAATCTGATCTGAGAAAATATCTTTACGTCTTCGCTTTTTGACCATAGCAATAGATTTTATCATAAAATGATAGACTCTTTACGATCTTTTTCTTCGGACATCAAATATTAGCATTGATTAAGAAAAGAGTAAACCCAAATTATTCATTAAACAAACATTCAGATATAATTTTATTATTGAAAGATTTTCTAATTAATGCTGAAATTCGCCTTGTTTTTTGTATATTTTTATTTGATGTATTTCTCTATTAAATAAGAAGAAGAAGAAGAATATATATATTTATTGATTTTATAATAATCATTTGTTTGCAATAGAAAAATAAATAAAATCTTATTGTTTTTCATAATTTTAGATTACAAAAAAGGTGATTTATTAGAATGCATTTATGATAATAATTTATAAAATTATTATGTAAACAGATTTTGTTCGTGTTATAACAAAAACCAAAGAAATGTATGAACCAATGAATCTGGAATTAATTTATAGAAAAAATCTTTCTTCATGTTTTTCTTCATTTGTTCCATTTTTTCTATCAATACCATTTATATTTGTTTGTCTTCTCGGTCGTCTTTCTTGTTATATATCGTTTTTACTTATATTGATTTTATTTGTCATTCATTTTCTTGTATTGAGTCATTTTTATACTAAAGAAGTCTTTCTTCGTGCTCATTTTCTAACATTAATATTAACAATTGGATGTATTTGGTCATTTACATCACCAGCAATCGGTTTATTTACAATAATTTTATCAATATTTCATTTAAGTGAATATATATCTGTTGGTCTTTGGTGTCCAAGAACTTTAACAATTGATTCATTTTTATTAAATCATTCACCACAATATCATGGTGCAATAGCTTTGGCTTATACGGAATATTTTATTGAAAAATATTTTTTATTTCCAAATGGATTTCCTTTTCATTGGTTATTGATTATTCTTGGTTTACTGATGGTTATTAGTGGTGAATATTTACGTAAATTAGCAATGTATACAGCTCGACAAAGTTTTTCACATTTAATTCAAGATAAACCAAATAAAGAACATCGATTAATAACACATGGAATTTATAACTATTATCGTCATCCATCATATGTTGGGTGGTTTTGGTGGGCATGTGGTACACAAATATTACTTGCTAATCCAATATCTTTTCTTCTTTATTTAATAGTAAGCAAAATTTAATTGAGAAATAAGAAATTAAATACAAAATTTTTTATTTTAGGCAACTTGGTTATTTTTTTCTGAACGTATTGTTTATGAAGAAGGAACTTTAATAAGATTTTATGGAGAACTTTATCGAGATTATCAAAAACGTGTACCTGTTGGTATACCATTTATTAAAGGATGTCGTTAGATTGTTTAATTATTTAATCTTGTTTTGATGTTTATGAAAAAACTTGTTTGTTTTCTTTTTTTTGTAGATATTTTTTTAATTATTTCATTAATGGGATTTTTTCAAGGAATTCGAGGTAAAAATATTATTTTCTTATTTTTCAAAAAAATCTTTTGTTTTTTCTTCTTATTTTAGGGCAAGTATAAATTATAGATTATGTTGAAATAATGAAATTTTTTATTATGTAGTGTTGTTCTTTTGGCATTTCTCGCATCAATCGGTCTGACTTTACTCATTTTAGGATGTGCTCTATCCAATTAGTATATTAGAAGATTATTAATAATAAAAAATATTCTTTTTTTTCATTTTCTTTTCTAGTAATTGGTGGCCGACCTTTGTTATTATATTTTATGTACTTTGTCCAATTCCATTAATGATTGGACGTCAATGTACATCATCTAGTGGTTATGGTATGAGTGATAACAGTCCATGTATAGATTTAATGTGGTTTTTAACAAGTGCCATTGTTATTTCCGCATTTGGTCTGCCAGCTGTTTTATATCGAGCTGCTATTGTAAGTTAATTTTTCAATTTAGTTTTTATATATATTTTTATTTTAAAATAATTTAGATTAAAATTGGTTCAATGGCTTTTGTAATGGCTGCAAATACACTTATATTTATAACAGTTACAATTTATTTTATGACATTTGATTCCGATGATAGTTTATTAAGTATTTAAATGACAACACATCTAACTACAATTGTATAAACATTCTACATTGTATATTTTCTATATTTGCTTTTTGTTTCACTGCTACTACTCTATCTATATTTAATCCTCTTCAGCTTTCATATTTTTAACTATTTTTCTATATATCGTATTAAATAAAGAAATAACAATTTTTCGATCAGTAAAAAATTATTCAAATAGCTCGATATTATCATTCAATTATGATAAGCTCTTGGAAGATTAATATAGATTTAGTAAGGGATAAATGGTTGAGTGAGCATGTATTTTACTTCAAAGGTAATAAAATAAATCGTTCGAACGTTGGAGGTTCGATCATGCGCAAAATAGTATATACATTTATTCGTTATAAGAAATGTGTGCAGAACAGCAACATATGAATTAATTAAACAATACTTTCAGATATATTTCTCATGGAAAAATTTCGAAGAACTAAGATTGATTAATTCAATTAAAATAAATTAATATCAAAACAAGTTTAGTATTTGTAGAGTTACTTAACATATTCTATCGATCTTTCAATGAGTATATTCCTTAAAGTGTATCTTGAGGGTGTGGATGTGGATATGAAATTAATTTAACAGCCACACCCGCACCTTCACCCTCAAGATTGGGATGTAGTCTATTAATGATGATCTATTTTTGGCATTGTCATATCAAAGTTATCCTTGATGAGAAATAACTTTTTTAATCGTAATGATTCGTTTTGTGCTTGTTCGTACGTTTTTGTAGTAAAAAAGACTTTCATTAAGACTTTTCCACTACCCTGATGATTATCAACGATTTCAAATTCTGGATCGTTAAAATAAAAGACGAAATGATAATCTTTTCTAATTTGTTTTTCTTGTTCGATTTTGTCCAAATCTAATAATTGAGAAATTTTTCCATCACATCGTGTACCAATGACAGATTGACACGAATACAAGCCAGTAAAATTCGTTTGAACATTTGGAATAACACCAATGTCTGTATGATCCATGGAAAGTTTAATGATGGAATGATATAAATTAGCACCATGATAAGAACTTCGATATTGATTCTGATAAGAAGATGCAATACGAGGATTGACTTCAATAATACGAATATCATCATAATTCGTTTTTCTTATCCATAATTCAATGTTGACAAAACTACTCTTGAAAGAAATATCTTGAAGTATTTCATCAGTGAAACCGTAAGTAAATATTGTACCTTGATGATCAGCCCATCCCTCCCAATTTAATTGAAGACAGTCACTGATGAATTCTTCACAGATCATTATATTTTTGCTTGTCAAAGGATACTTTTGCAAGTCTAAAGCGTATTCATTAACGTATTTCTTTTCAGCATTATAGTTTGGTAAAACAATTCGAAGTTCAGAGACAATTTCTTTCAATTGCTGACAATCTTTAATAATATACTGATGAAGACTCCGTTGTAACTCAAGAGCCTTGAGAAAGAATGGATACTTTAATATAGGGTTCCGAATAAACTGATCAACGTCATCATCATTATCGATATTAATGTATGAAAAATGGAGTGGATGGCGTTCTCGTGTTCGTTGATAATATTTATGATTACAGAGAAAAACAGATTCATATGATGGATATTTCACGGCCAGTTTTTCATCTCGTTTGAATCGTGACAGAACAGCGGAAATAATCACAGCTTCAATATCATGTTTGATAAATAATCCATTGATATCAGCTATATTTTTCTTTAGGTACGTCTCCACAGATGTGATCAGATTTCTCATGTATTCCATACTGGTGTCTTTGGCTGCGTCATTGGCTAAACGACTATACTCTGGATGTGGTTTCTGTTCGCTGAACACCATTTCATATTCAGGACATTGATCGATCACTTCTTCATCGTAGAAAACTTTATAAATTTTTGCTCTTTTCTTGCTTGTTTCCATTTGTTTGATGCACCAGTAATATTTAGAGAATACATAAAAAATAAATAAGTGACCATTAAATACACCCTCAATCTCTCTGTCAATTTGTCTTGAAGGAGAAACTATATTTAAAAGTTACTATTTTGCGAGAGAGCTATGAGTATTTCGCAGAGAATGTTTCCGTAGAAGTTTGTCTCGGAAAGTACTATTCATATCAATAGCATAGGAGTCTATCGTATTGAATATCCTAATACATTCTATAATGATGTTTTCTTCTCAATTAGTCTTCATAGGAAGCTTAATTTGAATAGAATAGTCGAAAATTATAGAGCTGGACAACTCAATTTCTGAATTGAATCGAACTGAATACCTTGTTGAGTTAAGTTACTCAACTCTGAAAAATCGTTAAGTAAAAACGCATTTTTTAGTTGAAAACTTCGAAATATTATATCAAAACCTTTTTTTGTGTACCAACCCAGGTGCAAAGGTATGATCACCAAAATAAACAAAAAACAATCGCGTTTCTTCTCTTCACCGATATTAGACAAAACGCACGTTATTAAATACAAGAGAGTGGTCGATGAAGGTGATGCATAAAGCATCTTGCTTATGTCAAAGCTATACAGTCAATGTCCTTAACAATAACAATCTATTCATCAATAGATTCAAATATTAGTAATAAAAAATTTTCATCTATCTCATCCATCATTTGATGATTATCTTCTTAATAATACATCGCGTTATCAAGTAATACTAAAGAAGAATTTGATCAATTAAAATTAGATGAAAAATAATACGAATGATAAAAAGCCAATCACTAATGGTTAATATTTTGAAAACTGTCTATCTAATTTAACAAATAACTCGATGAGATCAATTATGTCAATATTTTTCTTTTATTAGTGAATAATCTTAGACACTGATGGCATGAATATTTTTATGAGAAAAATAAATTTATCTCAATGAAAACATATTCCTCGTACGATCTAAAGTTTCGAAAAAAATTAAATTTTCATTCTATATATTTTTTTACAAGTAAAATCCTCTCATATAATTTGTCTACAATGATTACAATAAAAATTTCTAAATCAAAATCTTTAATAAATCATCGAAAAGAAAACTCAAGAATAACTTCAAATATTTCAACTCTTTTATCAACAAAAATTCAATTAATTTAATTTACAATTGAAGTATTTACTGCAGTAACCACTGATGAATTATCTCGTTGATCATCAATAAATTAAACATATTTAAATATTTTCTTTTATATATTTATCTATTTAGGTTTCCTTCATTTAACATCAACAATTAAGAGTGATTCAATCTTTAAATATACAAATTTTAATCAATTTCTTCTTTTAATAAATTTTTAACATTATTATCTTCTATTGAAAATATAATCATCTTATAATAAAACTGATGATTTAGTTTCGATTTACTGATAAAAATGAAACAATATCAGATAAACCAATATGAAAAAAAAGAATGAAATCAATTCATTAAGTGAAAATATTCAACACAATTCAATCTGGTAGATCTATGAATTTCCTCTCTTTCATGTTTTTCTTTTGTTCTTTTTTTTCATCTTTTGATACTGGGACGGCAAGACAGTGATACTGGCAGAAGTAACTAGTTGTTTTCTTCTGCTCTTCCACTATCAAAAAACGCAAAGAAAGAACAAAAGAAAAAAAACATGGGAGAGAAAGGAAATGTTGAGTATGTATATGCATGCTAGCCATTCTATCATGTTGTTCACTACCTGATAAAGACAGCATCGCTGTCGAAACGTTACGATAAGAAATAATATCTATCAAGTAAGAGTATCATCTAAGCTTCTACTCCGAAGAGCTGCAATCTCCAGATCGATAGTGAGGGTGAAAGTAAACATCTTTTTATTTGAAAAAAACTCATCCGTAGTTCACAACAGAGATCATCACAGGGCGAGACGAAATCTTTTTTTTATGCCTTGCCCTATTTGTCCAGTAGGGTAAAAATTTGTGTTCTGATCAAATTCTTTTCAAATAGTAATTTCTAAACGTTATCAGATAAACCACGCTGAGGGGTGGGTGTGAGCATCAAATATATTCTATATCCACATTCAGACTCTTATTGATATTCAATTATTAAGTTTATTTTTATAAAAATAGATAAGTAGATTATTCATTTTTTCTATAAACTTCTGTCCAAAGACATGGCAATGGCAA
Source organism: Adineta steineri (assembly GCA_905250115.1). Classification (NCBI taxonomy): domain Eukaryota; kingdom Metazoa; phylum Rotifera; class Eurotatoria; order Adinetida; family Adinetidae; genus Adineta; species Adineta steineri. The sequence continues at coordinate 460,092 of CAJNOI010000043.1, read as the reverse complement.
ACAACAAAACACAATGTTTTATATGTAACAAAGATAGAATAACATTTCCTTGTGAAGGATGTTCAAAAAGATTTTGTTTAATACATTTAACAGAACATCAAAAAATATTACATGATGAATTAAATTATATTACCAATGAATATAATGAATTTATACAAACAATCAATGAACGAAAACAAAATCATTTATTAATAAAACAAATTGGTCAATGGGAAAGAAATTCAATCGAAATAATTCAACAAAAAGCACAAGAATGTAGAAAAATTGTTGTTGAATATTCACGAACATGTCTTAATGATATTGAAAAGAATTTAAAAGACTTGAATGAACAAATAAAACAAATTCATCAAGAAAATGAATTTAATGAAATTAATCTAAACTATTTAACAAATCAATTAAGAAAAATGACAGAAGAATTCAATAATCCATCAAGGATTTTTATCAAACAAGAACCACAATCATTTATTAATGATATTTCAATTATCTTATCAAAAAGTAAGTTTTTAAGACATAATTCTCACTTTCTATAGAATTATGTTTAAAAAAAAATAATACTGAAGAAGATAAAACAATTGAGAATATCATTGATTTATTTCTAAATGAAACCAATAAGAATAGTATTCATAGAAATAGAAAAAGAATGATAAGATATGAAATATTTTTCTAAATATTCATATCGAAATTGTAAATTAAAACAAATAATAAAATGAAATAGATTGTTAGCTTTTAAGAATAAATATAATAGTACAAACAAAATTAAAATTTCAATCGAAATTAGTCTTTTCTTCTTCTTCTTGTTCTTTTCATTAACGTCTTTTTTTTTCATTATTTTCTAGAACCAAAATTTAGCAAATATAAACAAAATGCTATTACTGTGGCTGGCGGAAATGGAGAAGGACACGAATTGAATCAACTTAATAGCCCTGAAGGAATCTTTATTGATAAAAACAAAAATATTTTCACTGTTGATGGTCTAAATCATCGTATTATTGAATGGAAACGTTATGCAAAGAAAGGAAAAATCATTGCAGGTGGAAATGGCAAAGGAAATTGGATGAATCAATTAGATCGTCCAACGGATGTGATTGTCGATGAACAAAATCATTCGATCATTATTGCTGATTCTGGAAACAGACGAGTGATTCAATGGAAGAATCAAAATCAACGAATCCTAATTAAAAATATTGACTGTTGGGGTTTAGCAATGGATAAAAAGGGATTTCTTTATGTTTCTGATCGGAAGAAGAATGAAGTGAGACGATGGAAAATGGGAGAATACAACAACGAAGGAATTATCGTGGCAGGTGGAAATGGAAAAGGGGATCGACTTAATCTACTCAATAATCCTACTTTTATTTTTGTTGATGAAGATCAATCTGTTTATGTATCAGATTTTAGCAATCATCGAGTTATGAAATGGAGAAAAGGTGCAAAAGAAGGAAGAATTGTGGCTGGAGGAAATGATAAAGGAGAAAATCTGAATCAATTATTTTTACCTCAAGGAGTCATTGTTGATGATTTTGGTCAAATCTATGTGGCAGATTTTGGGAATCATCGAGTAATGTGTTGGTGTGAAGGAAAAAAAGAAGGAGAAATTGTTGTTGGTGGTAATGGTGAACGAAATCAACCAAATCAATTAAATGATCCCTGTGGTTTATCTTTTGATGATGAAGGAAATCTTTATGTTGTTGATGGTTCCAATAATCGAATCGACAAATTTGAAATAATTTTGTAAATGAAATTTTAATTTTAAAACAAAGAAACGAACTTTTTGTTAAATAAAAAATTGAATAAATTTTGAAGAAAAAAACATATCGTGATAAGATAATAATGAAGAAGCATCTTTTTGGCTTTTTTTCATTCAAATTGAATTTAATTTGATAATTTCGATCAAGAAATTCGAGTAAATAAATAGGGGTGTCACTTTAACTTTAACTTTATTAGTTAAAGTAAAACACTTTAACTTTAACTTTAACTATTAAAGCAAAGTTAAAGTGACACCCCTAATCTCTCTTGCTCTTTATGTTTCAATTTTTATACGAAGCCAGAGAAATGTAAAATTATTCGTCGCGGAATAGGTAACTATAAATCATCAACAAACCTTCATTTCGCGGACCTATTTCAAATCAAAAGAAATCATATGGCTGTTTATAATAATGATTTTTTATTTTTAGCTTTAAACAAAAAGATATTATTTGCATCTTAATATCGATACTATTGTTAACATTCTTGTTTATAGTTTTTCATGTAATATGATTTATAATGAACATAATCCTAGTAGTGCATGCATGTATACTGTTTCAAGATTTTTGCCATATTTTTTTTCAACTTCTGTTGTATCAACTAAAATCAATATTCATCGAATAAATACGAATAGCGCAAAAGTTTTGCATAAATTCTTTTTTTAATATAATTTTTCTGAAGTTAGAGTATTTGCCAGACATAAAAATTCAAGAGTCTAGAGATGTTCCCATATATATATATATATACATACTGCTTATTACAACAAAATCATTCATGTTGTCTTAGAATAGATGTTATGGTATAAAAAAAACAATAAACGGTGTATCATATGAGCAAGAAATCGTTTCACAAATTAGTTTTTTTAATGAGAAAATACACTTTCATCTGAATACCTCACAAAGAAGCGTTGTCTCGTTTTAAATAATATATTATTTGATAAAGTATTCAATAAGTCGATTTTCTCATGTGAAGTGTGTGGTTCTTTAGCACCTCTTTTGTTGAGAAAGTTTATTTTTTCAATTCCTACCAACAGTAGAAAAAGTCATTTCGATCTTTAAGAATACAAAATAATTCTTTTTGCTCAACAATAGTATTTTATACTCAAATTATGAAAAAATGTCTTAATATTTTTGTGATTTTTAAAAACTATTTTTAATAAAACTCTTCCATGATCGTGTACGAAACACTTTGCTTATTTCGATAGAAAACAAAATTTTTTATAATACTTCATTGTCATAATGGAATTCATTATCTACAATAAATTAGATAAGTTAGAAAAGTCTCTTCGATCTTACTTTCATCAATATTAAGTCTACAGTTTATTTTTCATTCCCTATGGCATAAAATAAACATGAAATATCAAATTTTATTCTTTTACAAAACAACCAAAATAACTTAATTATTAAAAAAGAAATTCAAAGTAGTGTTTTAGTTTTATCGAAAGCTGATGAAAAAGATGATGCTTAAAAGCATAGCAATAGTTTGTTGATTCAAGAAGAAAACACGAGTATTTATATAATGAGCACTGATTATTTCCATCTCCGAAATACAATATATTTTTGTTCATAACTTGAAGATAACACATTTCGATATAAGTTAAAAGAGCAGCAGAAAAACGAATTATAATAACGGAAAGGAGAAAATACGATACGATCATACATGAAAGAAAAGAGAAGAATACTGGAAGAAAACACCATGTGATCATATATGTGGTTACTATAGTAAACAAATAATTTATTTATTCGCTTATAAGTAGTATAAACTGAATTCTCCTTCACATCAAAATAAATACAAAATATCACAAGTTTAAAAATACAATTCTTTGAAATAGTTCCATTTTGGTAAGTAAATCTCTTGAAATAATATTACATAATAATTATCTTGAGAATGAGAGTAATTATAATGATAACAGTTAGACTGGATTAGAATGAACATGACGATACAGTTAGGTGGATAAGAGATTAATATATCATCCATTCCGAGAATAACGATGTATGTTTAATCTTCAACTACATCCAAACATTCTTTCATTGAAAAATCATCACTAGAATTATTTGGATTTTTATTTAAAATTAACTAAAACAAATTCATTTTCGATTTCTTCTACTACAGAAGAATCTTTTCAATGTCATTGAGTTATTAATTTAATCTATATATAGAAGTAAATAACGAGATATTCATTTCTTCTAGAAATTTATATTCAAAGACGTGACAATGGCAAATAACAAGACACTATGTTTTACATGTAATAAAGATAAAATAACATATCCTTGTGAAGGATGTTCACAAAGATTTTGTTTAATACATTTAACAGAACATCGTCAAATATTAACTAATGAACTACATCATATAACCAATGAATATAATGAATTTAAACAAAGAATTAATGAACAAAAACAAAATCCACAGAATCATCCATTACTGAATCAAATTAACCATTGGGAAACAAAATCAATTGAAAAAATTCAAGAAAAAGCACAAGAATACAGAGAAATCCTCATTAAATCATCACAAACATCTATTAATGATATAGAAATAAAATATAATGATTTACGTGAACAAATAAAACAAATTCATCACGAAAATCAATTAAATGAATTTAATGAAATTAATTTAAATTATCTAAGAAATCAATTAAGAAAAATTACAGAAGAACTAAATAATCCATCAATTGTGTCTATTCAACAAAATTCACAATCGCTCATTAATGACATTTCAATCATTTTATCGAAAAGTAAGTTTTTAAGAAATAATTTTTGGAAGAATAGTTCTCATTTTCTATGAATTTATGTGAGAAAACTGTAGAAACAAAGAAAAGTGATGAGGAAGAAGCTAAAAACAATTCAAAATACTATTGATTTATTTAATCAATAACAATAGAATTGCTAGAAATAGAAAATTCAATTTATTGGTATATAAAAAAAGGATGATAAGATATGAAATAATATTAAATCAAAAACTAAAATTCTTTTTCAAATATTCATTGAAAACTAATATTTTCTTTTTTCCCTTCGATCAAAAACAAAATTTTCTTTTCGTGTTTTCATCAAAATCTTTTGTTTTCATTATCTTCTAGAACCAACATTCAATAAATGGAAACAAATTGCCATCACTGTGGCTGGTGGAAATAAACAAGGACAAGAATTAAATCAACTCAGTCGTCCTACAGGAATCTTTATTGATAAAAACAAAAATGTTTTCATTGCTGATAGTCATAATCATCGTATTGTTGAATGGAAATGTAATGCTAAAGAAGGACAAATCATTGCAGGTAGAAATGGGCAAGGAAATCGAATGAATCAATTGAATCATCCAACAGATGTAATTGTTGATCAACAAAATCATTCGATCATTATTGCTGATTGTAAGAATAGACGAGTGATTCGATGGTTGAACCAAAATCAACAAATCTTAATTGACAATATTGACTGTTTCGGTTTGGTAGTGGATAAACATGGATTTCTTTATGTTTCAGATTGTGAGAAGAATGAAGTGAGACGATGGAAAATCGGAGAATACAACAACGAAGGAATTGTAGTAGCAGGTGGAAATGGACAAGGAAATCTACTCAATCAACTTAATTATCCTACTTCTATCTTTGTTAATGAAAATCAATCTGTTTATGTATCAGATTTGAACAATCATCGTGTAATGAAATGGAAAAAAGGTGCAAAAGAAGGAATAGTTGTGGCTGGAGGAAATGGTCAAGGAGAAAACCTCAACCAGTTATCTTTACCTCAAAGAGTAATTGTTGATGATTTTGGTCAAATCTATGTGGCAGATTATGGCAATCATCGAATAATGCGTTCGTGTGAAGGAAAAGAAGAAGGTGAAATTGTTGTCGGTGGAAATGGTGAAGGAAATCAACCAAATCAATTAAATAATCCCAGTGGTTTATCTTTTGATAATGAAGGAAATCTGTACGTTGTTGATTTTTCGAATCATCGAATCGAGAAATTTGAAATAGTATTGTGAATAAAATTTTGATTTTGAAAAAAGAAAAGAAATTTTTTGTTAACTAAATAATCGAGAAATGAAAGAAAAAATAAAGTTTTATTCTTGATAAGAAAAGAACGGGGAAAGATTTTTTTTAGGATGTGGGTCTGCGTAAATAAAATATGGACCCACACCTACACACCCGTACTCACATCGACATTTTACACCCTCTTCACCATTACCCAAAACCTCTTTTACTTCTGATTTAAGTTTATCACATAAACTTTCATCATCAAAAGTTCAAGCTGATCTACGTTCATTAACAATATTTTCTTTAACGAAAACAGAAAATCCAGTATGTTCATCTATTTTATCATTAGCAAATTAAGCACGTTTAAATATAAATCTATATCACGAAAATTAGGTTATTTATCAATTCAATATTTAGCATCAACAATTAAAACTGATTCAACTTTTACATACTAAAATTTTCAACATTATTATCTTCTTTTAAATCAACAAATAGTTTACAAAAATCTTCTTCAAATACAAATGATTGTATAAAGCATAGACGTTATTCAATCGAGAATTCATTGTATCAATTCCTAGTTACGGTACTCTCACGAAATGAGTTTAATACAAATTTTAACCTTAATCAATGAAAATAAAATGCATAAAAAAATAATGTCTTTCATGTTTTTATTCTTTGAGTATTATGAAACAGTGAATATTAAACATTCTCTATTAAAAAGATAATACTATGATTTTATATTTACTAGTCAGGTGATTATACCTAGATGTGTAAATAGTTAGCCAGTCACATACACTTGTGTGTTCATAGCCGACTAGACGCGTACACGTGTGTATGTAAACACTTTCTTCAGTTTATATTTAAAGAAAGTAGATAAATAGATATATTCATTTCTTTTATAGACTTCTATTCAAAGACGTAGCAATGGCAAACAATACATATACTTGTGAGGGATGTTCAAAACACTTTTCTTTAATGAACTTAACAGAACATCACCAAAGATTAAATAAAGAATTACATGATATTATTAATGATTATGATCAATTTAAACAAAGAATTAATGAACGAAAACAAAATCCATATAATCATGTATTAATAAAAGAAATTGATCAATGGGAAAGAACTTCAATAGAAAAAATTCAACAAAAAGCAAAAGACAGTAGAGAAATTGTCACTAAATCATCACAAACATGTATTAATGACAATGAAAAGAAATATAATGATTTAACGGAACAAATACAACAACTTGATAAAGAAAATGACTTTAATGAAAGTAATTTCAATTATTTAACAAATCAATTAACAAAAATTACAGAAAAATTAAATAATCCATCTACTATTTCTATTGAACAAGATTCACAAGCATTTATTAATGATGTTTCAATTATCTTATCGAAAAGTAAGTTAGTAAGAAATACTTTCTAAAAGAAACAGAATGAAGAAGAATGATAGGATATGAAATAATATTAAATTAAAAACTTAATTTTTCTTCAATATTTGTTAATTATTTTGAGATATATTGTTACAACTCTATCACTTTAAATATTTTATAGTAGATTTTCGATAAATTAGAAAAATAACAATGTTTTTATTCTCTTTTCTTCATCACAATTAAAAAGGTATTTTCTCTGTTTATATTGAAAATGAATTCATATGAAAGAAGTGTATTCGAAAATATATAATCTATAAAAGAATATTTTCATCTTTTCATGAAAATGTTTTATTTTCATTTTTTTCTAGAACCAAAATTCAACAAATATAAACAAAATGCTATCACTGTAGCTGGTGGAAATAAACAAGGACACGAATTAAATCAACTCATTGGTCCTATGGGAATCTTTATTGATGAAAAGAAGAATATTTTCATTGCTGATACTCATAATCATCGTATTATTGAATGGAAATGTGATGCAAAAGAAGGACATATCACTGCAGGTGGAAATGGCAGGGGAGATCGAATGAATCAATTGAATCAACCTCAAGATGTGATTGTTGATCCGAAGAATCATTCGATCATCATTGCTGATTATAGTAACAGACGAGTGATTCAATGGTTAAATCAAAATCAACAAATCCTAATTGATAATATTGACTGTTATAGCTTGGCAGTAGATCAACATGGATTTCTTTATGTTTCAGATTGTGAGAAGAATGAAGTTAGACGATGGAAAATTGGAGAATCTAATAACGAAGGAATGATAGTAGCAGGTGGAAATGGAAAAGGAGATCAACTCAATCAACTTAACTTCCCTACTTTTATTTTTGTTGATGAAAATCAATCTGTTTATGTATCAGATATGAGCAATCACCGTGTGATGAAATGGAGAAAAGATGCAAGAGAAGGAAGAATTGTGGCTGTCGGAAATGGTAAAGGAGCAAATCTGAATCAACTGTCTGAACCTCAAGGAGTCATTGTTGATCATTTTGGTCAAATCTATGTAGCAGATTATGGAAATGCTCGCATAATGCGTTGGTATGAAGAAAAAGAAGAAGGTGAAATTATTGTCGGTAGAAATGCTGAAGGCAATCAATTGAATGATCCCTGTGGTTTATCTTTTGATGATGAAGAAAATCTTTATGTTGTTGATTCTCATAATCATCGAATTCAAAAGTTTGAAATAATTGTGTGAATCAGATTTTTATCCTGAAAAAGAGAAGTTTTTTTGTTAAACAAAGAAATAAAAATAATAGAAAAAGTTGAATATTGCTGTTAAAAATCAATAAAAAAATCGAATAAATTTTGAAGAAAAAGGAATTGTTGATAAGAAAAAAACAAAGAGAAGTGTTTTTGATTGTTTTTCTTTAAAACTGAATTTAATTTCAGAATTTTGATTAAAAACTTCTACGAAAGAAATGCTAATTCTTCATCGTTTGTTAATTTTTAACAAGTTTTCTAAAAGAAAAAAAATCTTTTGTAATTTAAATTGAATTAAAGGAAAATTGCTCAAAAAGAAGATTTTATGTTGGAGACAATTCTATTTAAATATTTTTATTTGATAAAAACAATCAAATGTTTTTTGTTTTTTCGATTTGACGGAATTTAAGAATTGTTCAAAATTGAAAAACAAAGAACTGTTTCACGAAAATTTGATAATAAAAATGGAATTGAAATGAGTTTTATCGAACAGAACGAATATTGGATAGATTTCTCTATAATAAATTAACAAAGTTTATTTTTGTTTGGTTTTTAAAATATTTTTAATAAAAATGGAATTGAAGAAATAATCTGTTTGAAATTAAATCAAAGAACATTTTCGTATAGATGGAAACAAAAAGAAGAATTTGGAAAGAAAAATGAACCAAAAATTTGAAATAAAATAAAAAAATAATAAAGTTAATTAATACAAAATTTCAATTTGACTTTTCATTTCAAAGATTTTTGATCCAGCCAAAAAAATTTTCATCTGATTTGGGTGTGGGTGCATAATATTTATATCCACATTCACACCCACACCCTCAAGATTAAAATTCGCACAGTCATTGTACTCGAATCTACTAGATGCTGTTTGCAAATGAATCATTGTTTCCGCTGTAAGACATCGAACCAACCATTGATGTTCAACAGCCCAAAATAAAGTTTGAAATGAAGCAAATAATTCATCGACTTCTTGTTGAATATTCGTAAATTAGGCAACCAGTTTCGAATAATTTCCTTCCATTTGTAACCGTTAAGCAATATAAATTCTGTATCAATATCCAAATGACGTAAACTATCGAAGTTTTGAAAGAGAACATATATTTCCTAAAAGTCAAAACATATCTAAGAGTATTAAATTGGCCAGTGAATTAAAAAGAATTGAACAGATCAATGACATCTATTCAAAATTTCATTTTGTTATTCAATGAAAATTACAATATTATTTGTATACCAGCTCATATAAAAGACGAAAGATCAATAAAATTCAACTTCTTTAAAAAGACTTAGTTTTAATTCAATGTCAATGAATATTAAATTATTTTGATGATAAAAATCTCTTATCTATTGAAAAAAAATTTTCTTCGTTCTTTCACTACCTACGGATCTTTGTTGACTTTGACTCATTTTATTTTGTATAAATAAAAATACAGATAAAATGAGAACAATATTCGTTTCTTTTTCAAATTCTTCGACAAATGGCAACAGCAAACAGCAGAGCAAAATGTTCTATTTGTAACAAAGTAAATGCAACGTGTCTTTGTTCAGGATGTTCAAAAGATTTTTGTTTTCAACATTTAACAGAACATCGACAAATTCTTCACAGACAATTAGATGGAATTATTAATGATCATGATCAATTTCAACAAACAATTATTCAACAAAAACAAAATCTACTAAATTCTTCTTTAATTCAACAAATTAATCAATGGGAAATAAATTCAATTGAAATAATTCAAAAAATAGCAGAAGAATGTCGAGAAACAGTGATGAAATTAACACGAAAATCCATCAATGATATGGAGAAAAAGTTTATTGAATTATCTAAGAAATTAAAAGAAATTCGTGAAGAAAATGAATTTAATGAAATTGATTTAAATCATTTTCAATTAAAATTAACACAGATTACAGAAGAACTTCTTCCACCATCAAATATTTCTATTCGACAAGATTCACAAGAATTTATCAAGAAAATTTCAGTTATTTCATCATTTGGTATGTTTATTCAATTATTTCATTTAGAGAAAACGAAATATTTTTTCAAGTTTTTCGTATTACAAATTAATTTTATTATCGAGATCTAGAGAGAATAGTTTCAAATGTTGAAAATGAATAAATATAAGGAAGAGAAAAGTCTAAAAACCTCATATCTAAGTGATTTGAATCTGTATTTTGAAGATATACTGAGATCTGTCAAACTATTTCAATATAAAAGCACCTCTTCAAAACTATTAATTATGAAAAAAGTTAATCAGTGTAGTAGCCAATTTCAGACGTCAGAATATCGCTTTATTATTTTCTATATAGACAAAGATATTTTAATTGAAATGACAGATGTGAGTGTATGATGGATATAATACTCATATTCACACTCATCCAGACCCTCACCTTGACTCATACTCACGCCCACTTCCACCTACACCCACCTGAAGATGATTGGCGTAGTCGGAATGATGATCAATGTTTAAAAAATACTGATCGACGTTTAGATGAACCACCAACAACTAAAGGACCATCGAACGATTCATGGAAATCAAAATCAAGACCTGATCAACCAAATCGAGATGAAAAACGAGGTCCATCATCAGAACAAAATTCTGAAACATCAAGCACTTGGCGTACTGTAGAAAGAAAATATTCTAATCCTACACGAACTGATAATGAACGTCCATCACAACAACATTCAGGTGAATCATCATCAAATGGAGCTTGGCGACCAAAACCACGTCCAGCTGATGAATTACAAGAAAATATTCGTACCGGTCCAGCTCCATCAAAAAGCCGGGGACGTGCCGATGCTGATAGTAATTGGCGTTCAAGAGAAAAAAAAAGTTTGAACAGATGGCGTGCCAATGACAGCGAAGACGAAAATGAACGTCCTTCACCGGATAATACACGTCTTATTAGTGGTAGTGGTAACCGGGAATAATGATTTTGGTGAAAAATGAGAACTGATTTGTCGTTATCTATCTTTCTTTTTAAATCTTATTGACTAACTCACCCGTGTATTTATTTTCTAATATGCACACCTACTTTTTTTTTGTTGTAGAAAAACTAAATAAAATTGATTCTTTCTTTTGGAAAACAAGAAAAAATATTAATATGATTAAATATGTGTTGCGATGATGAAAACATGCGGGTTGGTGATAACATTGATCTGCAAGAGTCACATTTTCTTATAAAAATAGTAAAAGAAATTCATATATAACTTTCGTTTATAGTATGCATAGCACAGATGTTCATCAGTCTTTGTAGACAATATTATAATATATAAAAGAATTCGTTTTTGACTATTTATTACCTTATTATTTAACATTTATTTCTTAAAGATTATCATAACTAATATATAACATATCCATACTTTGCTTTTCTTTTGATCATTCAGATTATGTTCAACAAAACTATGACTATAATAATTAGTCTTTTGAAAATATTCCTATTAGATTTTGTTTTGACTGATGGTTTCATTAATTAAATAACATTTATGATAGCATTAGACGATACAAGTATAATAGAATATCAACCTTAAGTAATTGTTCGAATTTGCAAAAGAATTAGTTTCTATTGATTTTATTATCAATGGGTTGAAGGGTGTGGGTGCAGAATAGGTAGAGTACTAACACCCACACCCTTATTCTATCTCTTTTTTGCCATATAACTTAATCATCTGTTAGTTTTTTTTTCTATTTTTCTTTCGATTCATTTTCATATGAAATATTTCAACTTAAGTAACTGTTTTTTTCTTGTATTACGAACGTTTATTTCAAAACGACAAACAAATAATGATTTAATGTTTGTACATTCTTTTTCTTTCTTTACCTTTCTTCGTCGAAATTTTGTCGAGAATAGGAAGAAAACAGATATATTAAATCATCACATACAGTCACTTTATATTACACAAATGATCATGAAATAAAAAAAATATGGCTTGTGTAGGTAATTTCCAAGAGGAAAAATAAGAAGAGAAAAAATATCATATTTATATTTGTTTTTTTCTTTCATTTGTATTTCGGTGTGTTTAGTAGGTATCTACCAAACGTTTTTTTCGATGATATATTTTTAAAGGCATAGAAGAAAAGAATATTATTGTTTATTTCTTATTTGAAAGATATTACTGGTGCTTTAATCTACTATGAGTCAATCAGCAACGACAAATTCAACTAAGTATCGTAGATTAGATGATTCTAAAATAGAAGGATAAAATCTACGAAAGTTAAATGATGATACTGATAGATTAGACTTAGTAAATAATCCTTACAATAATGATATAAAGAATTCTAAGAATGCAAAGAGAGTCTTACATATATAGAAGATATACTAATATGGATACTAGCATAAATGATTCAGAGCTTTCGAGTCCATCTTTCTGTTCTATGTAGGCCTCAATGAGATTAAGTTAATTCTAATAAGCGTTCATGAGTGTGGGTGTGGATTATTTGAGAACTCACTAACAAACATACTCTCAATTTTTGTCCAACCATCTTAGATGTCACATCAGTTTTACTAGTGAGATTTTGCCACAACACAATTCTTTTTAGATTTCATCTATAAATTTATATTCAACGAGATGGCAATGGCAGTGGCAAATAATAAAACACATTGTTTTACATGTAATAAAGAAAAAATAACATATCCTTGTAGAGGATGTTCAAAAGAATTTTGTTTAATACATTTAACAGAACATCAACAAATGTTAAATGAAGAATTAAATCATATTATTAATGATTATGATCAATTTAAACAAAGAATTAATGAAAAAAAAAAAAACCCACAGAGTCTACAAAATCTTTCATTAATAAAAGAAATTAATCAATGGGAAACAAATTCAATTGAAATAATTCAAAAAAAAGCACAAAATTGTAGAGAAACTATTATCACGTCTTCAGAAATATTTATTAATGAGATTGAAAAGAAATTTGATGATTTATCTGAACAAATAAAACAAATTCATAAAGAAAATGAATTCAATGAAATTAATTTAAATTATTTAAAAAATCAATTAATAGAAATTACAGAAGAATTAAATAATTCATCAAATATTTCTATTCAACAAAACTCACAATCATTTATCAATGAAATTTCAATTATTTCCTCCAAAAGTAAGTTTTTAAGAAATTATTTTTAAAAGAATAACTCTCATTTTCTATCAATTTATTTTAAACTATAATACAAGGAAAAGTAATGTTGAAGATATAGCAATTGAGAATATTATTCATTTATTTAATCAATAATAATACTATCAATAGAAATAGAAAATTTAATTTATTTGTATGCAAAAAAAGAACTAGAGAGTATAAAATAAATTTTTATTAAAGAAAAATTTTCTTCAATTTTCAAAAAATCTTTGATAGATAAAAACAAAATTTACTTTTTTACTTTTCGAACTTTATTAATAACACTTTCATGAGTTTGACACCAATTGTTAAGAAGTGTCAATATATACTAATCGATGTATATGGAAAAGAATTCGACGAATCCTTATAATTGAATATCCATCTAAGAATCAAATAGAAAGTCTCTTTTGTTTTTTTTCTATTGGAAAAAATAATAATAGTTGAATCAAATTTTCTTTATTTTATATAAATATTTAAGAATTATTTCAACGATTGAATAAATGAATGATGATTAAAATATTCTTTTCAAATGTGAAAACTATCAATAACTGAGAGACAGTTTGATTTTATAATCTTACAATCGAGTAGTTTTTCATTGAATGTCAAAACCTATTGATTTCATATATTTATACAGAGTACAAATTTTCTCAAGTGAATACCGAAAAGATGTTTTCGAACTAATATTATAGAAAGATGTTTTATTGAGAAGAAAATGTTTTATAATTTTCTTTGTGATTATTAATTTAGTTAATTAACAGAATTAGTTTCATTTTCTTGATACCCATTAGTGAAGGAAGATATTTTTTGTGATTGAAATCACTTTTTAATAAAAATTCATAGAAATGAATCTATAAAAGTATACATTGAAAACATCCTTTATTTTCTAATGATTATATGTTAATAAATTTATGAATAGAATTATACATTAACACTTTACAATAAATAATGAATAAAAACAACTTTTCTTCTTTTTCTTATTCTTTTTATTAAAATGTTTTGTTTTTATCATTATTCTGTAGGATCAAAATTTAACAAATGGAAACAAAATGCCATCACTGTGGCTGGTGGAAATGGACAAGGACAAGACTTAAATCAACTCAAAATCTCTGTTGGAATCTTTATTGATAAAAACAAAAATATTTTCATTGCTGATTGTGATAATCATCGTATTATTGAATGGAAACATAATGCAAAGAAAGGACAAATCATTGCAGGTGGAAATGGCAATGGGAATCGAATGGATCAATTGAATCATCCACAAGATGTGATTGTTGATCAACAAAATCATTCGATCATCATTACTGATTCGTTAAACAGACGAGTGATCCGATGGATGAATCAAAACCAACAAACTCTCATTGACAATATTGACTGTTGGGGCTTAGCAATGGATAAACATGGATTTATCTATGTTTTAGATTGGAAGACGAATGAAGTGAAACGATGGAAAATGGGAGAATGCAACAATGAAGGAATTGTAGTGGCAGGTGCAAATGGAAAAGGAAATCAACTTAATCAACTTAATTCTCCCAGTTTTATCTTTGTTGATGAAGATCAATCTGTTTATGTATCAGATGAGTATAATAATCGTGTGATGAAATGGAAAAAAGGTGCAAAAGAAGGAATTGTTGT
The DNA here is from genome assembly GCA_905250115.1 of Adineta steineri. Lineage (NCBI taxonomy): Eukaryota > Metazoa > Rotifera > Eurotatoria > Adinetida > Adinetidae > Adineta > Adineta steineri. The sequence goes on along the minus strand of CAJNOI010000043.1, from coordinate 445,001 downwards.
GGCTGGAGGAAATGGTGAAGGAGAAAATCTCAATCAATTGTTTAAACCTCAAGGAGTAATTGTTGATGACTTAGGTCAAATCTATGTGGCAGATTGTGTGAATGATCGAGTAATGCGTTGGTGTGAAGGAAAAGAAGAAGGTGAAATTGTTGTAGGTGGAAATGGTGAAGGAAATAGATCAAATCAATTGAATGGTCCCCGTGGTTTATCTTTTGATGATGAAGAAAATCTTTATGTTGCTGATTCGGGAAATGATCGAATTCAAAAATTTGAAATAATATCTGAATGAAGTTTTGAGTTTGAAAAAATGAAAAGAAATTTTTTGATAAGAAAAAAATGAAGAAAAGTGTTTTTGATTGTTTTATTCTTTAAAATTTAATTTAATTTCATAATTTTGCTCAAGAAATATTATCGTTTTCCAATTTTATTTTATTTGGCTTTGGTAATGATTTCGCAAACTGAAATCAAATCTTATTAAAAATTTAAAATCATATTAATGAACATTTTTATTGAGATGAAAACAGAAAAAAATATTTGAAGTAAAATCCAAATATAATAAGAGTTCTGTAAATGATACATAATTCAAATTAGATTTTTAATTTCAAAGATTTTTCTTAAATCAAAATTTCCCCATCAGATCTGTTTTAGTAAAACTTGTAAAAAGATTTCTTTTGTTTTACAAAGAAATTTAAAGAAACCTTTCAGAATTTTGTTATCATATTTAATTCAATTCTTTCAAATCAAAATAATCTTTATTTTGATGTTTGAATAAAAAGATCTTTTTGAATCATCTTAAATCTTATTAGCTTAAAATGATTTTATATGAATTATTTTTCATTGTATTTATTTTTTTAAAATTCAAGAAGAACAGAAATTCAGTGATATCTTTTAAATAGAATGAGAACTAAAACATAAATTAATATTTACTTTCTTATCTAGTAAATTTATAATTAATAAGTTTATCGAGCAGATTATATTTTAAAGAATATAATAAAAAATTGATTTATTCATTGTTTCTATTAAATAACATTTGAGAAAAATTCATTGACGAATAAAGTCTCTGTTTGACTAGTTTTATTTATTATTTCAATTAAAAAAAATATTCATTCGATATTAAACAACATGAATAATATTTTCATAAATAAAACATTAATTAAACAAAAAATTTGAAAATAGAGTATTCATTTAATGTTTTATTTAACAAATAATTCAAAATAAATCTATGATAGCATTTTAAATTTATTTTTAAAACGATGACACATTAAACAAAATTTCTATGAAAGAATACATTTTAAACAATATACAATTTTTTCAAATATGTTTTCATTATGAGAAAATCATTAATATCAATCATTGTAGATATTTGGTAATATCATTCTTCTGATGCTTTTCATAGTGAATTTTTTTGAGAGAAAAGGTTAAGTTTCTGTTATGTATCCACGCTGAGATATTTAAAAAAACCTTTTGGAATATTCGATTATATATAATACCTCCGTTTTTTATAATTAAATTTAATTATATCTTATTTCGTCATTTATTTCACTACAGTTATTCTTTTTCGATCAAACCATTATATTCATTAATGTTTTTATTTTTGAATGATTTTCTTTTGTTGAAAAATTTAATTTTAGTTGAAATTATTTGTTTTCTTTTTTGCATAAACTAATGATCATTAAGTCAGTACATAAATTCTGCAGTTACAAAAGGAGAAAAGCAAGCGCAACAAACAAGTGAAGTAATATCAGGTGTGGAGAAGACAAATATTAAAAAAAGAACGGAGAGCAAGTTGAGATTATTTCTGTAAGGCTTTCTCATATAATGGACACCACTTAAGAATTAATGTATGTGCATATTTATTCTGAATATGAAAAACATCAATTATACTATATTTTCGTTGTGCCCTATATGCTGTGAAGAATGAATCACGCATTAGTAAAAATACCCATTTGAAAGACTAATTTGAAAGAGAATGATTGTTTGATCATAATGTACATACGTGGTTGAAGGTGGAACTAATCAAGCGATTTCTATGTGCAAAACAAGAAGACAGTTGCCGTAAAGGAAAAGAAGTACTGAAAATGAATATCAAGGCCACTTCTTTTCAAAGTAAGAAACGAGTTTTTATAAGTTCTAACTTTCTAAAATGTCATATTTCTCTTTTAAATCAAATGTATGGATGGAAAAAAATACACGAAACATAAAATATTATTCTTTCACAAAATAGTGACAAGAATTTATTCATTGAGAAAGAAGTTCAAATTGAGACATACGAAACTCTTATTTTATATCGAAATAATTATATAAAACATCATAGTTTAGAAATTTAATTCTTTGAAATAGTTTCATTTTGATAAGTTTGTTTTTTAATGTAACATGAAAAAAGAATGAAAAAGAGTAAGATACGAGAATTATTTTGAGAACGACAATGATGAAAATAAAGATGAAAGTGAGCATAACGATGTAGTTGAATGGATGAAATATTTGATATATTATCCATCTGGAGGATAAAATTGTATGTATAAACCTATGTCTAACCTTTACTTACATCCAAATCTACACTAAAACATTCTCTCATTGAATAAATATTACGAAAGTTGTTTGGTTTTTTATTTTAAATTACAATGAAATCAATTTCCAACGTTTACCCAACCATCTTACATACTATATCAGTTTTATAATTGGAATTTTCTCAGAAAACAGTAATTGTTGTCATAAAAAAAAATTCTTTTTTCCATTTCTTCTACTACCGAGCAATGCATTTATTATTATTAAGTTGCTACGTTAATATTAATAAAAGTACATAAGGAGAATATTCATTTCTTCTACCTACTTCTATTCAACGACATGGCAATGGCAAATAACAAAACATACTGTTTTACATGTAATAAAGAAAAAATAACATTTTCTTGTGAAGGATGTTCAAAAAGATTTTGTTTAACACATTTAACAGAACATCAAAAGAACTTAAGTGATGAATTAAACCATATTATTAATGATTATGATCAATTTAAACAAATAATTAATGAACAAAAACAAAATCTACAAAATCATTCATTAATAAAAGAAATTAATCAATGGGAAAGAAATTCAATTGAAATAATCCAACAAAAAGCACAAAATTGTAGAGAATTTGTGATTAAATCTTCAGAAATATTTATTAATGATATTGAAATAAAATTTAATAGTTTATCTGAACAAATAAAAGAACTTTATAAAGAAAATGAATATAATGAAATTAATTTAAATTATTTAAAAAATCAATTAATAGAAACTACAGAGGAATTCAATGATCCATCAAATATTTCCATTAAAGAAGATTCACAATCATTTATTAATGAAATTTCAATTATTTCATCCAAAAGTAAGTTTTTTAGCAATTATTTCTAAAAAATAATTCTCGTTTTGCATAAAATTATGTCGAAAAGTTATAAAAACAAAGAAAAGGGATGACGAAGAAAATAAAACAATTGAGAATATTATGTTTTTGTTTATATTAAAAGTGAAATGTATTGAAAAGTAATAAAAGATTGAGTTTTTTTTAGATTCTCATTTGACATAGTTTTTCGGGAAAACATTGAAGGATTATATTTTGATTTGAATAATCTGCAAATAGAGATGAAAGCTTTATTCATTGTAGTAAAACTTTTTGAAATTATTAACTCTAAGCACTATTTCCTTCTTGAAATATTTGTAATATTCTTTGTTTTATATGAATTATTTTCAAGACTTGAATATCTCAAGAAGAAAATGTTGCTTTAAGCTGAAGATTTCAGATTATTTAATTGATGGATAGACCTATCGATGAATAAACTCTCAGATTAAAATTTCATGAGTGAATTTATTAAATATAAATCATACCATAAACTAAAAATCTCTAAAATGATTTTAATCCTTGACAAAAAGTATAAAGAGACTTTATCTTTTGAGGCTTTCTCCATCATGTTAAGATCTATTTTAAAAAATTTTCTTCTATTGTTTCGATTTGTTTAAATTTCTTCTATAAATCGTCTTTTACTATTTTTTTTCTTTATTCTTCGGTAAAAACAACTTTCTTTTTTTCTTATTCTTTATTAAAATCTTTTGGTTTCAACGTTTTCTAGAATCAAAATTTAATCAATGGAAAGAAAATGTCATCATTATGGCTGGTGGAAATGGAATAGGACAAGAATTAAATCAACTCGATCACCCTCTTGGAATCTTCATTGATGAAAAGAAAAATATTTTCATTGCTGATTGGTTAAATCACCGTATAGTTCAATGGAAATATAATGCTAAACAAGGACAAATCATTGCAGGTGGAAATAAACAAGGATATCAAATGGATCAATTGAATTGTCCAGCAGATGTGATTGTTGATCAACAAAATCATTCGATCATCATTGCTGATCGTGATAACAGACGAGTGATCCGATGGATAAATCAAAATCAACAAATTCTCATTGGCAATATTGACTGTCGTAGTTTGGCAATAGATAAATATGGATTTCTTTATGTTTCTGATTGTGAGAAGAATGAAGTGAGACGATGGAAAATGGGTGAATATAACAACGAGGGATTTGTAGTAGCAGGTAGAAATGGAAAAGGAAATCAACTCAATCAACTTGATTGTCCTACTTTTATTTTTGTTGATGAAAATCAATCGGTTTATGTATCAGATCAAGACAATAATCGTGTGATGAAATGGAGAAAATATGCAAAAGAAGGAATTGTTGTGGCTGGAGGAAATGGTGGAGGAGCAAATCTCGATCAATTGTCTTCACCTCAAGGAGTAATCGTTGATAATTTAGGTCAAATCTATGTGGCAGATTATGGGAATGATCGAGTGATGCGTTGGTGCGAAGGAAAAGAAGAAGGCGAAACTGTTGTTGGTGGAAATGGTGGAGGAAATCAACAAAATCAATTGAATTATCCTCGTGGTTTATCTTTTGATGACGAAGGAAATCTTTATGTTGCTGACTGTTGGAATCATCGAATTGTAAAATTTGAAATAGTTTTATGAATGTAATTTTTTTGTTGAATAAAAAGTTAAATAAATTTTGAAGAAAAGTGTTTTGATTGTTGTTCATTAAAATTGATTTTAATTTGATAATTTTGAGTAAAAACTCGAAATAAATAAATGCTAAATTCTTCATCTTTGTTGATTTTGGTAGAATTTTACCGGAGATAAGAAAGGAAAAGAATTTTTTAATTTGAATTGAATTGAAATAAAAATTCTTTGAAAAGAAGATTTTGTTTTTGATAAAATTCTATTCAAATATTTTTATTTTTTCTATTTGATGAAATTTGAAAATTATTTCGAAGATTGAAAAGAAAAAAACTGTTTCATGAAAATTTGATAATAAAATTTGAATTGAAATGAATTTAGTTAAACAAAACAAATGTTGAAAAGAGTTTTGTTTAATAAACTAACAAATTTTATCATTTTTTAATTTTATTTCTGTTTAATTTTGAAAAAATTTCTAATGAAAATCCAATCAAAAAACGATTTGTCAAAATCAAATCAATGAAAAGAAATTCTATTTGAAATATCAAAATAAATCCGTGAATATATTCATTGAGATAGAAACAAAAAAAGAATTGGGAAAGAAAAATGAAATGAAATCAGAAAGCAGTAAAAGTTCTACGATAACCCAAAATTCAAATTAGATTTTTAATTTCAAGAATTTTTGATGGGAGAAAAATTTACTCGTCTGATTTCATGTAATAAAACTCCAAAGATTTAGTTCTATTATTCAAAGCAATATAAATAAGTATCTGATTATTTCTCTTTGTGATTTAATTGAATTTTCTCAAATAAACATTTGCTTCTTTTGAATTTATAATAAAAAATCGAAGATTTTCTTTATTTTGATCTTTGAAGAAAAAGATTTTCTTAAAATATTTTTGATTTTAATTTTAATACTTTTTCTTTTAAATTCAATTTTCTTCTTTTTCATAAACAAAACCAAATCAATGATTAAGTTCAAATTAATGACGTTTTTTGTGAAAAGATTTTCGTTTTGTTCATGTTTTTTCATTGAAATTTGATGAAAATAAAAAGCATTTAAAAGTGTTTTTATTACTTAAACCATATTGACAATTCAAAGTAGCATTTCGTAAGAAAAACGTCTCATTAGAATTAGGAATGTCACATTACTTGTTAGTTATCACTTTATTGCTCAGTTTACTTTATTACTTATTATATTATTGCTTGTTTGGTTTTTTTTATTTATTCCTGATCAAAATATATGTGAATCATGATCTATTGTAGATAGTGATTTACATACTCTTTGATTCCAGCTAAGCTGAAAAAATCCAAAAAAGTAGTAAAAGTAATAATATGATAAGTAATAAAGTAATCAGAGCAATAAAGCAATGAGTAATAAGTAATGTGACAGCCCTAGTTAGAATAATTAAAGAAATGATTGAATAAATAATTTGAAATATTTTTATGAATAATAAAAAACAGGGTGTGGGTGTAGATGTATATGACTCACGCCCACACCCTTCTACTTACGTCAGATAAAGAACTTTTTTCCGACATGTTATGATGGAATGAAGATAAATAATGTATATAAGACATAAAATGTCGATGCACAATTTATATCAATAAAGAAAAAAGATGTAGAAATATATAATAAGAAGGTGAAAAACTTAAAAGGATAATCAGAAGAAAAAGAACGAAAGTAAAAGATTAACGTAAAAAAGAGTTACCTGTTGAGATGATGTTGAATATTCACTTGACATATTGGTTACGATAAAAAGAAACATTTTTTTCTGTATATATTTGCCAAACAAATGGATCATTGTTATCAGCTGAGTGTTTTTCTTCGCTTACTCATCAAAACTAACGCTCTATATTGACATAAAAGCAAAGGAGCGTTTTTTCGATTTCTTCATTTATATAAGGATGGATAAGAGATATTATTCAGCAATACCCATAGTCTTAAAATCGGTAAGAAATTGAAGGTTAATCACGATGTATTGTAATTTTATAGTCAGTTTTTGCTCTTGATTTACCAATATTCTCTACGATTTGATGTGTATTATATAGCTTTCGTTTTTTCTTATATCCAAAATTTTTTATTAATAATCTGACTCTATGAATATTTTTATTCAAAAATTGCATGTTTACATCATGTATATGAATGAATCATCTAAGAAAAACAAAGATAGAAACGTGATGCACAATTTTACATAATTAGACGAAAAATTTTTGGAAAAAATGATAATATAAGGAAACATTTCTATGTAGTAATGAGTATTTTAAACTGAATTCGTTTAGAAAGATCCTTTTCGCCCATAGACGAAACATCTAAAATGAAAAAGAAGTAAGTATTCTAAACGACAAATATAGGGTTATATACAATGGTGATAATAGAAGATATCATTACACAGTAGGTGGTTAAGTTATTCCGGTTAACATATATCGTTGAGATATTGTATTATCTAAAACTATAGATCTATGCAAACATTAATAATTAAAAAACAACACTTAAGATATAAAAATATATATAAAATAAACTATTTATTATTAACAAAACGTTTTGAAACAAATGAATGTAAATGAGAAGCTTAGTTTGATCAGTATTTAAAATAGTCCGATCTCGTTCCTATCACAATAGTGACATTCATGTCGAAAGAAAATTTTGATTTTAGTTTCAAATCTTACTAATAATTTAAAATAAGTGTGTAGAAATTATATTTGACTATTAGTTTAATAAATATTGAAATATTTTTTGAATCGTTTCCGAATTCATAATCAATTATCGAAATCGACCATCTATCATCAATTTTTCAGAAATTTATTCTTCATTCATAATCATAATAAAACCTGATTTAATCACCGATTCTTTTTAAAGTCGCCCTGATTTTTACGACATAGATGGCGACGGGTCAATCTCCAACCGAACAAATCTCTATAATACGTCTTGATATCGATGGTGAAAAATACAGTTTTGTATTCGATCATTCAAGGAGTGCTGCTGAACTTCGAAGCAAACTTTCTACACTGAATTATATATCATCTAATACTTGTTTTCTTAATGCTGAAGACTATCGTGTACACATTGAAGATGAGAAATTAATGACTATCAAAGGTTTGTTAACTGAAAAGAAGGCTGTTCGATTAATAACTGACAAAGATAAATCAACTCCAATACCAATTCCGGATATAAAAAACAAAGCACTTGGAAGAAAATCTGATCTTAATTATGCCCAAACACTCAGCCGATCAACAAGAACTTCTTTTCGTGAAATTAAAGTACCCGGTTCAACACCAACACGTCTTGAAAATGAGATTATCTTAGCTACTAATCTAAATCTTGATACGTGGCAACAAATATTTCATAATTGTAATCTTTTTCGTGGTGTTCGAATGGATGAAAAAACGCCCAAACGTGCTTTCAAACCCATATTCAAATTCAGAGAAAACAATGAAGATTTTCCTCTTTTTCAAGTTACTGATAATTCAAACATTCGTATATATATGAAAGATAAAGAAATGCAAAGTTCTTTTCTTTCAAGTCAATTTTTTGATGGTATCATCGAGTTTTCTAATCCTTATATTGGATTTGGTATTAATGGAGAATATTCAAATAGCAAGAGTACAACCATTACAGAAAGACAAGTATATTTAACTTCTTGTTTTAATTTTCCACGTGTTACTTTGGAACTTGATTCATCTTATCTCGAACCAACACCTCAATTCATTGAAGCGATTGATGTTGTTCTTTTGCTTACCTCACGAAATGAACAAATTTTTAAATTAAAGGAAGTTCTTTCAATATATGGTCATGTATATCCAAAAAACGTTGTTTTGGGTGGTCATATTTATCATACAGAAGTACATCACAATAAAGAGAAAGCTGAAGAAGCACAAAAACGAATAAATGCTGAGTTATCGTTGTCTGCTTCGATTTTTAAACCAGCCAAAATACATGTTGATGGTGGTTCTGATGATCAATCACAAAGTAAATCATCTGATCAAACATCATTATTGAACTTCGAAGCGGTTGGAGGTGATACGTTAAACAATCGTGATCCAACACTTTGGACAAACACTGTTGCTGATCCATCTTTATGGCGTATTATTGAACAAGATAATTATCAATCGGTGATAACACTATTTGATCGAGAACGACAAAAAAAACTTCAAAAAATTATTAAATGCCATAAGGCAAAGGGTATGTAAATATTATTGAACAGTTTTGAAATAAGTGCGTTATATTTTTGATCTCAAATAAGATCTTCTGTTTATTTCTTCGCTTACTAATGACTTCTCTGATATAAGAAACATGGATTCATGTCCATAACATTTAAAGACATAAAAGGAGAGTATTTTACAATATTTTGGATGAAAAGTCTTCGAATATGATTTCTAGAAATGTGAGACAAAAATATTTGTTTATGTTAATTAATTAAAACTATTCTGTTCAATTTTCAATAATGAAATAATTCAAATAATCAAAATTACGCTTCATCTGGAAAATTCAAAAAGAATTAATAACGATATTTTCCATTCAGACTTTCTTGTGCTTTTTATACGAAAAAATCTTTATCTTTCGAATCGAGCAATGCAAACACAGAGAATCAATTATTTAACAGGACGAAGAAATACGATAAAAATAAACGTAAATGATAATTATTCTACGAAAAAAACAAATAGATAATTTTAAACTGATAACTACTTTTATAAGGGAACCAATGAAGAAGCAACGAGACCGTTCATCGATAGTATATCTAACGTCGATATAAAGATTGATGTATATTCCAATTCCATAAACGTGAGCAAGACAGGTCCTGTAAGTGGCTAAAAGCTTTCTAACTACTCTGAGGGGGCTCTGAAATTCTAAAAACAATCATAACTCGAGAAAACAAACATCTATAATGTATTGATATATCCGGGAGATGTAGTCTCATTAGATTACTGTACAGCTTCAAAATTAGTGTCAGGCAAAACACAGATTGGACGAAATCCAAAACTAAACGTCACACCATATCTTCTTTTTCTCAAATAGTGTGTTGCTATAATAATTAAACCATGAGGGTGTGACTGTGGTCGTGGGTGTTTAAAATAAAATATTCACACCCAAATCCATGCCCACACGCCCACCCTCAATAAAAATAATTTTCCTTCAAAATTTCGATTCTAAAAAACAAACTTCAAATTATTTATCTTAAAACAAAATATCTCTTCATTTCATTTTACTAGGTTTAATTCAAAAAACAACAAAAAGATTTTTGTGATTAAAATTCTTTTGATAAGAACTTATTTTTATTTTCCAAGTACAATACTTCATATGATTTGCTTTTCTAATAAAATTTCATTCAAAATTAATCTTTTCCTCTTTTTTCCATGAAAAACAACTTTTCTTCTTGTTCTTCTTCCTTCTATTGAAATGTTTTGTTTTCACCATTTTCTAGTATCAAAATGGGACAAATGGAAACAAAATGCCATCACTGTGATCGGTGAAAATGGAAAAGGACAAAAATTAAATCAACTCAATGGTCCTTATGGAATCTTTATCGATGAAAACACGAATATTTCCATTGCTGATTGGTTAAATCATCGTATTGTTGAATGGAAATGTAATGCAAAGGAAGGACAAATCATTGCAGGTGGAAATGACAAAGGAACTCGAATGGATCAATTGAGTTATCCACAAGATGTGATTGTTGATCAACACAATCGTTCGATCATCATTGCAGATACTGGAAACAGACGAGTGATTCAATGGTTAAATCAAAATCAACAAATTATTATTGACAATATTGACTGTTTTGGTTTGGTAGTGGATAAAAATGAATTTCTTTATGTTTCTGATTGTGAGAAGAATGAAGTGAGACGATGGAAAATGGGTGAATACAACGAAGGAATTGTCGTGGCAGGTGGAAATGGAAAAGGAGATCGACTTAATCTACTCAATAATCCTACTTTTATCTTTGTTGATGAAGATCAATCTATTTACGTATCAGATCTTAGCAATCACCGTGTGATGAAATGGAGAAAAGGTGCAAAAGAAGGAAGAATTGTGGCCGGAGGAAATGGTAAAGGAAGAAATCTTAATCAATTGTCTTCACCTCAAGGAGTGATTGTTGATGATCTGGGTCGGATCTATGTGGCAGATTCTAATAATCATCGAGTAATGCGTTGGTGTGAAGGAAAAGAAGAAGGTGAAATTATTGTTGGTGGAAATGGTGAAGGAAATCAAGCAAATCAGTTGAATCTTCCCATGGGTTTATCTTTTGATGATGAAGGAAATCTTTATGTTGCTGATTGTGTGAAATATGGAATTCAAAAATTTGAAATAATTTTGTGAACGACGTTTTGATTTTGAAAAAAAGAAAAGAACTTTTTAAAACAAACAGTCAAATAGATTTTGAAGAAAAAAACGAAAAGTGTTTTTTTTTGGATTGTTTTTTTTAACTTAATTTAATTTGATAATTTTGAGTAAAATTCGAATAAATAAGTGTCAAGTTTTTCATATTTTGTTGACTTTTACCGAAGATAAGAAAGAAAAAGAATTTTTTAATTTGAACTGAATTAAAATAAAAATTCTTTGAAAAGAACATTTTATATTTGATGAAAATAATCAAATGGTTTTTGTTTTTTGATTTGATAAAATTTTGAAATTGCAGATGTGGGTGTGAGTGTCGCTATTCTACTCATTCGAAACCCATACCCACACCTGTAAAAAGGCTTTAGTTTCAAAAGAAAAATGTAACGAAATGTCTTTCTTTCGACGAAAATACAATCAGTCATCACAATAAAGTTTTATTAGTTGGAAATTCTATCATAATAAAAAAGAAAAGGACAATAAAAATTAACATTTCATTTTATTGCGCTCGATTAGTAACAAAAAACAACCACAATTTTATCCAAGAATTTTTCATTTATTCTATATCAACAGGTTGTTTTCATTTATGCAAACAGTTGAATTTTATCCTTTACAGTCTAATGAAAAAAAGAAAGTCAAAATACAATATAAAAAATCGAGAAAAATATTTCTTCTATTCATATATAAGATAAGTTCTTACACAGATTAACAATCATTCTGCTTTCGGTTCATCAATACTATACGATTGAATTGTACGAGTAGAAAATAACATTTTTATCTTCTTCTAGTAGTCTTAGAATGTAATGAGATTGGATCACACCAAACTCGTAGAAACTCTTCATATATTTCAACTATAATGTATATTAAATGTTTTAAAAACATTAAATTTTTTTTTATATAATAGTTTTTTCTACAAAAATGAAAATGAATATAATATTCAATTTGATGATTATCTTTTGTTTTCAATACCAAATCAATGAAAAAGTGATATCAGAAGTATGTATTCAATCTATTACATCGATATTTATTGATAATTATATAAAATAGTGTGGGTATGGGTATGGGTTTTTATCTTCTCTTAACCCACATCCACACCCATTCTGTCAACTGTAATAATATCATAAGTCCTGCCTTTTTCATGTGAATTATTCATATGCTCGAAATTATAAGAACGTAAAAAACAATAATAATACATCAATAAAGAACACATTTCTCGTTCTATACAATACAACGCAATTCTTTCTATTCTTTAAAGTCAATAGTGAATAGAAAAAAAGTGAAGAAATACAGAGAACATTCTTTTTTCTGTTCTCCACAAAATAAATACTACAGCAATTCTTTTGTCCTATCTGAACTCCCTTTCATACATATATTGTGCGATTTGATCTGCGCAAAAAAAGAATTCCGTTCTATAAAATGTTTTTGCGTTATTCTAATAATGCGTACTCCTACCAATTTACTTTTTGCGTATTTCATCTAGTATATATACGAGATGCAAAACGCGAACAGCATAACAATTTTTTCAACGCAACAAAACTTAACAATTTACACCTTTTCTTTAAATCTACTCAATTAAATTGACAAACAATGTCATCAAATCAAAATCAACAAGCTGGCCAGCAAATGAACAATCAGCAACAACGACAACAACAAGGTCAAGAAAAGAATTGTCAAAGTGCTAACTGTCAACAAAATGAGCAATGTTGCCAAGGTAGCA
>CAJNOI010000043.1:331820-431956 GCA_905250115.1 Adineta steineri | reverse complement strand
GCACAACGACAACAACAAAAAGAAAAGAATTATCAAAGTGCTAACTGCCAACAAAATGAACAATGTTGCCAAGATGGTATTAATCAACAACGACAACAAGATCGCCAAGATTTAAATCGTCAACAAAATAACCAAGGTTTAAATGCACAACGACAACAACAAAATCAACAAGCTGGTCAACAAATGAACAGCCAGCAACAACAAGATCGTCAAGGTTATGACGCTCAACAAAATACAAATGCCCATCAACAACAACAACAAGGTCAACAAAGTAATTGTGCTCAACAATTTAAACAAGCTGGTCAAATTGAAAATGCACAACAACAAAATCAACAACAATATTCTCGACTCATTCACTAAATGGATAATTGTATAGCCTGATAAAAGACAGTCATTTTGTATATTTTTCTGTAATATTGATGTTGTTTTTGTATTTTTCATAGTTCTTAGAAGTGTGTGTGTATCAGTTTGAAATAAAATAATTGAGAACGAAAACAATGTAAAATTATGTAATTATAGCGAAAGTGATGGAGTTAAATATAATCATGAGAAGTATCTGAAAACAAATATTATTAGAAATTTTGATTAAATTAGCTTAACATATAAGATTTTGATTGAAAATCGACAAAATACATAGATTTATGTGGTTTTAACTAAATTTATTAATATTGAAAAATAACAAAAGCTTTCGAGTCTGCAGACTCATCATCCGTTGCAAATAATCTTGAGGGTGTGGATGTTTGGAGATAGCAAAGATAACTCGAAACCCACATTCACATGTTCACCCACACCGTCAAGATGGTTTTAATGATTGAAAATGACATGTCCAACGTGTATCACATAATTGTTTTGATAGTGTAGATGCTAAACTTTCTTGCTTTTGGATATCTCCGAAACCTTTATGACGTTTAGTTGATCCTTCAATGAAACTAAAAAGAGATTCTACAATACCAAAATTATTTCGAACAGGTACAACAGCCTGTGCTACATCAACTAAGCATAGATTTAGTACATGACCGTTACAGTGAATATAGATAGCAGTTGATACTATCTGTTTTAAGCGAGAAGCAATACTTTTATAAGAACCACGTATTGCACTGACATCATCAAAACATTGTCTATATTGTCAATATTTAAATCCATTTTCTTCAACCATTGTAAAAGTCAATTACATTAAAGCATTACCGGTTGTACTTGATGCACGTTCAAAGCCAATAAAGCGTTCATAAACATGAAATTGATTATCAGCTGTTTCATCTATCATAATCGAAAAATATTTGGCACTTTTTATTTCTGATATAATTTGAAATAATATATTTTCTTATATTAATGCTAATATCTTGTTTTGATGTGTATATCAGAGATGGGACCGGTTCGGTTTCGAACCGAACCGACTCGAAATCGGTTCGGTTCGAGTTTTTGAAAAAGTAGAACGGTTCGGTTCGGTTCGGTTCGAGACATTTAACTCATTCAAAATTTGATATTCAAATACACTCGTTAGATTGTTGTAAATTTTGGCTTGGTTCGGTTCGGTTCGGTTCGGTTTGAGATCTTTTCGGTCCGGTTCGGTTCGGTTCGCGTTTTTGAAAAAGTAGGGCGGTTCGGTTCGGTTCGGTTCGGTTCGAGAAAAACACGAACCGATCCCATCTCTGGTGTATATTTCAAAGACTTTAGTTTGTTTCTAATTAAATCATTGTCCATAGTTCTAAACTCTAGAAGTTTAAGAAGATTACTTAAGAAATATTTAGTTTTGAGTTTAGATAAAAGATTAAATTTTAGAGATTGTATTGCTTACCTTTATTTTGAGAATCATCATTTTCTAGATTTCGTCGAAATGCTAAACCTTGTTTTGGAAGAAGTAAAAACTGTTCGAACAATTTCATTTAAACACATCCAATTTTCTAAATCCTGTTTTTGATGCTATTCATCGAATTGTTTTAGTACATCATTATTATTTTTTGCATTGAGTCACAAATCATTAGCATGTTTATGAAACTTGGATACCGCTGTATTCTAACCATGGATATTCTGGAAACCATTGTGCAACAAAAATGATGATGATTCTTTGCTGGATATTTAATATTTAGTTAAAATGTACCTAACAAAACAAATTCTTTAGCAACTGACAGATCATGACCGGGATCTCGTTTGTATGAGTTTTACGCATTTCATTTACATTCGCATTATCTGAAATTATAATTACTTTATCAGACGAATTACATGATGCATGTAATGGAGTTTGTCTTTATTAGACATAAAAAATATACTAAACATAATAACGATATGATAAGTGCTTGAAGAAAACAAGAAAACAACAAAAATTGATTTAGATTCTCTTCTTAATACGGAACAACAACAGAGTCGTTTTTGTTCTCCAACAATGCATTAATGCTGATTGACCTACCTTGAATTTTTTGACTAAGGTAGATGGCGGACACATGCTTAAAAAGTTTTAAGAGAAGAAGAGTAGTTTTACGATTACGAAATGTGTTTCTAATAACTATCAAAATATAAGGAATATCAGGGTAGGCAATAGTTTTCTATTGTCTCCCCAAATTTTCTTCAGTGGAGGTACTTGCCTCACATCGCCTAGACGCCGCGCTGCCAATGGTAGTGATGATGCCGGCAGAGGCTAGGAAAATTTGGATTGTTGGCTTCTGTTTTGCTCGTTCTCTCAATAATATTACCAACAAATTTGTTTGTCTTGTTCTGTTTCTTGCTCCATACAATATTATTTTCAAAAGTAACTAGGTGGAGTTTGCCCTTGAGTCACAATAAAAAATACATGATATTCGAAGTTGTTAAAAAATCAAGAAACAACAAGTCACCTTCTATATAAATAGACGAGACAACGTTTAGATTTCTATCAAATCAACTATTGTCAACTTCATTACAAGACGACATGGGTGCACACAAATCGAAAGAAAAACTTACAACAACATCAAACTCAACGGCGTCATCCAATATTCGTCGATCACGGCAACGTACGGCACAAAACTACCTTCTCGTATGGGTAGATGCTAGCATCGATGAAACAAACAAGGACTGCCAAGACACATTGGCTCAATTGAAGAATGTGGTCAACGACGTTAACCTATGCACGCAACCGGATCAATGCATCCAAGTGCTCAATCACTTTGATCGTGAAAGAGCTTTTGTTATAACATCCGGCTCACTAGGTCAACATTTGGTTCCTGAAATTCATGATATGCCACACTTAGATGCCATTTATATCTTCTGTGGTGACAAATCTCGACATCAAGAATGGACACAAAACTGGACAAAAATTAAAGGTGTTCATACAAATATCAAAGAAATTTGTCAGGCATTGCAATTGGCTGTTAAGCAATGTGACCAGGATTCAATTGCCGTAAGTTTTCTTACTGTAAATGAAATGGCCTCAGCTGATAATTTGAATCAGTTGGAGCCAACTTTTATGTATACACAAATATTCAAGGAAATTCTCCTTGATATCGACTATGATCGCAAAGCAATCAGATACTTAGCAGCCTGTTGTCGCGAAATTTTTAGTGGCAATACAATTGAATTACAAGTGATTAATGAATTCGAACGTGACTATGATCCACAACAAGCAATATGGTGGTATACACGTGAGTGTTTTACTTACAAAATGCTCAATCAAGCAGTTCGAACATTGGATGCCGATATAATCATTAATATGGGCTTCTTTCTACGTGATGTACATCAAAAAATTCAACAATTGTACAAACAACAGGTCAGCACTTATGAACGAAAACCTTTTTTACTTTATCGAGGACAAGGTCTTATGAAATCAGACTTTGAAAAACTTCAGAAAACAAAAGGTGGACTTATTTCATTTAACAATTTCTTATCTACCAGTAAAACAAAAGATGTATCCCTTGGTTTTGCTCAAGGTGCTTCAGCACAACCAAATAAGGTGGGTATTCTTTTTATAATGTGCATTGATCCTTGTATTAAATCAACACCGTTTGCTTCCATCAAAGAAGAGAGTTATTTTAAAGAAGAAGAAGAAATTCTCTTCTCAATGCACACCGTGTTTCGAGTGATTGCAATTGAACAAATGGACAATAAGAATCAACTTTATCAAGTTGAATTACAACTAACGTCGGATGATGATCAGCAATTACGATTACTTACTGATCGGATACGAAAGGAAGGTGATGGTACTGGATGGCAAAGAGTGGGTAAATTATTGCTTGAAATTGGTCAATTTAATAAAGCTGAAGAACTTTATAACGTATTACTCGAACAGACATCTAGTGAAGGTGAAAAAGCGCATTATTATGTTAGTCTGGGAATTGTCCAATACCAGAAGGGTGATTATGAAAAGTCTATTTGGTATTACGAACAAGCACTTCAAATCGAACAAAAAACTCTTCCTTCAAATCATCCAAATTTGGCTAGTTCATACAACAACATCGGTAGTACGTATGTCAATATGAGAGAGTACTCGAAAGCACTGTCATATTTCGAGAAAGCACTTGAAATTAAACAAAAAACTCTTCCTTTAAATCAGCCTAAGTTGGCTACTTCATACAACAACATCGGTAGTACGTATTTCGACATGGGAGAGTACTCGAAAGCACTTTCAT
The DNA here is from genome assembly GCA_905250115.1 of Adineta steineri. NCBI lineage: Eukaryota > Metazoa > Rotifera > Eurotatoria > Adinetida > Adinetidae > Adineta > Adineta steineri. The sequence continues at coordinate 427,361 of CAJNOI010000043.1, read as the reverse complement.
ATTTCGAGAAAGCACTTGAAATTAAACGAAAAACTCTTCCTTCAAATCATCCTGATTTGGCTACTTCATACTACTGTATAGGTTTAGTGTATAACGACATAGGAGAGCACTGGAAAGCACTTTCATCTCACGAAGAAGCACTTAAAATTCGTCAAAAAACTCTTCCTTCAAATCATCCTTTATTGGCTACTTCATATACGAACCTCGGTAACGTATATAACAACATGGGAGAGTACTCGAAAGCACTTTCATATTACGAACAAGGACTTGAAATTCAAGAAAAAACTCTTCCTTCAAGTCATCCTGATTTGGCTACTTCATACAACAACATCGGCATTGTGTATGAGAAGATGAAAGAGAACTCGAAAGCACTTTCATTTTTCGAAAAAGCACTTGAAATTGAACAGAAAACTCGTCCTTCGAATCATTCTGAGTTGGCTTCTCCATACAACAATATCGCTAAGGTGTATTATAATATGAAAAACTATTCGAAAGCACTATCATATTATGAACGTGCTCTGACCATATGGCAAGGTGCATTACCTCCAAATCATCCTAATATTCAAAATGTAAAAAAGAGTATTGAAATTGTAAAAGAAATGATAAAGAATAGTTGATAAATAAATAAAAGAATATTTTGTTCGCTTATTTTTAAATTATTTTTAGTTTCTAGTGACTCGCTGCCGTACACAGAATAACTCTGTAAATAATAAAAACGTTATGCACAAAGCCAACTGATAAGGTAATATACATACATATGTATGTGTATAAATGATCTTCTCAGATATATTTACATTCCTAATTCTTTACGAGAGCGTTCCCTGTAATAAAAGAAGATAGTGATGGATATGTCATCAACACACGGCCTGATTGAATAGTTGAATTCAAGTTTCAAGTATTACATATATAGAGATATAGAAGTAGATCATCAAAATTGAGAATATGAAAAAATGAAATTTATTCATTTTATATAGATAACAACGGGTTTTTACAACAAAATAACCATCTTGAGGATGTAGATGTGAGTATTGTATTTACCTCTCATTCGCATCCACACCCTTACCCTTGAATATTTGAATATTTCGAATATTCAACTGTGATATTTGAATAGTTGAATATTGCAATTCATATTTCTAGTATCACATTTATGCTCTAAATATGATTACAACGAATAGCTTTAAGTTTTATCAATTATATGAATATTTTATTGAAGAAAAGGATTATCTGAAGGAATACATTGACTACGAAAGTAGAATAAAACAATTGGAATTAGAATCATCTGCATAAGAATAATCAAAAGAAATGCCCACCAATATTGTTTAAATATAGCTGTATAGTTAGTAAGAAGAAGAGAACTAAATCCAGTACTAATTAAATTTATACTATCATCTAATAATAGAGGAAGACATTTATGCGATGGATCACAAAAACCTTGATTTGTATTACATGATGAACCATCTAAACAATCATTATTATTATTATTAAAAAAATTATTTTTATATTATTATTTCTTACATGGTAAATAGAGAATTTTCGAAGAATCTGGATTCGTATCAATCGTATGATATGGTATACATAAACCATGTGTATTTAGACAACCAATCATACATAATTGTTCTTCTCGTTCTTTTAATTGACAAGGTAAAAGAGAATATAATGTACAAATAGATACTTGACATGAACCATTTCTACAAAGTAGAGTACCATTACGACAAAGTGTTTTATCTGGTTTAAAATAATTTGTATCATAATCTGGACAATTAGCTGATGTACCTAAACATGTAATAGCCATTTTACATTCACTTTCAGCAAGACATTGATAACCACTTGGATAAAATTGACATGATGATTGACAACATGAACCAGTAGACTAAAAAATTATCAACAAAAACAAAATGTATAATTAATTTTATTTAAAATAATTTAAATATATACTGGTGAACAAACAGCATGTGGTTTAAGTTTACAATCTGATGTACAACAATTACTCGATGTTCCATGTTCATCACATATTTCACCGGATGAAAGAATACCATCACATTTACTTTGAACTTTTTTTGTTGTTGATAAACATTTTGGTTTCGATTGACTGAGTGTTTCCATATATTTTCTAGAAATTAAATTAAACTAAATTAACTAAATATTTTATCGAAAAATTTCATATATACGAAATTGTATCAAGTGTACAATGAGAATAAGCTCGATTATTTGGTAAAAGTCCATCAGTACCACTTGGATACATAAGATAACTTCCACCTTGTTCTTCTGATGGATTACATTCTTTTTGTCGATATTTAAATTCTCCATCATCATCATGATGAGCATTCATTGAATGACCAATTTCATGAAAAAATGTCATTTCACCTCTACTCATATTTAAAATAATAACAAAATTTTATAATAATAATCAGAGATGTACTTATTTAAACTGTAACTATATATATAAATATAAAATTAATATTAATTTAGAAATAAATATATTTTTATATTTACTCGCTTGCATCAAAACTAACAGTAACAAGTCCAACATTTCCATAATATCGTGGATTAAAACCAGATTTAGTCGGTGACCAATTATTTATCTCTCGTAATTCACTACAAAGATGTCCTCTCCATGACCATCCTAATGCAATACCTTGATTATTTTGCAATTTAAGTTTTCTTGATGTTAATCCATAATAAAGACATGCTTGTTCATTATTATTATGTTGTTTATCATAATCACTATATCGAACTATAAGATCCAAAAGAGCATCACTATTTATATCTGATGAACAAAATTCTTCTAATGGATTGTTTGTAAGATTTTTTTTATTACATATATTGTCTGTCACTACTGATATGTATATGAAAATATTATTTTATAATAATCAATATATAAAATACTTGTAATACCATGCACAAAAAATTGTACAGTTACATTTTTTATGTTTGATGTGTAAGGGAAACGATAATGATTGTATAGTTCATTGAGTCCTTCGACATTTCGATAGATATAAGTAGTGAGTAAAGTATTTGTTCGAAAATAATCATGATCTGCTCGTGTTGTAAATGTCTATATAATAGAATATAGTTTAAAAAAAAAGATTCAATATCAATGTTAATACCAATGTCCATAATGGATAGTCAACAATAAAATGAAGACTACAGTAAAGTGTATCACTAGTTGTTTTTAAAATAATACAGGTGAGATAATAGAAGATATGAAGATTATAAATATACATTGATCTGACTTCAACTGATGAATCTTGATGTTAGGCGCGTTGTCGATGAACCGACTAATTGATTTCTAACACACATCAATTTAATAGATACAACTATAGTCTAACATTAATGTTTTATTTAGAGAATTATTTAAATTTCATTTATTTTATTCATTGGTAAGTAGTTTATGATTAAAGAGAACATATCTTTAGTAAATAGAAACGAAACTACTTGATGCTTTTGTCGATGAGAAGAATGTTATCAATACTATATACAAGAATAACAAAAATATGCATTAGTTTAATATAATGAATCGAAACAATAACTACTTGAATAATAAGTTATCGTTACCATATACAATTCAATCAGTATATGTTCACTGCTGCTACAACAAGAAGATCGTGTAGAACAATATATATGCCATAAGCAATCATGAATATCTATGACTTTATTTTTTCTGAATAAATTGTTTAACAGATATCATAATTCGTCTAAGTCAATATCCAACTCATGATACTGTTGACGTCATCTTATATGTTTTTGTAAGTAATTAAATCAATGTCTCGTAGAAACTAATTTTTTATGTTTTACCTACCCGTAGAATAAAGATTTCTTCACCATTTTAAATGTTAGAGAGTTGGGCATGGTTTTAAAATGATCAAATGAATAAATCACTCTATTTTCCCTATGGTATTAATACCGAATAAATAAATACACCCTCACCCACACCCTATCAACAACAAATAGTTTAATAGAAAGACATAAGCAGTACTCAACAGATATAAGATTATTAAGATAAGAAACATGAATAAAAAAAATTTGATAACTACAAATATTTCTTTTGATATTATATAAGATTAAATTTCAAGTAATAGACGTTTTAAAAAAGAAGATATCTTCTAATGGTTTATTTGAATTGAAAAAGCAAGAAGATATTCTCGACTTCTGAAAAACGTCTTAGCAAATTAATACTTAACCTTCAAAGTGGTCGATACCCTTGAATATTAATAAATATATTGATTTAATTATAAATTCATAAAAAGAAAATATTATCACAGACAATAGTAGTGAAATCATAGAATTGTCAAAACAGGACAAAAAGAATAAATGCAATTGCATTTCTTAGAATATTTCTCTTAAATACATAAATGTTTCCGTGAAAAGAATGAATATTAATATGCTTTTATTTTTTCAAATTTAATAATATATATGCACGTTTTATAATATAAAAAAAAATAAAATTTTCCTTATTTGAGAATATTTTAAAACAAACGTTTAATAAATCTTTATTCTCTTACAATCAATTTGTACATATTGGATTTGAATTCTAACTGACGTCAAGTAGTGTACATAATGCACTTGTAAGGATACCATTGTTGCTTCTACTTAATGAACGAAACAAAAAAATGTGTGTATATACTTATACATATATGCTTCGAGCATTTACTTTTGAACGATGAATAATGTCGATTTTTTTTATCTCTAGTATATTAAAGTAGACAAAAGAGAGTGAAAATGAAGATAAACACTAGTCTCGTTTCTCCCTCTTACACATACACATGTTATTCACACTAAACATTTTTTTTTTCTCTCTCTCTGTCTCTTTCTCTCTTATATTTTGTTCTTTCAAATATTTAACGACATGAATAAAAATTGTAAAGAAAAAAAAAAAGAACCTGAAATGTTTTTTTCATTTTTACTAGAATGTCTTTTACCTTTTTAAGAGACTTACATTTATACTTTTACTCTAACACGTACATATACATCATTTGTTCGTCAACAACATTACATTAAGAACGACAAATTCAAATCATCAATGGCAATTCATTTACACAATAGAACAACTATAAGAAAAAGAGGAGAAAAAAAACAGCTGTTATATATTTATTGTTCATTGTAGGATGAAAAAGGTAAGTTTATTTCTCTCCTATAATTTATTGTTAAATAATCAACAAAATGAATTCCGATTAGTTTTCTCGATTTACAACATTATAATAAGTCTATTCAATTTTTTCTCGTCTCTCGTTTCTGAATGTAATATATTAAATCATTTATTTGCTACACATTTTAGAGAATTTCTATGGAAATAAATATACACATATGTTCTAATAATAGATACGATTATTCTTTCATTCTAGTTTTTTTTCTCTCTGTTACTTATAGATAAATATAGATAGAGTTAATGAAAATTGTTATGTTTGAAAAGAATTAAGGAAATGAAACTGAAGATTTCCGTATGTCTGAAGAGGTAACCACTAGTAAGATTAATCTTACTTTCTTTTTTATATCTTTCTTTTTTTATTATTTAAAATAGAATGACACAGTGGTAATTTAATATTATTTAATAACCATCGATTTCTCTAGTCAAATAACTCCAATGTCAAAAACGCTTGTATATCAAACAAATAAAGAATTTGATAAATGTGCTGAGCTCTTACGAAGTATTATAAATGCACAAGGTAGGGTTTATCAAGTTGTTTTTTCTTCTATTATTTACAATAAATTAAAGAATCACGTCGAGATTCATCATCACCAAATATTCATAAAGACAATCGAAAAGAAAAGCAAAAATCTTCGACGGCAAACACACGATTAAAAAAACAGAATAGTAAAATAAATGTTACTAAAACGTCTTTCATTAAAACAAGTATGTTTATTCACTTAAATAAAAAGACAAAAGTTCGAAAATAATAATGAACTACATTATCCTTTTTTTTTTTCTCTTCTTCAGATGATACAAATACTTTCGATACACATGAACATCGATTATCTTATTCACCAAATAAAATATTCTATCCAATAAAAGAGGTTTGTTTCAGATGCAATGTGCGTGACATAAAGAAGGATATATGTATGTGAAGTAGTCCATTAAAAAAAGAAAGATCTACCTTTTTCATAATTGATTATGTCTTACATGCTAGATAATGACAAAGATTTAAATAATTCTATTTATATATAGGAAGTATCACCTTCAAAGAATCGTCTAAGTCCAACTAAATCTCGTAAACATACAACACGTTCACCATCTCCATCTCAAACTAATCATCAACGTTTAACATCATCATCATTAATAAATAATAAATCTCGACAAAAAACTTCACATCATCTTCATCAGAATGAAAATAAAGAAGAATTCGTACGAAGTTCATCTTGTAGTGATTTATCGTCATTAAAATCTGATTTTATGCAAAAAGAACAAACAAGACTTGTTTTCGATCGATTTCTTACATATTTAACACGTATACAAACAATTTCCAAACAAATTCGTATTCAGAATTTTAATGGTAATTTTCTTTTTACTTTTTCCTAAAAATAAAATTTTCTTTTTAGATTCTGAAAGTCATTATTTATGGAATGAACTCGAAAATTCTCTTTCATCAGCTATATCCTATGCTAAAAATGATATACAATTTCAATTATCATTAGCACCATTACGAAATGAAATACTTGAATTACGAAAGTAAAATCTACAAAAAAAACAAAACATTTCTTTTATTTGCTTTTTTTTTTGTATTTTAAAGACAATTACAAACAGCAAATGTTCATTTGCATGAATATGATCTAACACAACGTCATAAAGATCAATGTTAGTTTCTTTTTTCTACTATTATATATATTTTATTTGTTCAATATAGATATTTATTTACAAAAGAAATTTGATACAAATCAAATTCAATATACTCAATTATTATTACATAATGAACAATTAAAAAATAAATGTCATTTATTACAAGATAAACTTGATAATTTAGAACGAAATAATATTCATCTTGTACAACGATTAACTCAACAAGATATTCGTTCTATTGCTCAACGTACAGAATGGAATTTAACTGATAATCGTTTTCTTCTACGTGAAGAAATTATTTTTTTAAAAGAAAAATTATATCATGTTTATGATGATGTTGCAACATTATTTAATCGAAATCATTCTCTCGAATCAGATTTACGCGAAGAAAAAAAACAAATTTTCATTTATGAACAACAATTTAAGTATGAAAATCATTTATTTTTAGATGAAATTCATATTCATTCAATTTTATTTTAGAAATTTAAAACAAACAGCACAATATCTTTTATATGATCTTGATAATCGTTCGTTTGAGGAAAAAATTAAACAATTTTTAAATAATATTCTTAATGATAAATATCATGAAAGAATAAATACAAGGTAAAATTTTATTGACAATTGTTCTTTCTTTCCATTTTTTTCTAAGTGACAGACAAATTTATTTAATATATATAAGTTGAAGTTAAGCAATAAATTGACTTGAAGTGTCATTGAAATTTTGTTGATGTCTTGACATAGAATTAATAAAATAAACTTAAATCGTTTAGGAAAAATTTCAATGATTTCATTAATTATTAATTGAAATAAAAAGAAAATTGTTTCTTTTTCTTATTAACAGTTCTTATCATCATCATCAAGCTCATATGACTCCAACAAGATCTGTAGATTCCAGTTCATTATTTTTTGAAACACCTCATAAATCAACTCAACCTACAACATATCGAAGAGAAAAAAAATTTCGACCAAAATCACTTTTTATAACTCCAACTATTTTAAATGATTCGAAAATTCTTTCAAAATTTCGTGATCATCGAAGTCCAACCATTGATATTACACAATGTTCATCTTCGACAATTGATGATGCAGATTCAACATTGACATCTTCATCATCAGAATCATTACATTATCAACAACGAAAACGGAATACTTTATATAATAGTTTACCACTATTAAATCAACCTCCAAATATTGATATGACAAGGTTTAATCAAATGTACAATAATAATGAGAGTAGTCCTGAATTTGATGAAATATCAAATTTAACCTCAAAAATATTTAGTTCAGAAAATGATGATGATATTCCTATTCGTGATATAAATATTTCAACAACTTCATCATCAACTATGACTTCCGATGCTGAAAAACTCATATCTATGTAAATCGTATTTATTTATTTATTTATTTATATATTATAAGTCAAATAATAAATTCTGATAGAGATTATTATTAATAGATTAAATTTCTTTTCTAATGTTACTTTTTCTTTCACATTTAAAATATATATATTGTTATACTTTCGATAATGTAAGTGTTCGATTAGATTACATTATTTTATTTCTTACAATACATGTATATTATCAAAAAAGAAATGATAAGAATTTTTTTAAATATAACAATAGACATATTTTTGCATACATATAAACTATTGCCCACTTCAAAATAGAAAAGTTGGGGTGAGCATTTTTTGAATAATTTTCGATACGAACAAGATGGAGAGTTGCGGTTTTCACTATTGGAAAGAGGCAATGAAGGCTTGAAAGATAGACCTTTTTTCGATCGAGTATCCGTGAAAAAAGTAAGTACTTTATAAAACAAACTCAGTCATGCAACACATCGTGACATGCTCTTTCAAACAAAAACAATTATGAGTCCGAAAATTTTATCTTAACACCCGCACTATTGATTTCTCGTACTGTAGTTGTACGATTCGAACGAAGAAGTACACTAAATTGTACGTGCGACGATACCATTTCTATTATTAACATCATTATGTATATTACTGTTGTCATGGCATTATTTTGATTATGTGTGACATCTATAATATGTATATTTATTTCAATTTTAATCCAATATTATACTGAATAGAATATTTTCTTTCAATTTTTGCATATAGAAGATTTAATAAAAAATCTATCAATTAAAAAATATCGATCAATATTGTACATATTGTGTGTCTGAGCAACACGAATATTTTGTTGATATTTATTAGTGTGACTTGTGTTCTTTTATTACGGTGATTTGTGTGATAGAAAATAAATTCAACTATGCGTCAATTAGGAACCGAGGAAAGAGCTGCTCTACTTTTAACAGCAGATGATGACAATAATGATGAGGATGATCATGAATTAAATAATTCTCAATCAAAAATTTCCAATGATAATTTTCCTACAATTGCTAAACGTCCAAGAACTTATCATCGTCATAATACTTCCGGTACTCATCCTATGTTATGTTTTACATTAGTTTTGGGAGCATTTATTCTCGGATGTATAAGTGGTGTTATTATTATGCTTTATCGAGTGTCGCAAGACGCTGAACCGGGTCATTTATTAAATATCCCTCAACAATTAACAAATGTTGATTTATCAATTCGAACAAAATTATTTGAATCAATCAAACCTACAAATTTTATGAATCTCAATTAGTAAAAACAAAATTTTTTCTAATCAATAAAAAAATAAAAACTCTATTCCTTTTTTTTTTGTTATAAATAGTTCAATCGACAATGAAAATGATATAGCTGATAGATTATATAAACAATGGCAATCATTATCTCCATCATTAAGTCATGTAAAAAAATTTTCATATGATATAAATTTATCAAAATATGCTCCATTTACTCAATGGAGTGGTATTCAATTACTTGATGGTAAAAATGAAAAAGAACTTTTAAAAGTTGATCGTTTATTAACTGAAGATATGATTTCATTTTCATCATTACTTAAATCTACTACTGTTACTGGAAATTCAATTTATTATGTTAATTATGGTCGACAAGAAGATTTTGCATATTTAATAAAACATAATATTCCTTTTGGAAATTCTGAAACATCCATTGTAGTTATGAGACGTCAACAAACAATTATATCTCAAACAGAACAAATTCATCAAGCACTTTATCATGGTTTTGGTGCAATTATTTTCTTTGATGATAATAAAGATTCTCAAACAACAGAAACTACAGATACTCGTCAAAATTTTTTTCGAGAATGGGTTCGACAATATGGCAGACAAAGTAAAAAAAACGTTTTTCTAAGAAAACTAATATATTTTTTATTAATTTTAGATGGTCAAAATCTTATTGATGGTATTATAAATAATAGAGATCATTCCATAGCTGTTTTAGTGCTTTCATACAATGATATTCAAAGTATATTTGCATCACTTCAACCTGATTCAAATGATTGGTTATTATGTCCATCTGAATGGCATAATAAAACAACATCATTAAAAATTGGTGGAACACTTTCAACTGTTAAATTACGAATAGTTGTTAATATGGAAGAAGCTAAAATACAATTACCAGTTGTTATGAGTTCAATACATGGTAAAACTGATGGTGAAAATTTTGTTATGATTGGTTATCAATTAAATTCAGTGCAACAAAATAGAATAGTTAATGAAATTATTCAAGCTTATATAAATCAAATTAAGAATGGTTGGAAACCAAAGTTTGTTTTATTGTTTTAAAAGAAAACACCTCATTATTTATTTGTTTTATTAGACGATCAATTTTATTTTGTGCTTGGTCAGGTTTAGATTATGATCATTATACAGGTAAGAATTTTGAATAAAACATATTTATATTCATAGCCACTATTATTTTTCCATCTGAATAGAATTCCAAATATTGTAGGTATTTTATATTCTAATCTATATATGCATGAGATTTTTTTATCTAATTTCATTCCTTTACCCAATAATATTCTGCTTATTTTTACTCGGAATGGCTTTGAATAATTAGAGAATATCAAGCTGAGAATATAGATGAAAAAAATTTTCTTTTTTTATATTATACTAATATTGAATAGAAATTATTAAATAAATTTTAGTTCATCAATGGATTTCAAATAATTACCATTTGGTTGATATGAATTTACTAGCATATATTGATCTTGGTAATGATATTACTGGAAATTCTACTCTTAATTTACATGGTTCATCACTTCTTGAACAAGTTGCTTATCGTGCTGCGAATTATATTCCAAGTCCAATAAAACATAATCATACGTGTCATCAACGACAAATGCCAACAACAATGCCAACAAGTTCAAATGAAGAAAATCATCATCATGAACATAGTCGAAAACGACGTAATGCTGAACATGAACATCATATGGATATGGATATGAATAATGAAGATGAAAATGAAAAAGAAAATGAATGTGAATCTCATAAATTATTAGATGAATGGATAAGAGCAGCTCGTAATCAAATGGGATCAAATAAAAGTATAGGAATAGTTCAACCTATTGATATTGATTCAACAGCTGCTTTATTTCAATTAAAACATGGTATTCCATCAATAGTAATTGAAATAACTGATGAACAGGTAAAGATATTTTTACTTTCTATTAACAAAAACTATTCATTTGATTAGTCATTGTTAATACATAATGAGTTGTATTTGAGTAGTACGAATTTTCTTCCAAGTAAGTTTATCGTAATTTGATTTTTCGAATAACATAGCATGATAAATATATTAACAAAAAAATTCTGATTCTTTTTATCTTCTTATCTAAAGTTTTCTCAAACGGTCATGATTTATTTTTCTATAAACATTTTTTTTTCATCGAGGTTAAGAGAACGAAATTAAAGATTATCGAGAAATGTTTATATCTTTCAGGCACATTCTCGAATGTTCTCGCGTGTTCTATATTACATCATACGAAGTAAAAAAAAAGAAGAAGAATTGATTATAAATATAAATACAATATTCAAATCAAATAATTTATTTTTTCTTTACTCAAGAATATTTTCGATGTTAAGTATTTATTAATTTCATTTTATAGGCAGTAACAAATGATACATTTTATGTTCGTCATTCACCTTCTATTATTGATCGAGAAATTTCACCGGAATTTTTTGTGGTTTATACACAATTTATCAGTGAAATCATTCGTCAATTAATCGATGAACCATTAATTGCATTTAATTTAACAAATTATGCTGACCAAATAGATAAACAAGCTATTGATTATTTTGCTCATTATGGTAGAGCATATAATGCATTATATTTTCATATTGGTCGTCCAGGTATGATATAAGAATTTTGTTAATAATTAAATTTGAATAAAATTTTGTAGAGGAATTTACAAAATTATTAAATGATTTAACAAAATCTATTCGACAACTTCAAACACGTATTGATCAAATACCGAAAACTGAGTATGATCAAATGAATAAATCCAAAAATTTTTGTTAATTTTTATATCTTATAGTTATGTTGGTCTTCAATCATTAAATAAACAATTATTTGAATTTGAACGTTTGTTTATTAGTAATGATCAACTCTATGGAATGAATTCAGCAGATAAATCTTATAAGTAAATCAAAATCTTATTGACTTTTTCTTTTTATTCATTTAAAAATAATCGATTTATTTTAGGCATATTTTATTTGGTCCAGCATATAGTCTAACTAATACTGCTGTACCATTTCCATTATTATCAAACGTTCTTTTTGAAATTCCTGAAGATCCATCATCTGAAATATGTTATGCATCAGCATTATATTGGTCAAAATTAAAAAAACATCTTTATTTAATAAATCGAACATTAAATGGATTCGATGGACTTCTTCAAAATGACAAATAACTTTGGAGGAAATTTTCTTTAGACGTATTTTGAAAACAGTATTTTATTTTCTATTTTATTTTATGTTGTCAGATGATTGTTTTTGTTTGTCATTTGATGATGATCTTTTTTGCGTTTTTTTCCTGCTTTATCGAAACAAAAATTCCGAGAACAACCATTGACATTGTTTTTTTTTCTGTTCTCCATTATCGTTGTATCTGATTGGTCTGAGTCATAGTTGCCCTGTTGGTTTTTTTTTCTTCATCCATCTTATCGTATATATATATATACACAAAAGCAAGCGTTGAGTGTTTCATTCAGTTGAGAATAACCTTTTATTCATCGATTTTTCTAGAAGCTTCTCGCATTTAAATTCGACTTCACAATGGTTAAAGACACAAAATATTATGATATTCTTGGTGTTCAACCAGCTGCAACTGTAGATGAAATAAAAAAAGCTTATCGAAAATTAGCATTGAAATTACATCCAGATAAAAATCCTGATAATGATCCGGAACAATTTAAACAATTATCTCAAGCTTGTAAGTTTATTTATTTTTATTGTTTCTTTAAATAGAAAAAAAACTCAAAATAATATTTTTTATTTTTCTTAGACGAAGTTTTATCTGACGAAAAAAAACGTTCATTATATGATCAAGTCGGTGAACAGGGCATGAAAGAAGGGCCAGGTGCTGGTGGATTTCATGGTTCAGATCCATTTGATATCTTTAATATGTTTTTTGGTGGCGGCGGCGGTGGTGGCCCATTTGGTGGTGGTCGACAAGATCATCGAGGAAAAAATCTCGTTCATCAATTAGCTGTTTCATTAGAAGAACTTTATAATGGAGCAGTAAGAAAATTAGCTTTACAAAAAAATGTTATTTGTGATAAATGTGAAGGTAAATTTCTGAAACAATTTTTTTTTTCGTTCTTAATAAATAAATATTTAATTTTAGGTCGTGGAGGAAAGAAAGGTGCTGTTTCAAAATGTGGAACATGTAATGGAAGCGGTTTTGTTGTTCGAGTTAATCAAATTGCACCTGGAATGATCCAACAAATGCGATCACATTGTTCAGATTGTGAAGGACAAGGAGAAAAAATAAATGCAAAAGATAAATGTAAAACATGTGATGGAAAAAAAATTGTTCGAGAAAGAAAAATTATTGAAGTTCATATTGATAAAGGTAATTAATAGAAAAATTTCGAATGAAAATATTTTAGTTTTGTTTTTTTAAAATTAGGTATGGATGATGGAAAAAAAATCACATTTAGTGGTGAAGGTGATCAAGAACCAGGACTTGAACCTGGTGATATTATTGTCGTTTTGGATGAAAAAGAAAATGCTACATTTAAACGAGATAAAACTGATTTACATATGAATATGCAAATAACATTAACAGAATCATTATGTGGATTTCAAAAAGCTATTAAAACACTTGATAATCGACAATTAGTTATAACATCATTACCAGGTAAAAATTTAAAATAAATTTTTAAGAAAAGAAACAAGACATTCATATTGTTTTTTCTTTCTCTATTAGGTGAAGTAATTAAACCAGGAGATTTAAAATGTATATTAAATGAAGGTATGCCTGTCTATCGAAATCCGATGGAAAAAGGTCGACTTGTATTGCATTTTGATGTTAAATTTCCAAGTAAAAATGAATTACGTCCAGAAGCTGTAACACAATTAGAAAAATTATTACCAGCACGATCAGAAGTTAGTTTACCAATGGATGCCGAAGAATGTGTTTTAGTTGAATTTGATCCTCGTCAATCACAACGTTCAAATCGACGTGAAATGTATGATGATGATGATCCACGTGGTGGTCAAGGTGGCCCAACACAAGTTAATTGTGCTACTCATTAAATTTTGCTTTTTTCTTTTTCTTCGTGTCGGTATGAGTATGTAACTTAAAAAGAAACGTATGAGAACAATCAAAACAAAAGTTAATAAATAAAGACGAAAAGAAAAAGAGTAAATTATTCATAGTGATGATTTTTATTAAAATATATAAATGATGGGGATCTTGAATATTCTTTCTTTTTTTCTTCCACTGATTATAATCAGATGTGGGTGTGAGTGTGAATGTTTTGTTCTTCTTTTATCCACATCCACCCGATTATAAAATATTTGGTAATGGTCAAAAGTTCAGTTTTACTCTGAACAAAATTCGTGTTTTCGTGTCTGAGGATAAAGTAAGACATTGAATTAATCTATTTAAACAAAATAAATATAAATATCAGTTCTGATATTTATTTAATGTATCAATCAATTTCAAAAATGAATCATACAAAAATAACTTGTCTGTTTTTTTTTCGAAGATAAATTGATAAAATCATTTATTTATTTTTTTGTTATAATATATATATTCTTTCACTGACATCAATTTACAAGGATGTATACAATATAGCAAATAATAATTCATTCTAAACTATATATTTATACAAAGAAAAATATATAATTTGCTTGTTTGAATTTTTATTATTACAAATCAATCATCAGTTGGTGTACGAGATTGAAAATTCAATCGAAATCGTTCAAGTCCAACATTAACAGCACAATGTTTCATAAGTGTATAACCACAATAAAATCGAGCAGTGTTTTCTGGAAGATCACTTAATTGACTTATACATTTCTTTATTGTTTTTGCTAATGCACCTATAATATGAAATTTAAAAAACAAATAAATAGCATCATTATATATCATATGATTAGAAAAAATTCGACATACGAATACAATTTGGATTCATTCTCATTGTTGAATCATCAACACATTTACCATATCGTTTTGGAATCTGTAGTAATATATTTACAGTTTCATAACATGTATTAATATAGTCTTGATAATGAGAAGAGTGCTTTAAACCCTATAGTAATTTAAAAGAAAATCTTTAATTTATTCAATACAAAAAAAGGAATATAACGATGATACTTACATGATAGAATTCTTGACATGTTGCTGCTTTACAGTGAAAATTGTCAAACGCCATTCCATCGATCAAAGATATACTCGTTAATAGTAATAAAACGAGTAGAATAATAGGCGTCTTCATATTGCATGAAATTTTTTGCATCTGAATATATAGATTTTGAAAAGAAAAAATGTTAGAAATTAAAGCACGTATTAAACACAATAATTTTTTCCTTCTTCTATAAACTGTCTATGTTAATAACTATTATTTTATGTACGTCATTATCTATGTGCAAAGAGGAAAAAGAAAATGAAAATATCTCACGAAGAATAAACTAATATTAATAGTGGGATTCTCATATTTATCCAAAAATAATATTATGTTTATGAAGGAAGTATAAGAATCCATCTTGATTAAACAAAACTATTAGGATAGATATTCTTTCCAGTATTACGCATTGTAAAGAGAACTGTTTGTATCAGTGCATTAAATTCTTATACAATTCATTTAGACTTATAGAAAGTACGCTAATTAGTCTTTTAACAGTATACATATATATATACTTAGTGACAATGACGTTAACAGATAAGATGAAAACATAAGATTATTTCATAATCGTCAAAAATGAAAAGATGTTTTTGAAAAAAGTAAGATAATCTAATCTTTATTTTTATGGTAGAAAAGGAGATTAAAAAAAATTAAATTATGTTAATGAATAATAATCTATTCTATCTTAAATAAAAAAAAAGAAAACATATTGTATGACGCTATTGAATTACATATAATTATCAACTTTAAGATGAAAAAAAGATTATAGCATTAAGAATTCTCTGACATGTGATAAATCATAATATCATTAAGGATAATGAAGAAAGTATCTCGAAGTTTTATCTATACTTTACGGTTCAGTACGATTAGCGGGTGGTTGAAAATTATTTGGGCGGAATGTCTATTCACTTTTGACCAGCAAGATACTATTACAGACGAGTCAAAAAGTATGAGTTAGAATCAGAATTTTGTGCAAGAACTGTGAGGGAGTTTTTGAAAAGTCTAAAAACTTAGTCATTGTTTTAATGGTGAATCAACACAGTTCTATTCTTTTTCAGATATGCTAAAATTTTTTGGAGTTGCTCGTTTTGAAAAGCAATTTCTGATGTATAAATAATGATTCTTACTTTTAGTCTCGAATTCTAATAGTGAAAATATAAAACTGTGCAGATTATTCTTACTGTTCTTGAGCAAAACTCTGGTTCTAAACTCATAGATTTTGACTCGTCTGCACTATTTTTTAGTTGGTCAAAAATGAGTAAACATTCCGTTCAAAACATTTTCGATCACTCGTTATATAAGACAAAAATGATACTAACCTATAGATGAATAACTTATAAATGAGATTTTTTTAACAAATTTATCTAATGAAAAAATTGAATAAATATCTTCACATAGAATAACTATATTTCGACCTACTTTTAAATGAGTAATCATTACAATTAATTCTATTATTAATATAAAAATATTCTATAGAGAATATATTTATATTAATAGATATCATTTCTGTTATGTTTATTCATTCGAAAAAAAACAGAAGAAATAAGAAATGTCTGAATTTAAATAGTATAAACAATCGAAATTTTTTCAGAATACGAAAACAAATACTAACGAACCAAATATAAATTGATAACATTCTCTAATTGAAATATAGAATTTCTATTCTCGGTTTTCAATAGTCAAAAACAATGATAAAAAAAATGCTTTTTTACATAGTTCCGAACAAATATGTATTTATATATAATGCCAATCATTTTATTGCTTTTATCGGTTGATAATATATATTGATGTAAATAATATATTATGTCAAAATAAAACTGACAAATATATGTTATTATTTGTAATAAATTTAATAAAATAATTAATAGAGTCAAGTACATTGCTTTTTTGAGTTATATTTATGAATAAAATTACAGAAAAAGTATATTAAATATTTGTCATTGTTGATTCGTTTGACTTTATAGTATATTCTTGATTGATATATCTTTTATTGAAAAGAACTTTATGACAACGAATACATTAAAATCAATGTATGAATCTGAAGTGTCTACGCACACATTCACAAAAGTTCAACAAATGCTCGATTGACTTCTATACATTAATATTTGATAAATATTTGCTTGAACTCAAATATAATATAGATATTATCATTGAAGAATATATTCTCATTTTTGTTTTAGAAATGAAACATTTCCTTTTAAAAAAGCAATAATTGACTATGAACATGATTTTCTTTTCTCTATTGATATAATAATTCTGATATGTATTATACTATATGTTTGCATAACATCTGAACAAAAAATGTTCTTTGTAGAGATTTATTTCGTTTTCCTAATGTATCAACAATTTTTAAACAATGAATAGAATCTTTATTTGGTAAAATAAAATAGAATTTTCTCTGCATGAAAACTGTTGATAAAAAAATAAAAATGCTTTTCTTTTTTATGTTGCAGGTGCATCATCATAATTAAGTGGAATATGATCAAGACCAAGATGTACTGCACAATATTTCATTAATGTAAAACCACAATAAAGTTTTGCTTTTTTTTCAGGTAGAGTACTTAATCCGTCCATACATTTTTTAATGGTAGAAGCTAATGCATCTAGAAGAAAAATTCAAATAATTATTTTATAGTTATAGAAAAGACGATGAAGACTTACAAATACATGGTGCATGTAATTTTCCTGTAACATCATCAATACATTTTCCATGTTGTGCAGGAATAGCTTGTAAAGAGTATACAGTTTCATAACATGTGTCAACATATTGATCACGAAGTTCATAACCAGCTAAACCCTAAAATATATATATTTATTTTTAGAGTGAAATAATATAATGAATTAATAATACTTACATAATGGAAATCTCGGCATGTTGGCACTTTACAGTGAAAATCATCGATTGCTATAGCAGTGATTAATGAAAACGTTAAAACGGAGAAAATAAGGACGTTTAAAATATATTTCATGGTAAATCTAGTTCGCTTAAATTTGAATAGAAGTAAATAGAGTGACACTATTTAATAAGTGATATACTTTTCGTTCTCTTCTATTAGTTATATAATGACTGTGTTTGTTAATCGTGTATCTATTGTTCTTCGATATTATATAGCACGAACAAAAGAAAAAGAAACATGGGTGGGTGCGCTGGAATTCTGTTAAGAATGGACAGTTTTATATGTAAGACATTAATTAAATGCAAGAACAAGAATAACATTCTTAGTAATATGTATACATAAGTGGTCATGGAATTTAAATCGCCACACTTAACATTCTATTCAAAAGAAAAATGAGTCAAAATTATGTAAACAGATTGATGTACTTGTAAATATCAAAATATGCTGTTTAACTTATTTAATTTACTTTTATAATAAATAGATGACGAAGAATATCTTCTATTTTGATTTCATTTTGCGGTTATGACATCAAAAAAGAAAACCTTACTAATAATTTTCAAATTATTAATATAGAATAAAAAGTTTACAGAATATCTTCGAGCAATTCTTATTTTATTCAAAAGTATATTTTCTATTTTCTTCTTTCAAATATTAAAAATCTTATAGTATATTTTCATCCAATTACAATCAACATGAGATCATTAATAAAAAAAAGTACTTCGAGTTGATTTTTCTAGAAAAAATATCTTTTGAGAACCTTTTTTGTAATAATACCCATAGGCTATATTTTAAATGCAGATCTTTGAACTTTAGATATAATTACACTTTAATATCGAATTCGGTCTGGTTTTTATATTTTACATTTGTCATTAGCAATAATAATAAAATGAATATCCTTATATAAATTCTTTTAATTTCAATGAAATTAGTATAAACAGGTCAAATATAATTTGGAGTATAGATACGAATGAATCTTTCAATGCTTAGGGCATACTGGAAGCTTTGATAAGATTAAAGACGTCAGTTAGATTTTATTATATCCTCAAATCAAAATTATGTGTGGAAGTCTTTTTTTAGATTATATCGTATCCGATTTGTTGCAAGAGACTATAATAACGTTAGTCGATTAGATATTTTTACAAGGAAGTACGTTTTCATATCCGAATTAGATGCATTTATTTTTTTCAGATCGCTTATCTTTTGTTATTATTAATCTTCATTATGAATAAAAATGAAAGGAAATTAAAATAATAAAAATAGATGAACAATATATAGTTGTAAGTTTAATCAAAACAAACAGCACAATTGGATTGAAATTCGTCAAAACTCGCACAAAAACGTTCTATAAGAGTAAAAGAATATTTAAATTTTCATTTCTTCACTAAATTCAACAAGAAGCAACAAAACCATAGAAATATTAATGTGTCAAAAACGAAAGTGAATAAAAAGTAAGCAGCACATATAAAACATAAACGTGTTAACGTGAGTAATATTGTTGACTAATAAAAAAAAGAATAGTGGATTGAGTGAGACGCGATAGAAAAAAAAAGCGCTGGTGAATGAATACCAATAGTATTCGTTCTCATGCTATTGATTCAGTTTCGAGCACCAAAAATATTTCGCATACATATACGACAGTTCATGAAAAACAACTACAACAATTGATTTCACCAGTGGAAACAACTTAATTCGTGGTTCAATGTTATAATCCAAAATACAATTGATGATTGATACATAATGAATGGCTATTGTTAAAGAAAATCTTAGATTTTCACTAAAAAATAATTCATATTTCTTTAATTATTAAAAAAGAATATTATTAGATGACATTAAATGATTCGATTAAAAATAAAAAATACATCACACTATTTGCATTATTTTCAATAAAACAAGGGCACAATAATCAAAAACAAAAAAAATGCCGTAAATAAGTAATAACGCAGCATGACTTTTTATATTTAGTTTTCATCACTTTTTCAGGAAATTGATTTAATCTTTTTAGCA
Source organism: Adineta steineri (assembly GCA_905250115.1). Lineage (NCBI taxonomy): Eukaryota > Metazoa > Rotifera > Eurotatoria > Adinetida > Adinetidae > Adineta > Adineta steineri. The sequence continues at coordinate 406,926 of CAJNOI010000043.1, read as the reverse complement.
CCAAAACAATCGGAATAGTTTTAAAATATTAGCATCGTTGTTGACATGGTCTTCAATAGTTAAGTTATCTGATTCCTAATATTCATGAATCAAAATAATAATTCGCATATAAAAATCTTCAAGAAACAATCATACTTGTTTATTAATTATATCAATATCACCAACAGAATCAGTAATTAAACTATGTAATTCAAGCATACTCTATAATTTATAGAAAAATAGAATTTTAAATATTTGTTTTATCTTAAATTTATACTTCTCGATTCACAAATGGATATCCATCTTCGAAAACTTTTCTTTTTTCGATTTCTTCGCGAAGTTTTTTTTCATCGATTTCTCCATAAATATTCTTTAATTCATCTAATGGAAAAGGATCACAAAGATTTGGACCACGCATCATTTCATTTGCAGTTCTTATTATACAACTTGCTTTATACTTGACCGCTAATGTACCATATTCCGTAAGTGCATTATAATATCGTTTAGTAAGATTTGTTTGGTTTTTAATAATACGTTGGCGAGCATTGCTTTTAACAATATTAGTTTTCATTTCTTGTATTTCTTAAACAAAAAGATTCATTTTTCTTTATTTATAAGAGTTGTTTTGTTCTGTTGTTTACTGTTAAAATTGCTTTGTATAGCATCGCGTAACTGCGATATTTTTTGTTTAAGTTCATTTATACTTTCTAAAGATATAATTATTGATTTTTTCAAATGAAAATAATTTCAAAAAACATATAGTTTACGTTCATTTGGTTGTACTTCTTGTAACATAGCATTTAGTAAACGTCCAATAATATCTATAAGATCAGTTAATTTCCCAATATCTTCATCAAGAGAATCAACCTAGTTAAATTAATTTAAATAAAATAATTTTTTAAAATAATTTTTTCTTACTTTACGATGAACGTTACCCATAGATTTATCTTTCCCTATTTTATATGAAAAACTGAAATGAATATTTATTTCCTCTAAAAAAAATTATAGTAGTATTTCAATTTTCGAATAGGTTTTTAACAGTTTAGTGTAACAACTTCGTAATTTAAGCTTGTACAACTGTTCCTTTATTCAATAAATCCTTTTCCTTTTATATCTTTTCTAATACAATCAATTAGAGCGAGAGAGAGAAGCGAGCAAGAAGAGAAGAGAACAACAATTAATGAGGAGGAGGGAATAACTTTGTGATGAAGAGAAGAGAACAACAATTAGTGAGAAGTCAGAGACTCTCCCGTGTCCCCAATCTCAAAAAAATATTCAATATATTAAAAAACGAAAAACTAACAAATCTATTCTGATAATCGAAAATATTATATTATCATAAAAATTCTTCTTAAAATCTACATGCAGTTTATTATTATAGGAAATATCATATTTTTATAAAACAAAAACTAATCTTCTTCTAGTTGTATTTATAAACAGCTTATAACTATAAAATATAGAAAAGTATTTATTTTATTAATATTAAACCTATTCTAAACTCAACTAAATTCCAAACTCATCTGCGACATATATATTTGTTTTGAGACTCTCAAATTGAGAGTGAAATAATATAAACAAATAAATAATACTCGCATAATGAGAATCTCGATATGTTGGCACTTTACAGTGAAAATCATCGATTGCTATTGCAGTGATTAATGAAAACGTTAAAACGGAGAAAATAAGGACGTTGAAAATATATTTCATGGTAAATCTAGTTCGCTTAAATTTGAATAGAAGTAAACAGAGTGACACTATTTAATAAGTGATATACTTTTCGTTCTCTTCTATTAGTAATATAATAACTGAGTTTTCTTAGCCGCGTATGTATTGTTCTTCGATATTATATAGCACGAACAAAAGAAAAGAAAAGATGGGTGGGTGTGCTGGAATTCTATTAAGAATAGATAGTTTTATATGTAAGACATTAATTAAATGCAAGAACAAGAATAACACTTTCAGTAATATGTATACATAATTGGACATGAAATTTAAATCGCCACACTTAACATTCTATTCAAAAGAAAAATGAGTCAAAATTATGTAAACAGATTGATGTACTTGTAAATATTGAAATCTGTTGTTTAGCTTATTTAATTTACTTTTATACTAAATAGATGACAAAGAAAATCTTCTATTTTAATTTCATTTTGCGGTTATGACGTCAAAGAAGAAAATCTTAATAATAATTTTCAAATTATTAATATAGAATAAAAAGTTTACAGAATATCTTCAAGAACTTTTATTTTATAACACCGTAGGCTATATTTCAAATGCAAACCTTTGAACTTTAGATATAAATACACTTTAATATCGAAATTTCTCTTGGTTTTATATTTTATATTTATCATTACAACGATAATAAAATGAATATCCTTATATAAATTCTTTTAATTTCAATGTAAGTAGTATAAATAGGTCAAATATAATTTCGAGTATAGATGTGAATGAATCTTTCAATGCTTAGGGCATACTGGAAGCTGTGATGAGATCAAAGAAGTTAGTTATATTTTATTATATCCTCAAATGAAAATTATGTGTGGAACTCTTTTTTAGATTATATCGTATCCGATTTGTTGCAAGAGACTATAATAACGTTAGTCGATTAAATATTTTTACAAGGAAGTACGTTTTGGTGTTCCAGTTATTAAAAATCTATATTTTGTTCAGCAGTAGATTTCAACCAGGTATTTTAGATCGAAACAAATGAAGATAGAGTTTTACTGCAGTTTCGAAGTGTTGTTATTCAGATATTAGTTTAAAAAAGTTGGTATCTGCTGAACAAAAGTATTTGTTTCCAATCAATGCTTGTTTTAAATAAATTTTTATATGATTTTTCAGTGACTAATTATGTTAGTAGTTTTATTTTATTTTATTTTAATTGATATATTGAAGAATGAATAGTCATTGCTGAAACAGATTATAATATTTCATAAAATAAATAAGAATAAATTTGATTTGTTTCAATAATATTCTTCAGAATTACGTTTGTAAATTGATAGTTGAAAACGTGATCATGAATTTGTCCAAAAATGAATTCACAATATAGCATTCGAAGTCAGATAAGTATCAATTCAATCTTATACAACTACAAAATCAAGATGAAATTACAAGTTCATTTTTATTAGTCTTGAAATAATATGTAACTAAAGAAATAACATCTCTATTTAACCCTTCGAAGGTGTCCATATTTTATCACACGAACGATGTATGTGGGTTCACGTGGACCCACATATAAATATATAAGAAAAACGTGACTTTTCATCTGTATTGTATTATATAAGACAGATCGAGGTCTATATCGTGATCTCTTTTCAGTCACTGATACGCTTGTAGTGTATGTAAGATGCTGATTTTTCAAAAAAACAAAGGGATTACGATTATCGTGAACAAAAGCTAAGAGGATGATGAAAATATTTCGATAGACAGATAAATGAAGATAGAGAAACACATAATTCCTTACCGGCAGCATCAAAGTAACCAATCTTCAATAAACGGACCTTCGAAACAATAGAGGGTATACGTCATACGAATTAAAATCATCTAAATAACACGAACGTTGTCAGGGGGATCTAAACGGACCCACACTCTAGTTTTTGACTGCTGATAGTTTCGCAAGCAATTTTATATGTTTCTTATGGATCATTAGAAGACTAATGATTAGCGAAAAGATCGCTTCGAATTGCATAGAACTTAATTAAATTCTCATTGGTTACAATGATAAATATATGTAATACAATTTTCAGTTTAATACACCGACCTAAGCTTATCAATTTATGTACGTTAACAGAAACATGAAGATTCTATTTATTATAATGCTGATTTCTTATCAATAAATCATTCATATCATCAGAGTTAGTCATCTACAGCGATCCGATCTTTATATAGAACTACATGGTCACAGCGAAATATTTGACATAGATAAAAATAATTGTTCAAATTACATATTCAACTGAAGAACGGTAACAATTTATTGAGAAGAAGAACACGAAAAAAAAATGAACCATTGACACAAAGAATAGGATTTATATCAATTTAATCTTCACCATAGATACTTTTCTGTTTAATACATTGAATGTGTTTGAACTGATCGTGGTCTTTTAATTTTTTCTAAATTTTTCATCAAGAGATCATGAACACTTGTCTAAATAGAAAAACAAAAATCATATGAATTTAATTTATTTTTATAAAATATTTCTATTACATAATGATTTCGAAGTTCAAGTGCTATGAAACGCATTGAAACAAATTGTTTTTCATCTAATGATTGAACACTACGACGATAATCATCAACATGAGGATATTTAGCTACTTTTTTAACAAGTTCACCACGAGAGATTAAATATTTATATGTTAAATCAAGATATTGCGTTACATCTGTTTCTAATGTACGAACTTCTGCTAATGAATCCTATATTATAAAAAAATAATAAAATATAGAATAAGTTATTGATTATTTTTATATTTTACTTCTTGTATGCTAACACCAAAATTGTTACCGTCTTCAACTTTTGGTATCATTAATTGAATCCATAATTTAATAATAGCAATCTAAATAAGAAAATTAATTTATAAGAAATTTAAAATAAAATCTTTACACTATCAAGAAAATGAAAGATATATGGTTTGAGCTTTTCTTCTAGAAGTGTTATCAATGGATTTGATGGAACAACACCATGAAAAACATAAATTGGTGTTCCGCCAACAAAATCATGACTTGTTGATGTTGATTGAACTGAATTAGTATTATCTGATGAATCTGTTTTACGTTTTTTCGTCGTATTTGTACTTAACATCGATGTAGAATTATGACGATCCTATTATAAAAAGAAAAGATCAGATTCGTTTTTCATATTATGATAAATTCCGAATAATTCACGAATACAGAACGATAACGAAATGTGGCTTTCATTACGACATAGAAAAGATTTTGACGCACATATTTATATAAGATACAAAAACCCTACTGAGTCAGTTTTTGGCTCGTGTTCGTACACCTCCGAAGAAGTGGCTAAAATATTTCTCACCATTTCCGTACGGGGATGCGGCAAAAGGTTGAAAATGACTTGAAATATTTTTTTAAAATGTAGATAACACCCAATACTCATATGTTTTAACGAAATTTAGTTCACAGGTTAAATCATGGGTCTCAAAGAGTGAAGCATAATTATTCACAATTCATATTATAAGATTTAGATTCAGCATCTTTCAATCTAATAGACTTTATTCTAGACATACTGTTAACTATTTTTCTATCCTTTAGTGAAATAAAAAGTAACTTACATCACCGGATTCAAGACTATTACTGTGTGCAATAAGATCATCAGCTGTTGGTAATCGAATTTCAGCACGAACTTTTGTTACTTCACTGAATGATAATACTTGACTCTTTTAAAAAATAAATAATGTAAAATAAGACATATTTTCGAATTAAATAACAAACCGAAACAAGTGTATCAAGTTCAAGTGCTTTTTCAGGAAATTCCACACGTATTAAATGTTCAGCAGATATTTTTATTTTTGTTGAATAATCATCCATTTTATTTTATTTTATTTTCTAGAAAATTAATTATTTATCTAAAAACACACAAATAATTGATTAAAAAATGTTTGTAATATATATCAATTAAAAAATTACTATTAATATTATTACTACAATACAAATGATTAAATATAAAACTCGAACAAAACAATTACTATTGAGTTCAAATGAAATATAAGATTACTATTTTTTCGATTAATATAATGTAAATAATTGAAATAATGATATTTGTTTTTGATTTTTATCTAAATTTGAAATAAATTTATAAAGTTTATATGTTATTAATTTTAAATGATTATTATCATGTTCATTAAAATTTCGTTGATAAAAATAATCAATAATACATTCAAGAAGTAATTGAAAATCATTTATTGTTGTAAATGTAAATGATGATGATAATGATTGCAGAATTATCTGACGCATTATTGGACGTTTTATATAAGACCAATCAAATAAAAATTGTAAATTACCTGGATAAATTTGATTAGCAGCTTTTAAAATACCCATCATTTCTGCATAAATAGCTAAATGAATTGCTTGAGAATATCGATGTAATAAACAAATATAAAAAGCATCAAAATATGTTTTTGTTTGATTTAAAAATGTTCGTTTAGCTGGTAGATTGGTTTGTATAAGTAATTGTTGAAAAACAATTTTATTTCCACTACAAATTAAATGAATATGTGGTTGAATCATTGTACTTGATTCTAATTCAATTAAATTCATACAAAGATAATAAAGAAATTTAAATTCATTATAAATTAATTCAAGTTGATTTTGTCGCATAAATAATGAACATTCAACATATGCCATACGTTGTTTATAATCAGTTGGAAATGAATTTATTAAATTTTTTATTAAGATTGAATCATTTTGACAATTTATTAATACAGATGATAAATATGGAATATCATTTTTATCATTAATTATACTATAATAAGATGATAATGAAGATATTTCATTTGAATTTGAAGGTAATAAATAAACATGAATACCAACAGAAGAAAAAAGACGTGAGAGATGATAAGCAGTTGAATTATAACCATAAAGAACAATTGCATCCAAATATGAATAATTTGATTGTAAAAATGGTGGATCTGTTGAATGATATTTATTCATCTGAAAGATAAGATTTTTTACTTCAATTAATAATCTATTAATTCTCATCAACTGTGTTTGTTCTTAAATCTTATATCAATAAGAATTATAAGAACTCGATATATCTACATAATCATTTATCTACAAGTAGGAATCGCGTAGATCGATGTATAATTGAATTGAACTTAAACTCCAATGAATGAGATTTGCCTATTACATATAAATTTTTCATTGTAAATAGTCAATTTTAAGATAAAGAAGTCAAATAATAGTTTCTGAACAAACAGACAATCCTTAATTATCACGAAAATTAAAATCGAGAACTTATCTTCTTATTTCTTATTAACTTGATTATCATTTTAAATATGACTCTATATCTTTTGAATAAAACTTAATATCTATCAATTAAACTTCTACCTGAAAGAGATTATATCACTTACATCGTAAAAATATGTCTTAAAATATTATATAGTATTATCTACTGTTAATCTGTTAAGTATTGAATGATATTTATCTTAGGTAAATAGAGAAAATATAAATATCAATCAATATATATAGATAATTTACGAAAATATTCAAGAAATAATAGATATATTGATAGAATCATATCGAAGGGCAAGTGTGAATTTCTTTCTATGCTTTGTTCCAACAGCGGAGTCTTATCCTATTCATCTCATTTTTTTATTGGTTAATTTTTATCGATCAAATAAAAATCAAAACGCTAGTTGTCGCTTTTTAATATGCAAAACTGCGAGAAATTTTTCTATTTTTTATTCAAATTTAATTAATTATTTGTTTATTACAATAAAATTATTCAATAATATTCATATTATTATAATATATTTTGACAAAAAACTCAAAACAATTCTCTAACTAACTCGATTTTCAAGCATAACAGTTGTACTGTCGCTTAGTTGCTAAAATGCTTCGCATCAAGATCGATGGTGAACAAGAACAAGGAACTTTACTAATCGATGTAATATCCTAAACGAAATTTTTTTATTTTCCTTACATTATATATTTCATTTCAGACTTTAAAATTATCTGAACAAAAATCAAGTCCTAAAGTTTTAATAAAAAAAGATGTAACAACACTTCATTTAGATAATCGGTTTGTTGAAAAACAAAAATTTTATTTTAAAAATAACAAAAAAAATTTTTTTTATTATTAAATAGTGAGATTCGTAGCATTCCATCACTTGAGATATTTCCGAAATTAGTTTGTCTTTCAATTGATGGAAATCATCTACAAGATTTAGGATTTATTAAGAAAAATTACACATTAGCAGAACTTTATGCTGGAAATAATCATATTTCAACTGTTAAAGGATCATTAAGTCAATTGACTAATTTACGTGTACTTCACTTACAAAATAATCAAATATCAAATATCAACCATCTTGCTCATGAATTACGACACTTAAGTGCACTTGAAGATCTTAGTAAGTTAAATTACTTCAATAGAATTCCTATATTAATAAATTTAATTTTTCTAGATTTATTTGATAATCCAATAACTTTTGTTCGTGGTTATAAATCAACAATGATTGATTTATTTCCGAAATTACGAATTCTTGATCGAAAAAGTATTTAATTAGAAAAATCATGGAAATTTTTTTAATATATTTTTTTAATATTTTAAGCTATTTCGAATACAGATCGTGCTCGAGCATTTACTGATCGTCATCCAGATCGACAGGAAATCTTTAATCGTTTTGGATTTACTTTTCATATTGAACCAAAACAAGAACAAACTTCATCAGGAAAACGATTACGATCTTCACCTATCGTATCAAATTTACCAATAAAAGAAACCAATCGAAATCCTAAATCTCAAGAGTAAATCTTTTTAATATATTTAAAAGGATAAGAATATTGAATTCGAATTTTTTTTGCAAATAGACAATTATTAAATGAAGCTGTACGTAATCGAGCATTACGACGAAGTTTAACTGAATATTCACAATTTGATTGGAGTAAAGTTCCAACAGGTGCCGAAAGACGTAAAATGGATGCGGATAATGCAGTCACACAACCCGATGTTGTTTCTATTTTCTTTCAATAATACAAAATTTTATTTTCATACAAATATTTTCTTATTTATATTTTCTTGAAATAAATATAACATTTATTATTCGCTTTGATAAATTTTTCATATTTCATCTACTTTTTTCTAAATACTTTAGAAATATACCACTTATAGGAAAAGAAAAGATATCAACTACTTAACATTTGATTTTTAACTTGCAGTTAAAGAACGAATGAATTATTGACTATTTAATTTCTTTTTCTGGTCTTCGCAAATATTGTTTCAAGGATTAATAAGTTAGTATAGTTGAGTAATCGATGAATCTGTATTAGAAATGAATTATTATCATTTATATAGCTTCTTCTATTAATAGAAAGAAAAAAAATATTGGAAATAATTCTTCGTTACACAACAAAACAGAGAATCAAGATTAAAACTTATCCCATAGTTAAACATTATCGGAAGTTTATAGAATTTATCAGTCTTACATTATTAACATTTCATTAAATAAATTATTTTTATTTTTACATTATAACAAATGTTAATTATTTGGTGAAAACTTTTACAATCTAGTTGAAATTATTCGTCCTAAATTTAAACAAGAGGATAACTACCAGTACTTGCAATACCACATTGATTGTTTTTATTACGACTCATCCAAACATAACCTTTATTACCCCATGTATCACCCCAAGAATTTTTGGCAATATAATATTGTTTACCTTGATATGTATCATAACCAACAAGAGTAAATGAATGATCAATATTTGTTGTTGAACAATTAGGTTCATCATAGACACCTGATGAATAAAACTGAAATGAACTTTGTGAAGCATCAATTGCTACTGATATTGGACCAACAGTAGCAATAGCTATTTGTAAAGCTGTTTCATTTCCTTGTGGAAGATCAACAAAACCCTAGAAGAAATACAATTATTAAACAAAACAAAAGTAATATACTAACTGTATCTGTTGCTCCAACATTTGTTCGATTAAAACGACAGTCACCTTCTTTTGCTTCATATGGGTAACTTGCTTCTGTATCTATTCCTTTATTTACTTTGATGTATTGAAAGGAAGAATCCATTAGACCACCGTTACAACCTTGATTACCAAATTTACCAGAACAATCCATTAGATTCTGAGCTGATAATCGAACTAACTCTCCTGTTTTAAGAAAATGTTGACCTTCTAAAGCACAAGTTGCTGTAAATGCCCAACATGAGCCGCATTGCTGTTGGTTTTCAATAACAGAAATTACAGCACCTTTCTGACGCCAATCTAATCATAAACCAATATAAGATATTTCATCGTGAATACTTTATATTATTATAGATACTTACCAATAGCATCAGGTATATCGACATTTGATGGTGGATGAAATGGACGTCCAACAAATTTTGTCGATGAATCTGAAGGCATCTTGAAACCACCTAACATTGTTCGAGCAAATTCTTCATGTGTCTATAGAGAGATATAAAAACAAAATACAAAGAATTAAATAATCTATGAATATACCATATCACCAAATTGATTCATTTTCAGTGTATATGAATGTAAACCTAAGTCAGTTTCAAGGTTATGTTGATTAATCAAAGCTAAATTATTTTTAAATACACCAAATCTAAAAAGATAAATCATTTTTTTTTGAATATGAAAATATTATTATTAATATTTATTATTTTTATTACCGATATTGTTCATCTTGTAGACTGTTGTATTGTTTGTTATGAACATTTTTAAATAAATTCCAAAGTGTTGTATGTTGATTTTCTGCTTGTGCAAAAGCCAAAATAGTGATAAAAAAGTAAATCAATTTCATATTGATAAAAAGAACAGTTGTGAAAGTATGATGAGAGAGAAACTTTTCCATTCTTTATATAGGTAAGATAAGAAAAATGCTATTTCAGCATGGTTTATTATTGGCATCATGATGATGATTATTGACTGACCTAGTTTTATAAATGAAGAATCCAAATAAAGAAGTAACCTTGAAATATTTATTGACTTTATTGATTAAATGAGAAACGATGAGAAAGATTCCATGAGATGAAAACAAAAATCGGCTAGTTTGGTACATTCAATCAAGGTTATACATTGTAAAAGTCTATTTCTTAGCATAAAACTTTTTCTCTGATTTCTTCGGCTGCAACAATGAATGAAAAACTATCGACGAATAATCTTGTAAATGTTTTTAACAGATACTATTACAATTTTTGCATATTTCTTATCAACAGCCAAATAATATGTAATAAAAAACATTTGTAATTAATATAACCTATAATCAACAGATAATATTAAGATCGATTACCTCATATGAACATTAGTAGAATATATAAAATCCTTATTTGAACAGTTTATACTTTTAGTTGAATATTTCAATGAAAATAAAACGAATGTTATAGATATCTACTAAACAATGCTTGTTTATTTAAACAAAACTAATAACATCACAAAAAAAGGCATGAATAAATATAAAAAACCAAACTTCTAAAATATTACAAAACAACACGAGTTTGTAACATATAAACCATAACTGCAATAGCTAATGCAGAAAATATATGTTTAAGTGTATGTCCACTAATAGTTTTTGATGTTAAACGAAATATTTGTTTATCTGCTATTTCACATAATTTAGCCAACGTATAAAGACCACATGCGAAGACATAGTATATTGTTTGACTGTAAACTGATGGAGAAATTAATATTAAAATTGGTATGTAAATCATTGGAAAAAACTGAATGAGAATGTATGGACGTAAATCATCACGATAATACCAATAAGCACAGGAAGCAAAACCAGCAGCTAATAGAAATGGATATAAAGCTTTGCCTAAAGATGGATTAATACGTTCATCAATTAATAAACCAAGTATAGATGTAAATCCAATTGTCATTGGTAATCGATCCCAAACGAGAGTAGCATTTGATGGTTTTAAATGATAATAAGATGAACCAATAAAAACAAATACACTACTAATAAATAAAATAATCCATCCAAGTTTTTCAAAAGATGTTAAAAAAACAATATTCGTTGGAGATAAAAATAAACAAAGACCATAAAGACCAACAAATAGAAATGGTAAATTTGATAATACATCGAATACATTCGAAATTTTCATAAATGATATAGATGGAATTATTGCACGTAATGAACGTCGATCAGCAAAATTATGATAAGATTGATCTTGAGGGAAAGGTGGTACAAAAACTTTCATAAAAAAACACCAAAATATAGCGGATAATATAAGAAATACACCTTTTGCCATTGATGATACATGTTCATGAATAATACAATAGTACTAAAATAAATCGATCTTATATATTATTTAAAGTGATGGAAAAATACTTACGCAAAAACTTGCTGTTAGAATAATACATGTAGTAGCAGCCATTATTGTTGAATAATGTATTGGAATTTTAACTGAATGATCATTTTTATTCATATTTTGTCTTTTCTTTTTAATATCTGCTGGTACATTTCGATTAGGTTTTTCAATGGTAACTTTTGGTGTATATTTCGATGATTTAGCTGCTTCTCGATCTACTTCTTTTACTGTACTAGTACGTTCTCGAGTATTGTTATTATTATTATTATAATCAGACATTATTAAAAAAGAATCTGAAAATATTTTTCCTATATTAAATATAATTCAAATTATATAACGAGATATACATAAAGATTCATTGTTTTGATTATTACTATGTCTTTTATATTGATCAAGATATAATTTTGTACGTCACTATATTTGTTATGAAAACAAAAATATATGCGTAAACTCGATGACCTTTTTCTTAATCAATAAATAATATGTGAATCTCATGCGCAATGTTACTGTTTGTATAGAAATCAGTTGAGTACCATTTAATGAGTTTACCATTCTCATTATTTTCACATAATAATTCCATAAATAGATACTTATTAGAACTTTTAAATATATATTTTCATTTTGATTAATTGAAAAGAAAAGAGAAAATAATTCGTGTCTGAAGAACGAAAAAGAAAGATATACATTCAGGTAGAATCTTGCTATAGACGCAATATAAGTGGTCTAGCTGAATAGCGAATACTAGAAGGTTATTCTACTGTTATCAGTACTCTGAAGCAACATTGCATATATATATATATATATCAAATAACGACGGTATGCAAAGAAATACATAAAAGCAGAAGATTAACGTATGCTGTCTCCTTCTTTCGTTGGTCGATAGACGGTATAATCTTGTATACACTTAAAATCAATGATATTTACAATTATAATTAAAGTTTCATTGCTATATTGTAAAACATTATATTTCGATCATATGTTAGTCTTTTAAGAATTAGATAATAAATCACGAAAGATGATTCTGCTTGTTTGAATAAAATTTTCTTTATCATACTTGTATATTTAATGCAGTATGAGCTTGGATAGATAGAAAGAATTAGATACAACCATAGATAAATTATGATAGGAGGATAATCGAACTGGATTCAGTACATTATTAGTACACAAATTCTGAATTCAATGTGAGCCAATATAAACAAGAATATAGTTTTAAATTTGCTATATGAAGAATCACAAAAACTAATAATTATTTTATAAAGTACACAACAGAAATAAACAAGATACATATGATAATTCAATTAAAAAAGATCTGTTAGTTTGACCAAAAATAAAAAAAGCCCGATCTAACATATTTCATTATTGTTCTCGATTTTCTTATTTTAAAAGTTCTTTGTTAGTTTAATAATTGAATCATATATACAAAAAGAATGAAAAAAAAAAAGCTTGTTTAGAATAGACAAAAGACTACAATATCAATAAATGAACATAAAATGTTTAAGCATGATGTGGAGCCAATGATGATAATGTTGGTGCTATTGGTGCTGTTGGTGATGGTGGCGGTGTTTGTTTATGAACATCGTTCATATTATTATATTCATCTAATCCTGCACGAACAGAAGCTAGAGCATTCAATTTAGCTTTATAATTATCTGTGAGAGGATTTATAGGTTTAGATACAATTTCGCCACTAAAAGAAAATCTATTAGTAGATATTTTATTTTTATCATGAAAAACTTACATAATATCAATAGCCCAATCACGAAAGAATGGAAGAAGTTGATCATCCATAGCAGGTAAGACAACAAGTCGCTAGAAATCAAAGAAAAAATAGTACAAAAACAAAAAAACTAAAATTATTTCAAACCTTAATTTCATCTCGAATTCTAGCTGATAAGAAATCTTCGAGTAATGTATATTCATACTGTTTTTCACCATAAACAGGTACGACTTTAATAGTAAGATCAGGCATTTCTGGAAAGCCAACCCTAAGAAATAATACAAAGCAATGTAAATTTTTATTGATACACAATTTACAACAATATTCACTTACCAAATTCGATCACTTGGTGGTGGAGGAATATTCAACTAAAAATGATAAGAATTCATAAAATGCTCAGAAATTTATGCATCTGGGTTTCCTAGAGTCTTTATGAAAGTTTCTACAGAATTGCTAACTATATGTAATAAATTTCTAGATAACTGAAGAAAAGCAAATTAGTTGAGTAAACTGATATTTTATATAAGGAGAAATGAAACGAATGAATGTCATACTTATAAATTTAAGTCGGAGAAAATTAGAAACACAGCGTATCGAGTCAAATTTCATGAGCTGCAGATATTCTAATTAATATAAAAATCAACGTATATTTTATTCTAATTAGAAAAGATTCAGGACAAGTGCTCGTGATTTTTTATCTTAATCTTGGTATTTAAATGAATGCAGGTAAGCAGTCAAGGGAAAGACAGCTGATTATTGCTTAGGCTTGATTAGGAAGATGATTAGAAGGGCAGCTAATCATCTTCCTAATTAGCCTTAATTACTCCTAATCAATCCACATCTAGCCCCGCGAGCAACTGTCCGTTTTCCATTCTTGAATACTATTTTAATAAATCAACTTACTGTAAGAGTTCCACTAAATCCAGTTACTTCAATATCAGCACCAATTTCTTTTTCAGAAAATTTCTCAAATAATTTTTTAACAAATGGTATATTCGCAAACATCTGAAAATATGGATTTAATGCTAAACTGGTTAATGCAAGACCAAGTTTCCGTGTAACAGCCCTAGAAAATAAAATATTCATCTTTTGTTTTTACTTTATTCTAAATTTCAATTATACACTTACATTTCAGGAATTTCAGGTTCTTTAGCTAAAAGTTTTTGTCTTTGAACTAAATCATCTTCATCGATACGTTCTTCATCTTTATGTACAAGTTGTGCTGAATGATGCTGAGCAAACATTGGTTTATGTTTTTTTGGATCATAATTAATTAATTTTTGAAGTAATACACGTGATCTTACCGATAATCTAAATAAAATCGTGATTAAATAAATCATTTTCTTAAAACAAAAAAAAGTATTTACTTAAAATTTCCACGATAATGAAGAAATAAATTAAACCAAATTCCTTGAGTATTCCATTGCATCGGTTCAACTTTTAATATAATTGGAAATGTATTTCCTATATCAATTGATGTAACACGAAGATCTTTAAAAATTTTAACCTATAACAAATAAAACATTGAAGAAATATTTTTGTTTTTTTTCTTTCAAATCTACGTACAGCAACTTCTTTTAATTTCATTTCAACTTTATCTTTAATTAAATCTTTAAATACTGGAATTTCAAACATATCACATAATAATCGACGTGCAAGAAAATTAATTGTTATAGCTGTTTCATCCAAACATTCAGGTGATTGAAGAACGTGTTGTAAACTAGCTTCACTTGGTGTTGTTTTTCTTGATTTTCTTACTATGGTTCGTTTAGTACCAGTTATATCTTTTTCTATATCATCAGGATCAACTTCCTAAAATATAAAATTATTTTAGAAGGGAACAAAAAACAAATTAATACACAATCAATAACATAGAAATCTATATAGAACAAGAAGCAACACTAAGTATCACAAAACAAAAATTAAAATAATAGGAACACACTTCAACAGTGAAATCAAGAGGTGCAGTTATACGTACCCGTAATGAATCTATAGTTTCATTAATATGAGGACCAGTTTTTTCAAACTAGAGGAAAGTTTTAAAAGTGAATATAAACAAGAATTTATCAAAATTTTAGCATTTGTACAATAATCTTTATGAATGCTTTTTATTAACGAAGGTCTTATAGCTTCGATTATTCCGTGATCCATTCTGATTAATTCAGAAAATCTCAATATACAAGATCAGATATCAACAAAATAAAATATGATACTACAACAGAGATCGAAACGAATAAATAAATATCTATTCGATTCGTGTTTAGTCTCCGAAGAAGATATGATTAATTCTTTTAAAAATTAAAATATTTTATAAATATACTTGAGCTTTTTCTTGGAATTCTTCAGCATTTGCGTCTGTTTCAACAATTGCAGCATTAATATCAGATTCCGTAATAACATTTGGTACAAGTTCAATATCAGCATCAGTTTGAGGTAAACGACGATGTAATGATGGTGTCGTATCACCTGAGTTATTTTTTCCTGTCGTAAGATTATTTGTTCGTTCAATTTCTTCTTTTCCTTTGCGTAAAACTAAAGATAATCTAAACAAAATCATATTTTAATAAAATATAAAAACAATTATTTCTTTGTTAATGAAATTTACTTATGAAACCATTCTTCTTTTTGTGGACAAGTTTCAAACCAAATGGAAAGAGTTGTTGCAGTATTTGTAAAGAAATCATTTGTATCAAGTTTAGATTTTTCTAATTGTTGTTTACTATTGATTTGTTTATCAAGTATTTGTAAATCTTGTATAACAATAGGATAATCATTCATCCAATATTTAGCACGTGTTAATGTTGCTTCAGGAACAAGTATCATTCCAGCTTCTACAAAAATTTTATTTTCAAAGCAAAAAAAATTAATTCTTTCAATTAGAAAAGTAGAAAATTTTTACCTTTAATTAAATATTCTCGATAACCAATAAATTTAACTTCTTTATCGGATTTTTTATCTTCACTCCATTGTTTACTTGCAAGTTGAATTATAAGGCGATATCCATCAAGACGAATGTCACATGGATAACGGACAAAATCTTCATCACGATCAGCATCATAACTTTGAAATGCAATCGATGCACCTGTCACCTTAAATAATTAGAATTTTGCTATAAAAAAAATAATTTAAATTTAAAATTAAAACAAACTTGAATATTTGTATTTTTATCTTCTTTGTCACATTTTGTAAGCATAGCTTCAAGAGTAGGAAAATCAACCCATTCTTCAATACCCTTTTCTTCTGTTTTTGCATTAACATATAGCCGAAAAAGAATATAAACTATTGCACCAGCAAACAAAATACCAACCATTAAACCAGAAAAATACGATGAAATCGGTTTCCATAGTGAAAAAATTAGTGAAATTATTCCAACAATAATCTATATATATATGCCAAAATTTTAGAATAAAAATTTTGTTAATTATTAAACTTACTGCAACTGTATAAATCGTATTATTATCGATAATAACTTTTTTCTTTATATCTTCACTACAATTTACTTGAAATTTTGGTCCAGCTAATAATGTAGCAGCACGTCGTACGGGATCTTTTGACACAGTAACAACAGTAGGTTCTGCAACCATTTCAACAGGATCAATTTTTGTTATATTACGTTCTTTTACATTATCTTCTGTTTCATTAAACGTTTCTTTATTTAATGATATATTATCTGATAAATCAAATGTTTTTAAACTTGTTGGTGTTAATGTTGGTTGAAAAACAGGATTTGCTGAATTAACTAAAGATGCTGAACTTGCATGAGTAGTGCTCGTCGATAAAATTGATGGATTAGCAACAACTGGTCTAATACCACCAAAACCCATATTTAATGCTAATTGATCAATTGTATGACGTGGTGGACCTGAATGCGGTACACCAGCTGAAGATGCATATGATGTTATTGATTGTGAAGATGCTATTGAGTCAGTATCTCCTATTAATTAATAAAATTAATTAAGAGAATATATATTATATAAGGATAAAATCTAAACTATGTCATTCAGTTGTATGACATGCAATTAGATGTAAATTATCACTCACAAAAATCATTGCTATACTTTGAAAATTTGTTAATTCTATTTGAAATGTTAGTTTAAATTTAATCTAATTTATATAATATAATCTTTTTCCCAATATCAATATTTAATACTGATTTTATCGAAAAATAGGAATTTAAATTTTCTTTATATTATCATTAGATATGAAAAACAAAATCAATACATTCAATTTAATATTTACGTATATATGAAATATATTCAATATTTGTGTATCATTCTCAAACATAAAATAAAATAAGAACAATTTTTCAATAAAAATAAACTAGAAAATTTCTATTCATTTTATTGAATGGAGACCTATAGACATCTATAGATAATTAACATATTCTTAAAATAATTCTTTCCTGTAATAGATTTTAATGTCTGACATCTTACAAAAATTCTATATTTCAATAAAAAAAAATTTTTTTCCTAGGGTTCATACAGTACACATATTCTATATATAACCTTGATACATACCATAACCTTTGAACGTTTGTCTATTTTCAAGATTTACAGATGGAATATCATCTGGTAAAGTGAGTGAAGCATTATTAGCAAGTATTGATATATTATCGGTAGAAATTGAACTTCGATGATCCGATGTTGTTGAATGAGTTCGATCTCTAACAGCTTCAGTGATATCTTCTTTGAGTGATGAAATTTTATTTGATAATTTTTCTAACACTTTCGGTTTATGAATATGAAGATGATGATGGTGGTGATGATGATCGTCACTATCCATCTTTGTTCGTAATTAGAATTAATACGTACAATAAAAACTAAATATCTACAGTAATACACAAAGAATTTTTATACTTAATTCGAATGTTGTGGTTCTATGATAGTTTATTGTTAACAAGAAAGAACAGTCAAGAAAATGATAGAACGAAAGAAGAAAAAAAAAAGAAACATGTCTCGACATACACAGAGTAAAAAAAATCAACACTAAGTGATAGAAAATATGAAAGAAAAACGGACAACTAACGACGTCGTTCGAGTATGATTGGTGGATAACAAGATGAAACAGAACAAGATGGATTGTAATCATTTGTTTGATAAGTATCCGAGTAAATGAATGACGATGTGTTAAAGAAAAAATGGGGTCCAAAAAATACTACCATGAGGTATATATGGCGAAAACACATGTCACTATTTGATGATCGTTATGTAATAAACATTATTCAAGTCTACTTCTTTTTTTGTACAAATATTTTGTACATATAAATAATGAAAATATATTATCTGACACTTTTTAATCAAAAAGCTGATAATTTTGTTTCAATGGTATTTTATACGTTGTCAAGGCTTTTCTATTTTTATAAAAGCATATTAGATTATTATCTTATCCGAATACAAATCACATACAAACATTCTAGCACTTATATAAATATATTTTTTTTCTAATAATCAATCACATTAATAGAAAAATTCAAATGAAATAAGAAAGATAAATTTTTAATTTCAACTTTATTAAATAATGATCTCCTATACAAATTACAGATTAGTAATATATCAATCGTTTAATATATTTCAATACAATTCTAACTATATGAAGTAAAATGATAATCAAGGAGTTCGAATATTTTACGAAGACAATCTAGCCCTTTTATCTAAAATAGAAAATATTCGCACACTTCTTCAATCATATGTATTATAACTATACAATGAACTAAATTGTAAATCAGTTATATTTTTGATGACTAATGAAATCTAGTGGTACAATACATATTTTAAAGTATTTGTAGAAAATTTAAGAAATATTGTTTATGTAAATTAAAATAGTCATGGATTATCTAAAAGATTGTTATCGTACATATTTATTTTGCATCCATATTAAATTGATATCAATAATGAAATAGGAAATAAATAAATAAACAAGTACAACAACAGTATCAACGAGCCACCAGGAGATAATTTTTCTACAGGAAAAGGTCTGCATTAGTAGAAGACACACCAAAAACTGTTTGTTATCAACGTGAAAAATTCAGCAAGTCCAAGATTTTGGAAAGAAGGTCGATTATAGATAAAAACTACATTGAACTATTCATTCAAAATAGTGTACATTCGTTTTTTGTTCATTTTTGCTAGAAAAAAACTAACAATTATTCTATTCAATTTCTCGGTTAGCCAGCTGCTATTATAATATCATTTTGAAAATATTTAAACATGACTGTCTCGTTCCAGTATCATTCGATAATACTTCAAGTGTAATATATTGCTTCAAATTATTCATATATTTTATTATTAACAAATTAAAAAGAAAATTTATTATTTGTTTAAAAAAAATACTACTATCGGAATTTTTAACGACCTGCCGATTTCACCATTCAATGAAGGTATGTTTTCAAATTAATTTTAGTGGACGAATTCTCAGAAAAGCTAACAAATTCTGCAGGAAGGTGTTTTTTCCGAATTATTTTAGTAATTTCATGATTCCATGGATCCTTTTCAGAATAGTATGTAAATAATTTTGAAGATTTTCTTTTATAATAATTAAAAGAGATCAATGCAAGCTACAAAACCAGTGAAAAAAATTAAAAACCCTTTTTTAAAACTTGTCATGAATGGTACTTTAGGAAAACATTTCTCATGCATACGTATTTGCACCCGACTGTTCCTCTACTGACTAGTGAAAACCGCAGGTCACTATAACTTTCCATTCAAAACTTATAAGCTTTTCTTCAAACGTTCCGATAGTAATACATAGAACAAATCTTTGTTATCTCGTTTTATTAATTACTATAATTTTTTCTTTCGAATAATTATCATGATTATGATTTATAAAAACTGAACTAGATTTAAAAATTCTTTTATAAGTCACTGAAAAGCTTCGATTCAAGTTATAATCGTTATTTTAAATATTATCGATATTAAAGTATTGAGAAAGGTTATTTTTATATTAATATGTAGACTATTTTCGTCATTGTAAGATCAAACAATAAGATCTAGACTTTGCCATTTTTCAAAGTGCTCATTGGTGCAAAATTTTGTTATGCTATAAATAGTCTTAATGTTTATAAAGAAAAGACTGAAGACGTGTAATCTAATCTTGATTAAACCGAGACAAATTTTCCGGTACATCCTTATTTTCATGTTTCAGCATTATAAATTAGCATTTATATCTCTCTTCAATTTCCATATTTAGACCTCCTTAATATAATGATGTTAATTCAACTGTATTCTATTCGCTAGACCATAAGAATAGCAAATAAATGAGAAAAATCTATTGTTATGATTGGTTTTTTATAAAACGAATCTTTCACACATACATTTAAATCTAAAGATCTACCCATTTATATATATATATTGTAATATTTGATTTGAATAATACGATCTCAATATAGAAAGCAACCATTGTTCACTTTCTTTCTTATTCAGAAATAAACTAAATATTAAAAAATTGATAGACAAATGATATAACGAAATTTTAGTAATAGAAATCATTAATCGATATAATGATTGCTTTCGCTTAAAAATAATCTATTTGAATAGTTGAGAATAGGAAAATATTTTTGTATTATCAATTTCTTCATCGCTTTAGCTTTCTACATTTATCGAATTGTCGATAAAGACGTCCGCTATTCAATTATATTTCGACTATTAAATTATACTGCGCAGTCAGAAATGACCTAGATGTAATTTGATTTTGTACTATATTAATTTTAACATATTGCAGTATAATTCAACTTGCATACAATCGAGTCAAGTTCGATACAACTTCAGATTTACAAAAACAAATACTTGGTGACCTGCATACAATTGTATCTATATGTTATACTTGAATCACATGTCACTATGACTTTTATCATTGTTTGTAAGTAAACTATTTATTAAAATTGGATTAGATTGATCGAAAAAGACGAAGATTTTTCAGCTGATGAGCGTACAAAGAAAAACCTCAATAGAATTTCTTCGATGCTTGTACAAAAATTTGAATGAATGATAGATGTTAATATTTTAAGTTTCGAAACGTATAATGGATTAGAAAATTTTCAATATTGATTTGAATCAAGTATTTATATATTCTAATTCAATTATTAATGAATTCAAACACGATTATACGCTCGATATAGCTACGATCTAACAAGTTGTATCGAACTATTACTTGAAATTAAGAAGTTTTTTTATTAGATAAAATATCATGAAAACAAGACTTGATAAATAATTATAATAATATTTTCTCGTTATTATGGTATAAAATTGTTGAATAGACTATTGTATTTTTTCTTTCATATTTATGAATAAGAACTGTCAATGGAACATGAACCAAAGATGCTCTATTTTCCAGATTTTAATTATAGGTTATATTATGAATACTTGTAGAAGTATGTCACAAAAACAATGTCATATGAAGATTGACATTTGACAGAAAGGTTCAACTGATCTAATTTCAATTCATAAGAAAAATATATGTTTGATGTTTTTGTAACTATATATCATAATAACTTATTTAAATATAACTCTTTCATAGGCATCTTCAATATTAATTTATTAATCAAAGAAAAGAACAGTAGATTAGAATAAGTGATTGATTATCTTTTCAAAATATTAATTTTTAAAGAGTTCTTAATAAAACCTATATTTTATCTATAATAAATGAAATTAGTTTTCTTTATTCTTTTATTTCCATGTCAAATATAGAGTAATCTAATTAGAACTTACGAAATAATATTAAACTTGTCAGGATATAGAAAATGCGTACTGTTTGAACATAAATATATATTGTCTAGTTGAATTAACATTCTTAATTAATATAATTATTGCTTTTCGATTCTTTCCTATAATATTCCTACTTAGAAATACATGAAAGAAAATATCATTTCTTAATTATACTTCGTTAATTAACATCTTTATAAATAACGCAATAAATACATTCTATAGACATATACACCTACGGCATTGCCAAGATCTTAGTTGAAGCGAATAATATGAACATTTATTTCAAAATATTATTTGACACTATATTCATTGAAGTGACAAAATCACGATGTTGTTTTATTAATCATAAAAAAATAAAGCAATCATTTTTTACGAAAATAGATTATGAATTCTATATTTAATTGAAGCTAATATTACAAAAGAACCTAGTCATATTGTCTATTTGCTTTTTATTATTCATATAAAACCAACGAATAAAATAATTAATTATTTTCATTTCTACATATTGTCAACAAACATTTATATAAATGTTAATTCGATTAAAAAAAAAAGAAAAACAAACAAAACTAAAAATAATAAATAGCAAATAAAATATAATGTTCACAAATTTTCTATTTTTTCGCTGAACGACGATTTACTCCTTGTAATTGTAGATTTATTATTGGACGAACTTGTTTCTTGCCTTCTTTTTTATTATATAATTGTTTCCATTGACATCGAAGTATACACATAAGTTCATCACGAAATACTTTTCCACTAACACAATATAATAAGAAATTTATACAGAAATTCATTAACATGAATAATTCAGTAATTTCTTTGATTGAATTTAATGCTGTATTACGAAAACTTTGAACATAGTTGACGAAATATACAGCACAATATGGAGAATTTAATAATAAAAATGAGCAAGATACAAGTAATAATGTTAATGTTACACGATTTGTTCGTGATTGAATATAATTTTTAACATTTACTGATGATTGTTTTTTAATTGTTGGACAAGTTAGTTGTTGATTTGAATATGAACGTACCATGGATTGACTTTTTGTTTCATCAGGAACTCGAAAATCATTAGTCTATTTTAAGATAAAAAGTAATCAAGATATAATTTCCTGATGTGTATATTGGATATTTCTTCGACATTGTCGTGTCTGACCTTTATTTTTTTGAGAGGAACTACTCATCAAATACTAAACTATCTTATCATCTTTTGTCTGTACTCAAATATTCTTAGACATTTTCTAAACAGATAAATGCACGCAGTATGACTTATATGGGTAATTAACCAAGAACTTTATATTATATATGTAAACATAGATATATTTTCGAAACTATCATTAACATTTAATTAATGTATAAAGAAAAACAAGTTCCTTTAATATTGTTGTATCAAAATTTGCTATGTAGGATAAGATCGTAAGGAAGGACGACATTGTGCATGCAACATTGCTATTTTCCGATTGTAGTCCATTCCAACTAGAATTTCCTTACGCTTTGTTAGGGAAAAGAAAAGTTTTTTTCCTCTCATGACGACATTCAACTAAAAAAATGCTCTGAGCTACATCTATTAATAAGAACTTTTAAGAAAAGGGAAATAGAGCCATATGTTATTATCTATATTTTGCTAAAGTCATGACGTAGAAGTTCTATTTGAACCAATAAAAGCACTTATAGTTAGAAAATATTTACTTCTGATATATGTATTTCAATTGGTATCAATGGTCGAAATGATGGATGTTGACTTGTTGAAGATTCTTGTTGACTTTTATGTTCTTCAGTATCTTTTAAAGAATTTGATGAAGATGATGATGAATGTAAACATGATAATAAATCAGATAGATAAAATGAACGACGTGAATGCATTGATTTTTGTCTAGAAAGCAAAAAAAAGTTTTTTTTTTCGAATATCTAAAAAGAAGACAAAATTCTTTTTTCTTACTTTCGTTGTGATGATTTTGGCTTTTGATCTTTTTCAGTTAATAAACTTTTACTCCAAAGTTTACAACAAATAAGCATATTAACAATACCAATTATACACATAGGCATTAAATAAACAATAAGCATTGTACTGATTGCAAATTTCATGTAAATTGCACGATATTGTACTCGAATATCACATATTGTATCTGGTTGTCCAATATCATTTGTTACATTAACTATTCCATAATGAAATGGAACGTTTATATTGACTAAAATACCCATTATAAATAAAATCATAACAATACAACGTGCTATTTTACGACGACATATAACAGCTCGTTTTAATGGATAGAATACAACAAGAAGACGTTCAATTGTAAATGAAACAATAATCCATGATGATAAAAATCTTGTTATATTTCGTGCATATTGAAAGAAAATACATACCATTGTTGAACTATGATCAAGAATATTTAAACGAGATTGATACAATTGATTATGATTACGAAATGTATCTTCAATTAAATATATAAGAAGAAAACAAAGATCAGATAATGCAAGTGATAATAAATAAAAATGTGATGATTGACGACGATATCTTGGAGATAAAAATATTAATATTGAAAGAATATTACCAATTATTCCAAGAGTTGTTAATACCAATGGTCCATATATTGACGTATATTGTTCAATAGAAACTAATGTAGACATACTATTAGAAGTTGTAGTTTTATTATAATAATCACCAATTTTACTATTAGTTTCATTTGCCATTGTTTATCTGAAAGAGAAAAAGAAAAATGCATAAATTATGCTAATAAATAGATGATTAGTTTAGAATAATTTTTGTTACAAACATTCTAATAGAAAATCTTAGTATTATTATGAAATAATAACAAATAAAATTTTCTATTGACATAGTCAGTTTTATTTTTGTTAAGGACAAAAAATAGTAACGATGGTCCACTGATTTTGACATGCATTTCCTTCCTTCTTCTCTTTTTTTCAACATCTACTCCAATCAATGCGAGAGAGATAAAAAAAAGATATACGTGTAAGCTTCCTTACATAGATTTTTTTCTCTTCTTCTTCTTCTTTCAACAAATATCTGATACTATAATAAATATAGCAGAGAAAAGTATTTGAATTTCATTGTTAAATATTATTTTCTATTTTTATTTTTATATAAAATCAATTAGAACTAGTATAAGATGATGTTTCAATCTATCATTAATTTATGCAACACATGTTTCTATTTACTGATAAAAAAATTCTTTTTTTATATTAGAAAACAACTGCGCAAATAATATCCGTTCTTTTTCTTATTAAAATTAATAACCAAAGATTTTCTTCTTAATAAATTAATTGTAAACCTCAAATCTATTACAAATAATACTTATAATGCTCAATTAGATAGAAAAGGAGTTGGTGAATAGTGTTCCTGTTAGAATATTATTCTCTAGACAGAGATTATTTCAGGCAACTTACTGTAATACAATGAGCTTAGTTTTTTATTATAAAAATAAGGTATATTCACTTACTGTGGTTACAGAGTTATTTTTTTTTACATTGAAGATAATAAAATATGTTAGATCTAATGAGAAAAATCCGCCTGAAAAATATTTTGCTCACGTTCGAATAAAAATACACCTTTTTTTTTGTAACCGTTGTAAGAGCAAAACAAAGAATACATTTAGTTATTGCGTTAAGAAAAGAAAAAAGAAATTGACTGATACTATCGAAGTCATATATAATTACGATAGAAAACGTTTATAGCCGTTAAATAAAAATATAAAATATTCACCTCTCTTTTTCTTTTCTTACGAGTCAAGTATAATTTCCACACTCTAAATATATAGTCGGAAATAAGAGTAAGAAAATATCTAATGGCATACTGTGTAATAATTAAGTATCTTCAGTAATGCATGAGATATAAATATCGATGAAATAAAAAAATTCCTCTACTTATTATAAGATATCGAGTTTCACTTGCAAAGAAAAAATATATATGGTAATATATAATAATATGTCTATCTGATTATTGTAATCAATATAAACAAGAGAAAAAAAATGTAATTATACTTTTTTATTTAAACTAGAAAAAGAAACAAAAAGAGAAGAGCTCTTACAATGATCATTCTATTTATTTATAGACAACATGCAATATATTTTCGTTCATTATATAAATGAGTTTTGTTAGTTTAATATTGATGTTTTAATATCATGATGTATTTAAGTCCTTCTCATTGTCAAATATGACCTTTTTTATTTTTTCTTCCCAGAAAAAATCTATCATTTTTTATAATGTCAAAATGTTTAGTTTTTAATAAGATTAATTAAGGAATATAAATAATATTTAAGCAGCTTTTTGTATTGTATTTTTCTAAGATTTGAGAGAAGAAAATTTCTTATCATTAATTCATGCATATCATATATATAAAACAGATTTCGAACTAAATCTATCGTCATTTCTGATCTGGTTTTTCTAGATATTTATTTATACGTGTATCTGATTCGGTGATGATTACATGACAGGGTCGTTAGTAACTTCGCATGTTCTTGATAATGTAAAATACAATAATTAATGATCAACATTTTCTATAACTATGCTAATAAATGGACGCAAAAAACTTTGTATTATTATATTTTCTATTATAGTAAAAAGGCAGTCAAATCTAAGTAATACATTTAGGTTTTCTATAAATATGGTTCATTAAATCATTAGGAAATATATTCATATGTTTTAACATATTCATATATATGAATTTGTCTAGTCAGAAAATAGGATCAGATTTTTGTTTTTTTATGGGTACATATTTTTGTAAACAAAACATCTCAAGCTTAACTTATGAATAATAATAATATAGAAAATTGAGATATTTATGATTTCATGTCGACAGATAGTCATATAAAAAAAAATTTGTTTTTCTATAGTGATTAAATATAATCTATAAAACTACCCTGGAATATTTCTTTAAACTAACTTGTTGAATATTTTATGTTTTCTAAACTTATTTCTTTGATATAAATAGATGTATTAATGAAATATTTAACTTTTAAGTTTTCTCCAATTCATTATATATTCTATTTGGTTTCGCTATATCTATCTTATATTATAAGTTTTCTCGGTACTTTCGAATTGATTCTAACACAAGTAAATTTTCCTTACTGAAACTTCTTATTAAAAACTAATGAATAATTATAATTTACTTGTTTATCTAAAAAATATACTTGTCCGGAAAGTATAACGTTGAATTATATATGTAAACTATGAAATTATTTGTATACTTATGAAGATAATAAAAGAGTAAAATATGTAATTTTGTTTGGTTTGAATTATAGATCGTGGCATTTGTGAGATGTTAGAAAGCCTGAATGACATGATTGACAAAAAATATTATTCTATACTAACATGATTGTATTTCCTATATGGAAAAATATAACAACGACTTGAAGGGAAAAATTACCCGATTACATTCATGTTTCGAATGTTAACTTATTTAAATCTATAGAGAATCGATTTTTCTCTTCTAGAAAAACAAAAAAAATCATTTTCAGTTTTTTTGCTTTTAGTAACTTACCGTATTTTTATAAAAAAAAATATTCCAATAATCAATCTTCTTCATCTTCATATAGTTATAAATTGTTGAAAATTGAAGAATATCAATCTCAATCAATGCAATTTTAATATTTAATTATCGTGGGAATATTTAACAAAATATCATTTGCACAATTGAAGAAGACATGAATATTGTGAATAGTATTGATGTTCACTGCTCATTTCTGTTTTCTCATTTCTATGATCTTAACCAATATATTGTATGTTTGTTTAATAATACTATTTTTTTCTCCTTATTTATTTGTCTGTCAATAAAGGTTGAATAAAAATATTAATTTAATATATAATGATAATAATATGCTATCGATTACGAATCAGTCAAGTGAAACCAATCATTACACTTGTTAGACAACAATAGAATTATACAAAAGACATTCTTTACCTAGAGGAAATTAAATAACAAAAGTTTGTCCTCGTTTTTGTTTATTTCTTAAGACGATTAATTATATGAATTATATTGATATATATATTTATTCATTAATGTATAATCAACTCGAGATTAAACAACATGACCGTATTCTTTATAAATATTTTTATTAGAATTTTATCCACATAAAATCTATAATTATTTATTACAAGTTCTATAAATTCAAATTAAAAAAAATTATATTTTTAAATTTAACGTTAATGACTTGTTCTTAGTATGGATAAAAGTTCTATGATATATTAAAGAATAATGAGAAAAATAATCTAATCCGTTTATTTCAGAAATAATTCCGTATTAGCATTATGCTAATACTTTCTTGACTAGGTCAAATTTTCGAAGATAAACTAATGCTATATTTTGACATTTTCTATATAGTTACAGTCCCTTTTATAATCATCAAATCAATCTCTTAATATCGAACACGTAGTATATGTATATATATCATGTCTATTATTTCATAAAATCGTGAGGTAAATATATACTACATAAATATGTTCGTTTTTATTATCTTGATTTTTATAATAAAGAAATTTTTTATTATAGAATAATATTTCAATTTCTAATAAAGTCAATAAGGGCATCAAGTTCTTTTTTTAATAGAATGGGTACATAGAAAAGTCAATGGAATAAAATGATATTTCCGAGACTCAATCAGTACAATAAAAGCAGTTGAATAATATTGTCGTCAATATTTAATTTCCGTATTGTTCGCTTGAAAAATCTTTTTATTTTTAAGTAGAATTAATAAAAAACAATGCTTTATTATTCTTTACTATTTCATCGTTCTTCAATTAATATTATAATATTAAAATTTCACTAAGCTCTGTTTGTTATCACATATGATCGATAAAAGACAAAAAAAAGCAATGTAAGAAATATTTTTTTCTGATTAATGTTCGATAAAAATCAAATCGAGAGCTTTAGTTTTCCCAGTTGAAAACAACAAATAAAGATACAATAAATTGTATGTGACAGATTTGTTTTCAAAAATACTTCTGATCAATCTTTTTTTAAATAAGAATAATTTCAATAAACTTGCAATTATTCAACAGGAGTCTAAAACATCAATTTGACGATCTACAAATTTGTATGTATCAACTGAATTGCATACACTATATGTTATTTTACATTGATTATTTTATATACCAGCATTTTTTATGCTTAGAAAATCTCGAAGAATCTATTCCATAAATATATAACCTTTAATGATATTTAATAAAAGAATATAAAATACTGCGTGACTTTTACTATTACTTCCTATCTCGGAAGTTTTTTCTCTCGAAATCATGACGAGAATAAAATATTTCAATTATTAAATCTTAATATATCTGAGTATATCATTTGATTCAATAGAATTTATATTTGATTTTGATAATAATATGAGTGGGCACTTGTCTGGTAACAGGAAAAACCTACAAATTCTAATTAAAAAATGAGTATGGCTTTGAACCTGGAGTTCAACGTGTTTAATATATCGCATTTTTATTCATTCTTCCATGATAATTGATAGTAAATTAATATCATTTTATCTTTTCACTCTATGCACCTATATATTAGAAATAATGAAAATTCTTGTTTTTGTATTTGAATAAAACATTTTTTATTTTATTTATAATTTATTAACACATCTATATTATTATTAATCTATATTTGTTTGTCGAAACAAATCAAATTCTTTTCTTAAATTTAAATATCATTATCAAATATTTTCTATTGAATTTTATTTACATTAAAGGTTTTTAATAAGAACATGCCGTTAAATATTTTATTATTTACACAATAAATTAATATTTTAGACTACAATCTGTACTTAGACATTAGTATCGTTGTTGGCTGGTGATTCTGTTGTTTGTTTTTCATCGTCATTATTTTCAAAATCATCTAAATTCTTTCCTTTTGATTCTGGTATGAGAAATATAGTAACCATTAAACCAATAAACTGAATGCCTGCAAAAATACCGAGTGTTTGAGGTAAAAATGCATTTGTGCCACCAATATTAACAATTACATTGAATCCAAATGCAGCAAGAATAGCACCGGCTTTCCCACAAGCAGCTGAAAGACCATGAGCAGTAGCTCGAAATCGTGTGGGAAATACTTCAGCAGGAATAATAAATGTTGTTGAGTTTGCACCAAATTGAAAGAAAAACTGAACAAGAACAAATAAAACAACAAACGCAGCTTCGGCATGTTCTTTTAATGGATGAAAGGCAGCAGCAATAATAGTAAATAAGATAATTTCCATTGTAAAACCAATGATTTGAATTTTTTTACGACCAAGATGTTCAATAGTAAAAACTGTAACATAATAACCTGGTATTGCTCCTAATAATGAAATAATTAGATTTCCAATAGCTTGTTTCCATAATGTTTCCCAAGGTTGTGTTGTTGCTGAATTTGGTGCAAAACCAATAGCTGAGAGAACAATCGATTGATTGAGTGATATACCATAAAAAGCAATATCAAGTAAAAACCATGCTGAACATGTTCCAAGTAAAACTTTAAAATTCTTCCAATGTGAAAAATAAGAAATAAATTCTTTTAAGTGGCTTCGTTTTTTGGTTAATTTGACTGTAGATATAGTAGAACCTGTTGGTGAAGAATCATCTTCAGCATCCACAATCTTTTTTCCAGATGCATATGCTTTTCCTTTATTGGCTAATTCAGTATCTTTAAGAACTTGTTCAGCATATCGTGCTGATTCTGGTAAATGAAATCGTGAATAAATGGTACATAAAGCAGGTAAAATACCAAGTGCAAGAAGAATACGCCAAACATAATCAAGGTTAATTTGATCAGCTTGAATTGAATGTTTAAATATAGCCAAAAGAATTATATCAAATAGAGCACCAAAAAATTGTCCCCATCCTTGCATTGAAAATGTTAATGCAAGCATTTGTCCACGACGTCCTTCACTTGACCATTCACTTGATACTGTAGCTGACATCGGATAATCACCACCAATACCAATACCTAATAAAAACCGCCAAAAACCAAGAAATCCTAATGCACCAACACCAGTCGCTGCTGATCCAGCCATTGCTGAACCAAGTGTAGCTACAATAATGATTAATAATTCAATACCATAAATACTTTTACGACCTTTACTATCACCCAAAATACCAAATGTAATTTGTCCAAAAAGATTACCGACATTAGTAATACCTTTGAGAATACCTTGAACATCTGATGGAACAGTATTATTTTGATTTTTATAATAAACATAGCCAAGCATAGGTAAGACTAGATTGATCACGAATATATCATAAGCATCCATAAAAAATCCGGTGGATGAAACAAGAACTGTACGTATTTGTCGTCCAGTAATCTTTGATCGGTTTTTTTGCACATTGTTGTCATCAGTTGATAATTGTTTCGGTTCATGTGCTGATATTTGAGACAGTTCTTCAGTTGACATACAAAGTAATTTTAATGGGTGTTTGTTTAATTTAACTTACACTAATAAAAATACCGATATATAGTATTTATAAATACCCACTTATACGAACATTGGTCATGCAGTCGACGAATGATCACATTTTATAATGTATATATATGACACGTATATTATTCTTTATGTATATTATCATAAAGTACAATCATTGACGACGTTTACTTGCTTTCTATTTTTGAAGGTTCTTTAATGTGTCATAGGTGATTAAGTAGGAGATATACATCGCAAGTATATCGTGTAGGTTTTATTCTCTAGATCGACGAGAAACATCTAAACTGTCGAACGTTGTACAGGTGAAGAGAAAAAAAATCGATCATTCATAGTCTTTTGACATTTATACATATATATACACCTATGCACATTATATGATAGTAAACAAAAAAAAGTCCAAATACGCAAAAAGATTTTTCCACTACATAACAATTTAATGAAACTAATTAGTTTAATATTTACCAATTTTACAGTCATGAATGCCATCTTTTAAACATTAGTCGTGTCAATGATTTCATTTTTTTTATATAAATGAGTAATAAAAAAAAGGTTAATTGTTATGTTGTATGTATATAGATAGATCATTTAATCGAACTAATTACAATTATTTCCTTTTATTTTTTATGCTCTATCTATGTACATACATTAATTTGTAAAAAGAAATGACAACGGGTTTCGACATATGAAATGTGTGTATATATTTCGTTGTACAACAGAAAGGAAAAGAAAAGCAACGACTGTTCTTTTATAAAAGGAAGACATTTGATTTGTTTTTTTTCTTTATTTTTGTATTATTAATCTGATAATGAAATTGATCATGAGGACATTTTTAGTTTTGGTTTAGCTGTTAATCCATCGAAACGCTTATATGTATAATTAATAAAAAGCCAATCATGCACCTGAACTTCACTATCTTTTGCTGGTGAAGCTAAAAACAGATACGAAAAAAAGCAAAACAAATGTGAATAGTTGGAAATATTTTACATACGTAGTTTAAGATCAACATCAGGAAATTCATCAAAATTTGATGTATCATCAATTGATTTTATACGTGGTTGATAAGCAGCTGGTCGATCTCGTATATGATCCCAATCCACACCCAAAAAGAATGAATCATTTCTAATATCTTCTAATGAACCTAATCGTCGTTCAGGATCAGTACAAAATCTAATAGGAATATGTTCTTAAAATAAACAACAAAGACAAAAAAAAGGGATTTTCTATCATACTTAAGTATAAGATCTTTTGCAACATTTGATATTGGTATTTCAGGTGGAAAAATAAGTGTTTTACGATAATTCATTACTTTATGAAATGTTTCCTGAGGATTTTCAGCACAAAATGGTGGATAACCAATTAACATTTCATACATAATTACACCTAATGACCACCAATCTGCTTTCTAAATTAAAATTATAATTTCATCTTTTATTTTCTATTTTATAATAATAAATATCTAACATGATTATAACCACATTGTTTAAATACTTCAGGTGCTATATAATCTGGTGTCCCAACAGTTGAATAAGCCTATTTAGAACAACATTTTCTATTAGGTAAAAGAAAATTTTAATTTATTGAATAAATACGAACTAATGCACGACGATTTCTTTTCCATGTTTCAGCTCGTCTTTTAGAATCCATTGGTGTAGCTGCTAAAATATTTAAACGAAGAAATTCGTTTAGAAGAGAAAAAGAATGATTTATTTCATACTAAAATCTTGTGGTCGTACACTTTGAATATCACGATAAAATTCTGTTCGATGAGCTTTTTTTAAACCTGTACATAAACCAAAATCTGACAGTTTTATATGACCCTATAATAATATATTTCTTTTTTCAAATCAGAAATCATATAAAATTTACTTTAGCATCAAGTAAAAGATTATCTGGTTTAATATCTCGATGAATAAATCCAAGTCTATGAATTGATTCAATAGCTTGTGCTGTTTCTGCCACATAAAACTGTGTCATATCTTCACTAAATATTTCTTTTTGTATTAACAATGTCATTAAATCACCTGAATGGAAAAAACTAACAAAATTAACTTTCAAATTATAACAAAATCCTACCTCCAGGAAGAAATTCCATAATTAAATATAAATTTCTTGAATCTTGAAATGAGTAAAACATTTTAACTGTCCATGTATGATCAGCTTCAACAAGAACATCTCGTTCAGCACGTACATGTGCAACTTGTTCACGTAATAACATATCTTCTTTACGTAAAATTTTCATTGCATATATATGACCTGTATCACGTTTTTGTACAAGACGAACCTTAATTTGAATTTATAATTAATTAAAATATAGCTTTTTTTTCTTTTAGTTTTGTTGAAAAATTCATTTACTTCTCCAAAAGCACCACGTCCAATAACTTTTAATGGTTCAAAATCATCTGCACTCATTTTTACACGTTTTAAACGTAAATATTCTGTTTCTTTTGCTGCATGTAAATGACGTTTTTCTAATTTCTATAATTAAATAATTATATTTTCAAAATTTAGGAAATAATATACTTCTTGATCAGATAAGCCTTCTTCTGTCATATTTTGTTCTAATCGACGATATCTAATCAATATAAAAATCTATTATAATTTACTTATTAAAAACTAATTCTATTTTTACCTTTCTTCTCGTTCTTCATATTGATTAATTAAATTTGCATAAAAATTTTCAATAGACATTTTAGCTTTATTCACTTTTTCCTGCGTAATAGGCGTATACGTCGATGGTGTAGCGGCCATCTGAAAACAAAACACGTATATATTCTTTATACTTTTATTTAAATAAATTTTCTTAATCAACATATATATTTATATTTATAAACGATAATTCACTTATTTTATACATTTTCGTTCATTATTTGTTTTACATTCACATACAAAAAGAAAAACAATTTCATAAACACGAAAAGAACAATAGCACATTTAGAAAATTTGTCATAAAAAAAAGCTTTTCTTATTTGGAATATATCTGGCAAAGAAGAAGGATAGATAATCATGCAGAATATCCTTAGAAGTATATTACGCATTGGAAAGAAGAAAAAAACGATTATTTCATACAATTACTTTAAGAAAAAAAACAAACTATCTGTGAACATATTCATTCGAAATAGTGGAAGATAAACGAAATATATTTTCAAATAGGAAAAGCAATTAAAACAAAAATAGTTGAATTAATTTTGACAGTATTGTGGACCGGCTGAAGTTACATAATCATCAAAATATGAATGTAAAAACTGAATAAATATCAAATATATTTATATAAAATTTATCTTTAAAAATATTTATTTACTTCAAATGTTGGTCGATTTTCAGTTACAATATCCCAACAACGTATCATACAATCATACATTTTATCTGGACAATTCTGATGACGCGGCATTCGATAGCCACGTTTAATTTCGTCAAGAACTACTCGATTACTCATACCTAACAAAATAAGAATTATTATTTTTATTAATAATTAATTTATTCTTCTGACCAGGATAAGGCGTTTCACCATGTGAAATAAGTTCATAAAGTAAAATACCATAAGACCACACATCGGACTTTATACTAAATTTGCCATAAATAGCCGCTTCTGGTGCAGTCCATTTTATTGGAAATTTCGACTCTAGAAATGAAAAATATATAAATAGATAGAAATATAATAATAAAACTAACCATGTTTTATAGTATAAATTTCCTCATTTATAATACGTGCTAAACCAAAATCTGCAATTTTGATAACACGGTTTTCTCCAACAAGAACATTTCGTGCAGCTAGATCACGATGTATCTAATTGAATTAAATGACTCAAAAATTTTTGTTAAGATGGGTTTTTTTGAATAACTTACATAATGTTCACGCTCGAGATATGACATTCCATAAGCAACCTAAAATAAATAAATGTCATCATGAAAAGGCATCAGGTATTAAATTTATAATTCTGTATAAAATATTTTTAAAGACTCAATGAGAGATTAAAATTATATTTTCGAAAATGATGTTACAGCTTGATCGTTCATCTATCAAATTTATTATAGCTCATGATATTTAGAAAGGTAAAAACATAAGAAATCTTGTGAACTAAGTCTAGTTCGAATAGATTACCTGTGCAGCTATATCAACAAGTGCTGGTAATTTAAGTTCTCGTCCTTCTGCACCTCTTAAATAATCTAATAAACTTCCATTACTCATAAGTTCGGTGATAATATATATAGGCTGATCTTCAGGCTGAGTACAAACAGCATATAGTTGTACAAGTTTATCATGACGTAAATTTTTCATAATATTTGCTTCTTTGATAAATGCTTCTGGAGTTGTTGCACCAGGTTTCATTGTCTTAACTGCTACATCAATTTTATCTTTCCATTTACCAGCCCATACTTCACCTAATAAAAAGTAAAGAAATTTAGTTAAACAAAATAAGAAAAAAGACAGTCTTACCAAACATTCCTTGACCAAGTTTTTTCATTAAACGAATAGAATCTCTTGATACTTCCCAGACATCTTTTGATATCGTAGCTGTGATTGGTTTCGGTCTTATACATGAATGAGTTAATTGACAACAAAGACCATCAGCACTTTCTTAAAATTAATTTATAATAAGATAAATAAAAGACTCATAATTTTCTTTTTACTTATATAATTATCCACTAACTCTTCTATTGTACGAAATACACGACGTGGTGCAATATAATAACCTTGGTTTATTTCTGAATATCGAATCTTATAATGTTTTACATGTGGACCACGCTGCTCATCACTATCCAGAACCGATAATGAATATGGACCTATATAAAAAACATTAAACATATTAAATTATTAGAAAATTTAAATTTTAACCAGGAGCATTTTCTGAATTTCGAACAAGAAATGATCCACGTGGATTTATTGGATTTAACAGAAGTCGCTCAGCTTCTTTTCGAAGTATACTTTTATAAAACCAACTAAAAGTAAAAAGAAAAATTTACATTGAATTTTAAGTTTTATTTATTTCAACTTACTCATTCGCATCTAGACCACCATGAGGTGCAATATAAAGAGCTGGAATGTATCCTTCTGCACCACTTTTATAATTTCGAGCAATCCACCAATCCTTTTGACTAACATAAATATATTCGTATATATATATATATATTTACATATATAATCGAACAAACCTCTTATCAATAATAGTAAATATGTCTCCAGCACGAAATGTAAGATCTTCCTCTGTTCGTGCTTCATAATCATATAAAGCAACATATATATCTTTTAGTATATATCCATCTGGTTTTAGTCCTCCAGGACTCGGTGGTCTTTCTGCCAAAGATATAAAGAATAAAGTAAAATATAATAGTATTAGTAACAATTAAACATACGAGAGCCAGTTGGTGGTGGTTTAATGGAAGATGAATCGGAATGGTTTTTTCCTCCTTCTAACGGATCAGGTCTTGATAAGCAACCACCCATAATGAAAATTTATTTTACCTTCGTCCGAGTCATATTATCTATAAGCAAAATATACACCTATATGTTGTTAGAGATGGTCAACCCACGCAAACACTCTCAGGTAGAAAAGAAAACAAAAGATCAGCTGTCCCGTCACTCAGGAACAGAACTCGACCAACCAAACAACTAACTATCCAGCTTAACGTATCATCAACATCAAATCTATCTCAAAGTATAAACAACCAATGAAAGTGTATAAGGAATGAAAGAGGGCGCTTGAATTTGTTGCACTTTTATTTTCAAAATACCATATATAGATCAACTATTCGTGTATGAAACATGAAAATGAACAACAATCCTATTTTAAAAGAGGGGAGAGTAAGACATATACGACATACCTATGCGTTTCGATATGTAAGAAATGTAAGAATTATGATTACTTAAGAAAAGTATAGGGAGTGTTAAAGTTTTGGAATTTGATATATTTATGATACAGTCATGGATTCTGTTAACAAATATGCGTTTTATTGACATTGGATATTTTTTTTCTCCTTTAAATACAATTATTGTAAAGAATAGCAAAGTCGAAAAGGAAAAAGAAGAAATCAGTTGTATGATTAAAAATATTTCTTCATGTTTTATTTCTCTTATTTACTAAATGAAATATACTTGCGCATTTAAAAAAATATATCTTAATATCAATGTTCTATATTAATCTATGAATGTTCTTAATAAACAATCTAATATTTTATTACAAAAACATATTTTTACTACATATTATCTTCAATTGAGTCACGAGATCATCGACTGAGAATGTTATTTTGTCAATGGATGACCGAGTGCTTCCTTGTTTTTCCACTAATATATCATCATAAAGTAATCATAATGTCAAGCATTTTAATCTCGATTCTATATTCATGAAACATGTTTTTCTTGTTGGCAACTATTTAAATTTAATTTCGAGCAAAGGATTACTTTGCATTGAAAGTAAAGCCATATATTTCTTATTGGACCGTATATTTGTTGAAATGCATTCACAATATTCTTTTGGTATATCTAAAATAATATTGTTTTTTCTTTACTTCGTTCGTGAGAAACATTGTAACTCTCATGTCTTTCGTATTCAATTTTTGTTTGTTGTACAGTTACTTGATGGCATTTTCTTTGTTTGAGATTAGCTTAATCTTTTGGCTATGAGTTTAATTTTTTTCATAAAACTATTTCAGAATGTGTTCGAAAATTAAATATGGAATATTCACATGAGCATGTTACCACTATATCACATAGGGAACAAGAGAGTTGCAACAGACTGTCTGATTATCTGCATAGA
This sequence comes from Adineta steineri, assembly GCA_905250115.1. NCBI lineage: Eukaryota > Metazoa > Rotifera > Eurotatoria > Adinetida > Adinetidae > Adineta > Adineta steineri. The sequence goes on along the minus strand of CAJNOI010000043.1, from coordinate 368,367 downwards.
TTTCACCGTTAGAGATCAAGCATCATATATGATACTCTCGTAGCCAAAGAATTAATATCGTACAGGGGCAGATACTCAAGTCACATACCTCTTTGTCTTCTTCTCTCATTATGTGATATCTATAAAAAAAGAGAATATTAAACTGGGCAATATATTTCGATGGATCTTACAGTCGGTTATAGAAAGAGTTCTGAAATGGACGTTTATAGGTATCAATTACGGATGATATTTTCATTGTATTTTCTTCGATTCCTCTGCATTTAAATTAGTAGATATCCATACGAACAGTGATTGTTTCATAAGTTCTCATTCGATTTAAATATTAAGTTGTCCATAGTAAAACATAATTTACGAAATAGATTTAGTTGACTCTACCAGGTCAAATAAACGAAAATTATAAATTCAGAAAAAAGATTCATAAAAAATGAAAACTAATCGTGAACTTTCTTAAGTAGTGGTGCACTTGGTTAAAGTCTTGCATAACTTCATTAAAACAAAAGATTTTTTGGTCAGGTCATATTCTGTTTGGATCAGAAATAATTGTTTTTCTTCATCATACTGTAAATGGAACTCCTACTACGTTCTCTGTTTCGTACTTGGACATACAAACGTAACTAGACATTAGCGATTTTCAACAAATCATTCTTGCGTATACAGTCTGCTCGAGAAAGAGTACATTCGAAAGTACCAAACAAAAACACAATTCTCATTTTTACTAACCTTTTTCTGAAAAATAATCAGCAAAGAAAACATATAAATCAAAAAATAATATCGAGTTTACAAAGTTTTTATAGTTCGCCTGGTTTTCTTGGATACAATTCTAACATTAAAGTTTAACTATGATTCTTTACAAAATTCCATGATGCTTTCATAAGAAATAAGAGTTCGAATAAAAGTACTGCAGTTAGGCGCATGATTAATTTTTTTACTGTATGAGTTAGTGGAATCAACTAAAAGTCATTTTGCACAGTGTGTTGTACTAAGAAAAAACTCAACATTCAATCATAACCAGGGCTTTTGGATCATTCTTTATTTACTAGAACATCTTCAGCATAATATTCTATATGGTAATGTTAGAAAATGTTTTTTTCAATTAAAGAAGATAAATGACATAAGCAACATCAAACATAATATTATTTTTTGTTTGTCCGATTTCCTTTTTCTTCTGTCTGTGACACGTTAGTCATACACTATAACGAAAAGATGATTAAAGAATATAAAGGAAGAGTAACTGTCTATTTGATATATATTTGAATGAGTAATCGTCAATAAAGTTTTTATTTATCAAATGGAAAGAAAAAGAATATAATTATATTCAGTTCACTATTTGCTTGCATCAATATATTTAACGTCACTTTTTTGTTTGATCAAATTACTAATGATCATTATTAGATTTATACATCTTTATATGATCTATGGTTTAATTATTAGTTTAATTTATTTAACAATGTTTTTAGCTCAATATTATAATTCTGAAAAAGTTTTACATTATCTTGGAACATTATGCACTGTTGGTACATTATATGTACCTATATTTTTAAAATATCATTCATCTGAAATTGTATTTGCTAATGCATTAGTCAGTATTTTTTCTGCAGTAACAGGATTTTTATTTGCATTAAAAATTCTTGAACTTACTTTTACATATGAATGGTCTCAACAAAAACAAATAACATTAAAACAAATTTTAATCGATTTTTCAACATTTCCATTATATAAATATGAACCGGAACCATATTTATTAAAGTAAAATTTTTATTTAACTGAACTATAATTATAAATAATATTCGATTTTATTTAAAGATCAAAATCTATTCATCCAACATTTTTAAATCATATAAATTATCTTATTCTTGGTACTAATGATGATCAATTATCTGCTCATCGACAAAATAGTTTAATTATATTACGTGGTTTATTTCAAATGATATGTTTACATATTCTTCTTCATTTTACACCTTATTCAGTGCTTCGTCTTCATAGTCGAAATGCAACATTTTTTTCTTTAACTCATTTTCTAATATATGCACTTTATGGATTTATATTTTATTTTGCGCTTGGTATGATAATTAATATAGTATTTGGTTTTATGGGTTTTTTCTGGAATATTCATATACGTTCTGTATATCCAGGTTATCCATTTTTACCAAGAGGTATTCATGATTTTTGGTCACGCCGTTGGAATATATATATTAAAACAATTCTTCATCGTATTGCTTTTATTGCTTTACCAAAATTAACAGGTTTTAATAAGAAATCAAATGTACGAATGATAATTGCTGGTATATTTGCATTTTTTGTATCTGGTCTTTTACATGAATTTATGTATACAGTATCAATGAATCGATGGTCTGGTGGTAAATATATGCTGTTTTTTCTTATTCATGGTATGTTTGTTGGAATTGAACTTAGTCTTCAAGGACTTCTCAAACGAAAGCAATTATTTCCAGCATTTGTTGGGTGGGCTTATACAATAATTGCTTTATATTCTACAAGTCATCTTTTTTGTGATCCATGGATTGAAGCTGATTGTTTTGCAACATTAAAAACATATTTAGGATAGAAAAATATAAATTTGCTTATATTATAATTTATATAAGATATAAAGAAATATTATTGATATTAAAATTTTTAATAAATAAAAATGCCTAGAAAATCATAAGAGCATGCCAATAATAATTAAAAACAAAAAGATGATGTTTCAAATGTCGAGGTATACTTCATAGCAATCAACTGGATTACGTGGATATAAACAGTCAAAAAGGATGATTCGCTGATTTTGATGATGTTTTCTTATAGTAATCAAAACAAACGGCAAATTTTGACATAATGAATTTCTTGAAAGTTATCAATAGTTTGTCTTTTTTTTATTGTTTTTATTCAAAATAAGAAGCAATATAAACATAAATTTATTCACTTTTACTATTATTTGAACGATTATCACGTTGAAGTGCGATGAGTGTCCAAGTTGCTGCTAATATATCACCCAATGCAAATAATAACAAATTATAACTTGATATTCCACTGACAACTAAATATATCATAAATAATGCAGCTAAATATCGCAAAACAATCGAAAGTTTAAAAAAAATAATAGCTGATTGTTGCACCATAACTAAATAATTGATTCCTAAAAGACCAGCAAGTAAACCAAACATTCTTACAAAAGTATTATCAGTAGTTGTCATGCCAACAAGAGATAAAACTGTATGAGGAAAAAATTCAAAACCAATTCCACCAACAATAATCATATAACTTCCAAATACTAACATACTTAATTTTGATCGTGGATATGATTTCATATCAATCATAATTGAATATTATTCTTATATATCAATTTTATAAAAATAAATCTGAAACAAAACTAGTTGAAGAATTTCTTTTCTAGAACTTAATCTGAATATTTGTGTTTTTTTATTCACTAAACATATTTCATAGCTTAGCTTAATCCGTTGAAGAAATGCGATAGCAAACGTTTAAGCTAAAAATAAATATCTAGATAGTTAATAACGCATTTGCATAAATCAGACGAAAAAATATTTTTGATTTTGAAGGAAAGAAAAAAATCTTCAACGATTGGTTGGCAATACGAGCAAATTTATGTGGGTTTAGGTGTAATATATAAATATAAGAAGTTTAACTTCATATTTAAATTTTGAAAAAACATGAAAACTAGCTTCTAATATACTGTTTAAATAACTGTAATATATATAAAACATTACAAATGTATTTTATTTTAATAATTTTAAAATAATATAATCAATAAGTTTTATCATACTTGAAAAAAAATTGCCTTTTACTAATACTAAATGAGTACAACTTTTAGTTAAACTATGTATGATTATATTTATATGTATTAGTTTAATATGGTGTACATTTTCTCAGAGAGAAATAAGTTAGATTTAATCTGAAAATTTTCTTTATTTCTTCTATGTAAATTTACATAATTCTATAAAGTATCAAACGAAATTTGATTCCGTGTCTGACTCATAAACGTAACGTAATACTTGTCGATCAATGAGATTCTATCGAGTCATTTAGATTTTGAAAAATTTTATTATTTTCTGCAGCTTTGCAATATTCGTAAACTTATATGATTTCATTTAATATTGATTTTATAAGTATATTTTAATCACTTACATATCTGTCACCTAAAATAATCGAATTTTAGGACATTCATTATTATAAATGTATATTTGGTGTGCGACACCTTTACATTTTCATTCATGTGCAACGTTTCTCTCTTTTATTTTTACACATAACTGTACGCTTTTTTGTTTTATTATTTTGCTTCGCTTCATTGAATTTTTCTTATATCTTCTTTATACATCGTTTTATATCGTCGTCTGTAGTGACTAATGCAATACGTCATTTTTAATTTTATACTGAGTTAAACGTATTATTGCCTTTTCAGTTAAGATTGTGTGTCAATAATCTACTCGAGGTATCTAAGAGAAAGGATAAATCAAAAAGATTGCGCATAGACATTTTTGATTTGTGTATATCTTGAATATATATTGAAGAAATTGAATGTGAAATAATTACATTATAAAGATATAAAATGGTAGATAGATATAGATATAAATATATCTTTATCAGCAGAGCTGTGAAATGATGGTACTCGTTTTCGTAGAATTATTTTATTTATATAATTCTGTTATTTTTCTTTATTATATGAGAAAATATTGCTTTGGAGTATGTTATAAGAAGGTATGTATATAGAGCTTATAATGATCGATATTGACACACATAAAATAGGATTTTTCAAAACCTATTAATGTTATGTGTCATATTTGAAGTTTAGCATAGCTTTGAACACGCATCTCTTTATACGACATCTTATCGAACAGTTGATTTGTGTTCTTACGTAAGTTTTTTCATACATGAATTATAGTTACGTGTGTACTTGAAATGGATTGTTTAGAAGTATTCTAATTACACTGATAGATGCTATGATAGCAAAATATTTTCGCACGGAATATTAAAACTATACACTTCTATAATAATATGTGCTATTCGTTATATAACGTTCACAGACTATCGTATTGATTTCGTAAATATTCCATATACTAATTCTAGTTCGTTCTCATTAGGATGTATTTTAAGCTATTTCAAGATCTGGTAGGATCCTATCATTTAATGAAAACATAAGATTTTTGATATAGTTAACAGATCTATTGCATCACGACATGCTACTTCAATACATGTACACGTTCTTTAGACTTTTTACAAGATCAAAACAAAACAAGGATGTATAGGAGTGATTTTGTAAATATCATGATCTATTTCACACAGAATTCAACTATTAATCATTTAACAACAAATAAAGATCTGTTTTTCGAAGAATCATATTGAGTATTGTTTAGAATATTAACAGCCATTTTTCTATTCAAAACCACTTAACATCTTAAAACTATCTATATTTTGAGTCTACCCTTTATAACAAAATTTAGCAACAATGGCTAAAGTCTTTCTAAACAGTGATATCAAATTTGTTCTACATAACTATGAAAACTAGGTAGATATAGTAAAACCGTCCTTTTTTTTAATTCTATTTACTATTATTATTAAGATATCAAGAAAGGAAAGAAATAACATACGTTTATTGACTAAGCTGATAGGTCGAAAAATCGACAATGAAACTAAAATCTTTTTGTTTTCTATGCAAAGATGGACTATGTTAGATAAGACACCAAGTAAGTTTCGTTTTGGCATGCTTTTTTTGACTTTTTGACTAGTAATCAGTAAAATAGAATAAAAGAAAGTAGTATTTGAACCGAAACTCATAATATATCGAGACAAGCATTAAAAATCAAAATCTATTTTTATTTCTTATTTATACTCTCTTCTAGATTCAACCAGCTTGCTTTACACTATATAAAGTCTTTTCTGATTAATTTCATTTTTGGATGAAATTCTTAGGGTAATGTTAGATCAATTTTTATAGGAAAATCAAAGCCTTAGAGAAATTTTTTACATGCATATAACTTCACTCAGTCTTTAATGCTGATTTCAAATATACTTTTTTGTATTGACTGAAAAGGCACTTTTTCTAATCCATGGTTGCTAAATACTAGTCAAACACCTTCAGGAAAGCTGTTAGTGCAATCCTCGTGAAATTAAAAATGTTTGTCACGATCTATAGTAGTTATAACTCACATCTATGACGATCTATGATACTAATTCATTATAATGAATTAATATTGACTAATTAATTAGTTAAAATTAAAAATTAAAGCATCGATAGTTTTGAGATGTAAAGCGTTTTTGAAGAAAAAAATGACTATTAGTATTCTGAGTAGAACTCAATATGATCCTTCGAGACATGGATTTTTATTTGTTGTAAAATGATTTTTCGTAGAATTCTTTATCTATTAGGAAGTGACTACAAAATGATTTTTATTGGCCATCGTCTTTTACATCAGTAGAAAATAAGTTTATTGTCAAAGAATTCGCTAGCTTAACAATGCGAAGTTATATAGCGAACGTCATTTAAGTGTTTTATTAGTTTTATTTAGAAGAACATTGCAAGATATAAAGCGAGACAATATAATGGTTAATAAATCAGTCATTATATCACGAATGTCTAAGAAGCATTGCACGCAAGCTACGATCAACATTACTCAGTGAGCGTCACCGATTTGGTTCATATTTTTATAGTAGTTAGGCAAAAGTGTTGTAGGAATAACCTGAAAATTTTAACTCAAATGACCGAGCCATTCCTCAGATATCCTTGCCACAAGTGAGGGGGGTCGGGTATATCTGAGGAATTTTTTAGGGCGATTCTTCTCATTAAATTTTTATTTTCTCAACAATGATAAAAGTTAGGAAAGAGATTTTTTTTACCGAAAATACTATCGGCGATGGGCTATCTTTTGGCGTTATTGAAAATTCTTTTTTCTGGAATTTTTATTGCACCTTGCTATAAACCAAATTTAAGAAAACGTTTCCAAATATGTAGGGTCATTTAATCACATCAGCGTGATAGATCAATTCGAAAGTAGTCTTATTTGAAAGAGCATATCCGAATGTGTCAACTCACATCAAAAAAAGTTTGCTATTTTGACTTTTTTCTAATAACGTTTTTTCAACCTTATTTTAGTATTTTTCATTAGTTTCTAGTTTAGAAAAAATAGCTATATTTAGTGTTTTTAATATACCATCAATATGAATTGCCTTGGTCGAAAAATTAATATCATATTCGAAATCAGCACAAAAGAATAACCTAAAAAAATATATTTGACCCAAAAAACATTTTACGCATATTCACCTGTCGTACCCTACAGTAGTTGTGTCATCCAAAAACTGGGTGAGGTTTTCTGTAGGTAAGTTTTCGAAAATTATTTTTCTACGTCATATATATATTTTTTTGTATTGATTTCGAATATGATATTAATATTTTTCATTATATTTAACTCTAAAAATGATCGATTCTATGAGTATATGACAATTAAAACAGATATATCATTGATTTATTTTGTTTCAATTAAGATAGAAATTATATTCATTAATATATAGTCTAAACGTGATCATTGATGACTATAAGTCGAACTCCCAAGCGCAAACCATTTTTTTGTTTTAAAAAATGGTTCATTATATTAGTTATCGTTATATGGCTTATTATTTTTTTATCAATACAAATTATGACTACGTGGGAGTCTACTCATCCTTGTCTAACATCTAAAGAGAATCGTGCTAAACTAGTATATATGGTAAAATCATTTACGGAAATCATGACAGAATTAAATGTTACTCATTGGGTCGATTTTGGAACATTACTAGGTGCTTTACGATATGAAAGTATCGTTATCTGGGATCATGATGCTGATGTTTCATTTGATCGAAAATTTGCAGAATTACTTCATGTTGGTGGAAAAGCACACAAGATTGCTAAGGAACGATATGATATGTATTTAAATGCAGCAGTAATAGTATATGAAGGAATGCAAACAGATATATACAGTTGGAATAAAGAATGGGATGATGGAAGTTTTATATATACAAAAGCTGCGAATCGAGGATTAGAATTATTTGAATCGCAATTCAATGATTTTAATGCTAGTTTTATTGATAAAACCGTTCTAATACCATTTGGTGGTGGATTTGTTCGATCTCCATATCCTCCAATGGAATTTATTAAACAACGATATCCAACATCATATAAAAGATCAATTCCTTTTAAAGTATCTTGTTATTTCCCTTGGAATATTCCTCATTGGTTATTTCATAATCAACCACTTCATACAATAGAATAAATATTGGATATTATCAATTGAAATTAAAATTAAACGGATATTCAAAATAAAATATATAGATTATTTTGATATTTTGTATAAATAGGAAAAAGAATAATAGTGTAATAATAAATTCAATGAAGAATGACAATTAATAGTTGCTTATAATAAATAATAATAAGTAAGTGATTGACACAAGACTATCATAGATCAATGCATTGAATGGGAATGTTATAATGAATAGTTTTAAAGTTATTTCAATTGATTGGAAAGAATTTTTTGTTAAATATTTCATGTAACTGTGTATATAATTTCTCAAAAAGATTTTATTCTTTTATCACAAGAAGGAAAAACTAACAAAAAGAAGAACACAGTATGATAGAATAAACAAATAACGAAACAGAGAGTAATCACATGGAAGAAACTTATTTAACATACATAAAAGAGAAAAAAAAATCAAACAAAAACAAAAATAGAAGCTATGTTTTTTTATTACTGGGCTTGAATAATAGATGTTCTATCATCGACAAATGTTTTTATATCATTGTCTTCACTGGGATTATTCTTTTTACTTTTTGAACTATGACGACGATGCTTTTTATGATGATGATGATGATGATGATGTTTTTTACGTTTTTTTTCATTATTAGAATCTTTTTCTTCTATTTTACTATTTGAATCAATAACTGTTCGAGTATCCGAAGAAATTGATAGGGTTGAAGAAGAAGGTTTTTCATCAATAATTGTTTTACTATTTGAATCAATAACTGTTCTATTATTCGAAGAATTTGATAGGACTGAAGTCGAAGGTTTTTCATCAATAACTGGTTCAATTTTAGATGCAAGTGATCGAGGTCGTTGATCTGATGATACTGTTACGGGTGATGAAGAACGTACTGATTCAGATTGTATTTTCTGTTCTGTTTTAGATGATAAAACAATTCGACTATCATTTACATCTGAACGATGTTTTGAAGGAGTTCGTGTTCGACGGTGATCACGATTACGACTAAATTAAATTCTATTTTCAAATAGAATAAAGATGAATTCTATTTTCTTACTCGGAATGTTGTTTTGAAGATGATGATTCATGCATATAAACAATAGTACGTTGAGTTGTTTGTTGAATTGTTGGTGGTGGACGAGGTGTACGACGTTTTTCTCGATCACGAGTTGATCTAGATGATTGAGGAGGTGATCTACATTTCAAAATGCACAAAAAGAAGTATATATTTTTTTCTTTGATAAAAGTTTACCTTCCATGTTTTGATGATTGATTATCCTTAATAGGAGAAGCTCGTGGACGATTTCGATGTAATGGTGATCGATGTCTAACTGGTGATCGTTGTTTTTGTCGATAATTATCACGATTTGGTGATTTTATACGACCATCACCTTGACGACGATTGCTTGTTTGTTGAGGATTTTGACTGCGTGATGAATGAGGACGACGTCGACGATGTTGATCATCACGTCGTGAAAATGATGAATTACGAGAATCACTAAATTTAAATATGAATAATTAAATATGTAATAAAATATTATTGAATATTTTACCTGCTTGTATAAGATGAATAAGATAAAGAACGTGAACGATGACGACTAGTCGATCGTTTACTAAAAGAAGAATAGATAAATAAGATAATATATGTATTTATAAAAAATTATTTACGTTTGTTGAAGATGACGCTGTCTCATATAATATTCATTTTTAGAAAGACCTGTTTCTATTGATGTTGGTACTGATTGAGAGCCTGTTTGATGATGATGAGCAATAACTGTTGATGTTGATGTTGCTGCATATCCTGGACCTGGATGATGAAGAGAAGATACATTTGCTGTTTCATAATGTGTAACATGATAACCATTTAATGAATTTGGTTGCATATGTGGTGGACCAATTGAATGATGATGAGGTAATGGATATGATGGATGAGCAGAATAATGATGCAAACCTCTGCCTGGTAACATTGAAGGAGCACCCATTGGATGATGAACACCGTGAGGATATGGAAGATGCATTGGTGGAGGATAATAGTTACTAAAATAATGAAGGAAAAAAAACGGATATTGTTGAGTATTTATTGTATTAAACTTACGGTTGCATGGGATAATAACTTGTTGATGATGTTGGTGGAATCTGTTGAGGATACATAAGGCCATGATGAATATGTTGTTGATGAGGTGGAATATGTGATGGACTTGGATAATAATGTGGTATAACTGATGGTGTAGCTGCTATTGCTGTTGTTGTTGTTGATGGTGATGAAACTATTGTATTTACTGGTATGACTTGTGATGGAGGAGTTCGACAATTAGATTTTTCATCTTAATTACAAAAATTAATTTTAAAAAATAAAGTAAAAGAATAATTTACATTCTGGAGTATTTATATCAGTTGTTATATTTGATATTTCTTCATTTATATTATCATTAGTTAGTAAAAATCGAGAATTAACATCTTTTTCACTAAAATAAATACAAAAAATAAAATATTTTTGAAAAAAACAAAAATATATCGAATTTACCTTGATGTTATATGATCTGAATCCGATACTTTTCCATCTTCAAATGTCATATCAGCTGGTTTTGTTGAAACAATTAATTGTGGTGATTGACTTCGTCCTAATGGTTGCATTTTAATAACAATTGGTGCGGTTTTAACTGATGAAGTCGATTGTTGTGTAACTGTAGAAAGAAGAGCTGCATCATATTCATCAATATCATTTGAATTTAGAATATTTATTGATCCAGGTGTTCGTAATGATGGTGACATATATGAATAAGATGATTTCTGTTGTCGTTCTTCTCGCCAACGATCAACATGTTTTCGTAAAAATAAATTTGGATTTATTTGATCAATAGCTACATGTTGACGATGACATTGAGGACATTCATGATCTTCACTTTCAACTAAAGCAGTACGAATACCTTTGAAAATAGATATACATATATAGATTAAATCTAACAGAAATAAAAACAATGATCTATTTACATTCATCACAAAAACTATTATGACAGCATGGTGTTATAACAGCATCATTATAAATTTGTTTACATAGAAGACATAGAAGATCATCAGGAGGTGTTTCTTCATCAGTAGATCTTATTGGTAACATGGACGGAGGTGGAGCTGGTGGTAGAACACCTTTCTCTTGAAATTGACGAGCTCGAAGAGCTAATGCATCAGCTTTCTTTTCTGTTTTTTCAATAAATAATTGACTAGAAAATCATACATTCATTTATTTTTATATTTATCATTGTTATTTGAATATAAAAATACTTACGCCATTGGTCGTGGTACAACAGATGCACCATGTGGATCTCTGTATGCACCCGGTATATGTCTTGGAATTTGAATAAGACCATCACGTGGTATACCTGTTGTATTTTTAGCCATTGATTGTGAATGTCCTGATCCACGATGATGAGAACGATTTCCATGTTGTTGTTGATGATGATGATGATTGTTACGATGATATGATTGATGTTTACCAAAATGAGAATTTGTTTGTGTCGTTGAACCTGAACCTGTCGCTTGTATATTGTCAGTCGTTGATGAATGATCACCACTGGAAAATAATGAACCAATTGTATTACCATTGGAATTTGTAGATGAAGACTGCTGAAGATAGAAATGTATGAACAAAACAAGAAAACAAAAAAATCAACCATTAAAAAGAGGACCTAGTTTTGTTATTAATATTATTATTATTATTTTTATTTAATGAATATTCTAAGTGAGAATGAAAAGGATGACTACTAATATCATTATTATTATTATTATTCACACTCTTAGTATTATCAGGACGCACAGCGTCTTTATTAATAGTGATAATATAATCTGATATACAAAACGGAATGGATGAGGATAAAACGACAGAAAATAAAGATCGACGTTGATGATTGAGGATGATCATGTGTGATGAATCCATTCCAAACATGGAACCTACCAGAAGAAGAGGACAATGACTTTTTATATGACCCGGTTGTTTACAATTATAACACGTATATGAATTATTCGTTCGATGTGATGGTCTATAAATGAAAAATTAATATTTATCTATTATCTATCATTTATATAAATAGATAAACAAATTACTTACAAATATCGAGATTGAGAAGTTTTAACAACTTCTCTAATTTTTTCATCTTCACTCATTTCAGACGTTGTAGTATTATTTGAGATCTAAAAATTAGAATTAAAAATTTATATTATATTAAACGATAAGAGAAAAATGAACTAACTTGAGTAAGCATTTCCAATGGAATACCTTGACTATCAACAACAGATGATTGAGATGCATTTGTTGTCGCAGATGTTGTCTAAATTAAAATGAAATTTGTAAAAGCTATACAAGTATAGAATATGTGTTGTATTTATTATGACTTCTAATAAGATTATCTCAATATTTTAATAATTTTAGACACTTAAAATATGTTTTTTGTCATTATACTAAATGCTGTACTTACGACTTGTGTTGGTTGGAATATAGCAGGTCGAAGATATCTATAAGATAATATTAAATATCTTTTTTTCTATACAAAGAAAAAGTGTAAAACTTACTCATTAATAATATCATCGGATGATACGACTAGTCTTTGATTTGTTAAAGGTGTTAATGATTCAAATGCACCACGGATACGTCGAGCTACAACAACACTTGTATTTCGTGGAATCATATCAGAATGATCTTTATATTCTATATATGAAAAACAATAAATATTAAATATTAAATACAAGGTGAAATAATAACTGACCTTCATGTGTCGTAGAATTACTAATAATTAAATCATAATCGTCTTTTGGATGATGTGTATGTGTTCCTGATCGTGAAGATTTTTCGACAATCAATCGTTTAAGTTCTGCAAGAGAACAATTCATTCCTTCAAATTGTACAGACTCATAATCTCTATCCGCTTTGTATTTATATCGTATGATTGACATCATTTTAGCCATACAAATGTATTACGAAACAAATAGATTAGAAAAATGATTTGTAATAATAGTTTCATGTTAAGTCAATATCTATCCATGTGCACGCTAGCTGATTAAATCACCAATGAGAGTAAAGAGTACACCTCTATAATGTAGGCGAAGTGCATAATATGATATGTCAATGCAGTAAGAGATGCCTCTGTGGTAGGTATGTAGACAATTTGTTTTGATACAACTTCATTAAATACATTTTTACAAGAACTAAACTGTAATTAAATAAAACTAGATCTGCAATGTTTTAGAAACATACTTATATTTGCGTGTCATGAGTGTTGTTTCATATTTCATTTGATTGATGATGATTGAAAGAAATGTGTTTGTACTTCTCTCTGAAACGCTTTCTATAAAAACACTTACGAGTTTCTCGACAGATTTTGCCTAGGATTCATTGTTATGGCAATACACGTTCCACATGATTCTTTTTTCAAATGAAAAAGCTTTTGTCGATCCCTACAAAGTGATGTTGAGTTCTCTAAATATCATCTCAGTCTATTGAATTTCCAAAAAGGAAGCATCGAATCACTTCACCAAATATTTACGCGCTTACCTTTACTTTGATATTCTTACGAAATTTTGTATTATTTCACACCGTTATGGCCATTTGATAGTCGAAGCTCAATCAGACAAACATAGGACATTCATAATAAAAATATGATGATCTCACAGTCAAGATAAAGTTTATCTTTATATACACATCTTCATTGATTCACAGCTCGTGTATATAGAATAAGAGTATAAAGAAGCTAATAGAGAGATCTACCCGAGTAGTATATATGAATAATATACTAGAGCAATATGTACATGCATTTTTACATGGCGGCACAACGAAGGAAACTCGAAGAATGTATACTGCACTAATCATCTATTGTCGTTTACTATTGATCAAGTTTTGAAAATCATTTTTCCTAATATCTTTTCTCTTTTACTCTTTCTTTGTTTATAAATAAAATAAATTGAAATTATGTACAGTTTAAACGGGAATATCGTTGAATTTGAATTTTGTAAATTTAACGAATCAAGATGTAAATTAAGAAAGAGCCTTTATTCACTATTCAGAATTGCTTAAATACACATAAAACATCTGTAAGTGATGTAAAAACGAAATAATACTTAAAATATTTACCATCCAATGTCGGCATCTATTGATTACATAAAGTATTTAACAGAACAACGCAAAATGTTGAGCGATTTTGTTGTACTTTGTAAGACATGTATCACTTAGATATATTCTGTTTTAACATCATTCGATAAACGATAGACAATTTAGTTTTAAATATAAGAATTAAAATTTCATTGGTAGAAATCTACTTCAACAGACAAACATTCTTTTTCTTTAAATGCCAACCTACTTTCTCTTATAATACTCCATAGACGAATCTGTCTGTCATAAACCTTTTCTTAATTAATAATTAATCGTGTCTTTTTGTTGGAATCGAAAAGAGGTAAGAATTTTCTATGAACTCTTATTATTTAATCTTGACACAAATAGTTGTGTAGTTAACAGTATGTTCAATCTAGAGTACTCCTGCTCATTAGTATTGAATAAAAGAATTTATACTTACAAAATTCAATGCATTCAAAATTTTATATTGAATAACAATATTTGATTTGTACATAATATATTACAGTGACAACTGATATTGTAGTACCGTCAAAAAACTATTTATATAATTTATAAAACTAATTCTCACTAGTCTTCATAGTTTTTATTAATATAGAATATGTAGCACTGGTAGCGCAATAAGAGATTAGCAAATATCTGATGGTTATCCAATTGTAAATTGTATTAACTTAAACTTTCTATTGCCATCTTAGACACGAGTTAGGGAATGAACGAAAGTGTAAACGAGCGCAGATAACATGTAGTTATATCTGATAAATTTTATATAACAATTTACACAAGAATGAGAAATTTGATGAAATTACATTTTAATATACCTATGAATTCTTCTATTTTCTCTTGCAACAATCCAATGAGACAGCTGTTACTATTATGAAATTGTATGGAAGGAGAATTTCATCATCATTAGATATAAATCGAACTAGGTCAACATTACAAATCATAATTTAACTAAAATTATAACCCAACAATCGGCTTCATTCGATATATGAGTAAGAGCTACTGGGAATTTTTCTTATTCATTTCAAAATTACATATGATTCATACACGAAGAAGTATAAAATTGATCTCATTCATATTTCCATAATGAGTCTCTTTCGACATATTGATTCTTTTTAAATCATAGTTTTTTTATCTATCATGACATAGATACGCTCGGATTGTTACGAATATAAATTGACATTATATTAAACGACACTCATGTCATTTTCTTTTACAATTCATATAGTTATATCATACATAAAATCTAGATTGGTTATTTTCTACATTGTTCGAGAATTTTATCAATTAACGTCTTTATAAGTTACTCATTACGCGCATTTTACAGTATCGAAAAAAGTACAACATAACGAACGAAAAAGACATTGAATATAGACTATGATGTCATAAATATTCATAAGACAGTAGAGAGAAAAAGATCGTTTGCTAGAGAATACAATTAATAGGACTGATATGTTTTCATCAAGAAAAAGGTAAGCAAAGGAAAGAAACAAATTTATCATGTAAGGTAATCGTTATTCTTTCTAAAGATATGTTTTATAAATACTTTTTTTTATATTATTTTAATGTCCATTGACAAAACGTTAATCGTTTCATGTGCTATATTAAACAAATCAATTAAAACTATCACTGCCATCTATTCAATTATCTAATTGACCATTGGCTCAATTTCATCGTTGTCATTAATCATTCTTCTTTCCTTTCTTTTTCTTTCTGTCAATGAAATGAGACAAAAAAAAATCATGAAAAAAAACGAAGAAGACTTTCTTCTTTTTTGAAAATATCATTTAGTTTTAGATATGAATCTATCTCCGACGCTTCCTTCAACGAAAATGCTTACTAATTCCACATCAGATGATTCACTAAGAGAAGAAGGTAATTCTTATGATTTATATCTATGAATTTATTTGATTTTGTTAATTTAGAACATGATTGGAAGTCTTATTTAGCCGAAACAAAAAGTGAAGCAGCACCAGCTGAGAATTTCAAACAAGTAAAATGAAAATTTCATTTTGAATTCTTTTAAAAAATTGTTCTAATTTAAAGGCTTTAATTCCACCAGAAAATGAATTTAATGTAGGAGAAAAACTTGAATCTATTGATCCAAGAAATCAAGATTCATGGTGTATTGGAACAATTATTGAAAAAGAAGGACCAAGATTACGTATACGATTAGATGGAACTGATGATCGAAATGATTTCTGGCGTCTTGTTGATTCAGGAGATATTCGTGTTTATGGAAAAACATCGGCATCAGTATGAGACAAAATTCTTAAAAACATTTTTTTTTTTCATACATATTCTTTTTAGGGTGGACAAATTGTTCCACCACTTGGTTTTCAACAAAATTCAACTCGATGGGCAAAATATTTCGAACGTTATGTTAAAGATGGTCCATTCGCTGCTGAATCATGTTTTAAACCTCAACCACCAAAACCTGAAAAAAATTATTTTAAAAAAGGACAAAAATTAGAAGCTGTTGATCCAAGACATCCTCAAATGATATGTCCAGCAACAGTAAGTCAAGTTTCAACTGGTGATCGTCGATTAACGATATCATTAGATGGATGGAGTGCATCAAATGATTTTAAACCTGAATATTCATCACGAGATATTTTTCCTGTTGGTTGGTGTCGATTAGCTGGAATTCCTCTCGCTAAAGTTGGTGGAAATCGTATGTAGTTTTGATAACAAAACCGAAAAGAAAAAATTTTCGAATTTTATTTTTAGCTCCTTCTCGTACACCGAATAAAACTTTACCAACAACTCCAAATAAACAAAATGGAAATGTTCGACAACAATCAAAAGTAAAAAAACCTGTTATTTCTCCTATATCAAATGATTCATCATATTCACCGACAAGTATGGATGAAAAAAATAATAATCTAACAACAAAAAGTAAATCAAAGAAAACTTCAAGTATTAAAAAAGAACGTCGAAGTTCAAATGAATTCAATGAAATTAATGGATTTATTAAAAAAGAACGACCAATTGGTAAGTAGTCAATCATAGAAAAAAAAATCTTTCAATAAGTACACTTCTTCCGTAATTCATCATAATCATTAAGTCAAACATTAACCTTCGATTGAAAGTGAATGTAAGGTTGACGTATATTAAATATAGTACACATTTACCGTTAAAAAACTGTATGAAACTCGTCCAAGTGTATATGTTCATAAACGTTTTTAATATAATAGAAAATGTCGATTGATTTATGATTGAGTACATAGAAAAGAAGAAAATTAAATTTTTCCGAAAAAAGCCTCTTAGTCAAAAGGTTGACGTTCAAGATCGATTTATTAATCTGATCAATTTCAAACTACCAAATAGATTTCGATGATATCTGATATATCGTATCTTTCAATGTAATCAGTAGTTTACTTAATTTTATGTATGAATGAGAAATATCACTACACTAAGCAAATAATTTGCTTTTTATATAATTCAAGTGACCCTTCTAAAAAGTAAAACATTAACATTCGCTTGAATGAATCATTTCAAAGTGTAATGTATAGTATATAGGAGAAGTAAAAACTTTCATGATCGTTTCTATACAATAATACTTTATACATGCTATTCTAATGATCATTAGACTTTGATAAATGTAGTTTTTTTTTTATAAACCTTGTCAATCGAAATTTGTAGACATAATTTATATAATGATGTATTTCCTATTTAATAGTCATCAAACTAAATTGTTTTCAACAATCGTACTAGTCTATTTTGAAATCGTTTAATTTATATTATCTGTTGTTTCGAGTTAAAAATCTAAATAAATTTCTTTTAGTAACTGTATATTTAAATTATGTTGATGATAATAGTGGAATGTTATTAAATCCACAAAAATTTCGTTTCTCAATGCCATCAATGTTTGGTCCAGGTGAATGTCATACTGTGTTAGCAACAATATTTAATTCATGTATAAAATGTGCTTTTCAACAAACATCTTTTATTAAACGAATACTTGATATATTTCCAACACCTAAAGAAGACGAAAAATATTCTTATACAGAAATAAAATGTATGTAAAATAAAATCATTTTTATTATTTTCAAAAAAAAAAAATTTTGTTATTTAAATATATATTTAGTGGATAATGGTACAGTAATATATATACGACAACTTGATACAGAAGATGATTTTTGGGATATTATTCGTACATTTCAAAATGTGATTTTATCTGGTAATGATCTTTTTATTTCAACTCTACCACCAATACCTTTAAATAATCAAAGTAAGATTCAAATAAACGAATTCTATGAATATTTGTATATATTTATTCATTTAGGTAATGATTCCTCATCATCTTTTCTTGATTCGTCATTATCACCAGGTTAGTATTATTAGAATATTTTTGACAATATCAAGATGTTTATTTGTATTTTTGTTTATAGATAAAAAACAATTATCACCATCATATAAACCAATCATGAGTAATACCACTAAACGAAAAAGCACGGAATTAACATCATCATATTCAGGTATGTTTCTATTACTTTTGATATTATAGTATAACGGGGGTTTGTTTTGAATATATATATATTGAAAACGAAAGTAATTAGATATTTTTTCTGATTTTCACCATTTATAAATAAAATGTGTGGAATATTAAACTGTCTTGGTTGAAAATTAATGACTTTTTTCGATAAATCAATGGTGAAAATAAATAACAAAACTAATTTTCTATTATTTGACACAAGGTCAATGTTTCTAATTTATCTCGGTCAAAAAGTTGTAATCATTTTATTTTGAATTTTTAACTCTCTTATCATCTGAAATTACATTCAAAATTCGACTAACGAAGAAATATTCGCGAGTATTATACTCCGATTTTGTTCATTTATATATCATTCGATAGTAAACTTTAAATCTGTAGTAAGACAAATTCCGTTCATAGATACGTCTACTAGACATAAAAAACGTTCTTTTCGGTTACAACTTATAGGCAATCCTAATGTGTGTAGTATATGAAAAACGTTATAATATATTTTGTTTTTCTTCTAGACAATACAACTTTTATAAGCAATGGTAAATCTGCACGATCGAATTCTAAAGAAAAATCTGTTTATGATACAAGTAATTATTTAAATAAAAAAACACTAGAATCATATTAAAATTGTTTAATATTTATATAGAACCTTTAGTAAATCCTTCTCCAATAATAACAAATCAACAAAATGCAAAATCCATTCAAAATGGTAATAAATATAATCGATGAAAAATGAATATCAAATTAATTATTTTTTTGTTCAGGTGCTTCTCATCGTCCTGAACGATTTACACCAAGTGAAGTAGCAGGATTTGTTCGTGGAATCGATCCGTCATTTGATAGTCTTGCTGCACGTTTTCTTCAAGAAGTATTTTATTAAAAATGAATTTAATTTAAAGAATAAAGTAAACTAAACTATTGAATTTTCTAGGAAATTGATGGAAAAGCTCTTCTTCTTCTTACAACCGATACATTAATGAGACATATGGGTTTAAAACTTGGTCCATCTCTGAAAATAATTCATCATATTGAAAAATTAAAACAATCTTAAAAGAAAATCATTGGATTTCGGTTTATTTTTTTTTGTTCGATGCTAGTCTGGTCTAATCTTTTTTTTTCTTTCTTTCGTTGTTGTTGTTATTGTTGTTGTTGTTTTTTAAAAATAATTCTCGGTGATTCTCGTTGATTTGCACTCAAAGGAGAAACACATTCTATTTTTTTTGTATCATAACAGTGCACTCTCCACTTTCTCTATCCGTTCTTTTGTTGAGAATCCTTATTTTTTTTTTCGTCTTGTGTATATACATATATATATACAACTATTGTGGGGCTATATCGATTCTTTGAATTTAAAATCTTGATTTTTGATATATATATATTAAAAAAAAACTCTAAACAAATGTAAAAATTCTATTGTTGTATATGATATTTGCCCGTTTAAATTATATGATGATATTATCTGATGATTTTAGTTGTGCTCTTCTTTGTCTTCATTACATTTTTTTGATTTTGTATGTGTATTCATTAAAAATTGTTTTTCTATTAAAAAAAAAAGACATGTGCTTTATTTTTGTTTATATGTTTGTTTGTCAATAAATGATGATTTTGTTCTAATGATCATCATTAATTATGTAATGTTGTTGATGTTCTTTTTTTTGTTTGATTGTTTGTTTATTTTTCTTCTTTCTTGAAAAATCATTGAGGACAAAACTAAGATCATTTATATAGAAATGAGAAAATAAAATATTTAAATAACATTTGATTAAATGTTTGGATTTAATCAAAACAAAACAGAAATTTATTTATTGATTTAAGAATAGAAAGAATAATGTTTAGATGTCTTCGATTAATAATATTTCAAAACGTTTTGCATTAATTTTAATTGATCCTCAAAATGGTTTTGTCAATGATGGTTGTTGGTCTCGAATGTTTCCAATAGGACAATCAACACCTATTCTTGAAACTTTTAATCGTATTGCTTCATTCCTACATTCAATATCAAATCCTGATTCAATTCCAATATTAATCAGTGAAACAGGTTTTTCTCATTATGATCGACAAATATTTGAACCAATAAATAATGAATTATCTCAACGTAAATTTCATTCTATAACTCATACCTTTAAACCTCATACAAATCTTTCAATATGTCCAGGTGTTCAACAATGGTTAAATGAACAATTAGAAGCTAAATTAGATATTGTTATTGGAGGATGTACTATTACATCATGCGTACGGGATTCATCCATACAAATGAAAAAAAAATTTCCACAATTAAATTTTTTGTTGATGAAAATTTATGTGCAGCTAGAAAAGATAATTATTTAGAAAGATGTCAAATATGTCTTGAAAGATATATGAATTATGCTTTACCACCTATTGAACAATGTGAAAATTGTTTGAAAAAAGATTCTAATCAACAAATTATATCACCTGTTCAATTAGCGTATCAACAAATGAAAGATGCAGGAATCAATATTATTAAGAATTCTATTTTAATAAATCAATCACTTTAAATCATTATATTGGTTGATTGAAACATTAATATTAATTAAGCAAATTTTGTTCTTTTTTTCTTATTAGAATAATAAATAAATATGTCCTCCGTCGTCTCTTATAATTAATCATGATATTTGAATTGAATTTGTTGAAAAAGAATAATTTCTTATTTATATTTATTTGCTTTTTTTGCCGGTCAAGAATCAACAAATGTCTATTTATTTCATCAATATTAAAATATATGCAATCAGTTGTATCTCAATCTATGAAAAATAATTATTATGAGAACTCTATTAAGACGAATGATATAATTAAATCGATCTCGACGGAACAAAAATTGTGTTCTATATCATTCATCATCTAACTTGTCTCTTTATTTTTCTTTTACATCATCATGAACATACTATTCACATAACTAATAGAAATAAAACTTAGTCTCATAAGTACAATTTTGTTGTCTAACTCTTGTGTATGACTTTTTTCATCGACACATTGAGTAAATATATATATACATACATATATAAATATAACTACATACTTATTCATTCACTCACTCACTATTGCGTGTGTACATGTTTCCGGTCAAACAAGTTCCTTATATATATATATATATATATTCTCTTTTGTATAGAACGCCCATTTTCTCATTCGTTCGACCATCCTTTATTCTCCGATGATAAGTATGGGAAGTAATGGTCCTCTCTTTTTTTTTTCTTCTTTTCTCTTGTCTATTGCAATACTTCAAACATGATTAAAAAATCACTCGACTTCGTCTATTTTCAAGACATTCTTCAACATGCAGAATTCCGCCTCTTTTCTAACTGTCCACTTAGACAACACGTAGTCATGCACGAGGTCTAGTCCAATATGATTATCAAACTGATGAAGATATTAGTTATGCTTAAATAAGTCAAACGTTTTTTTCATCTCCTCCTCTTGTCATTTACATGGTAAGTGATTGTTCTTTTTGTTCTTCATAGATGTGTACATCCTCTATCTTTAAATAAAACTATGTATTCACATGTAACAGGAAACAACTTTGATGTTACTCTGGTCAGTGAAAAATATTATCATGACATCATTGTTGTTATTTACTAGAAAGTTTGCCAAATGTATATATATACAAAATAACAACACAAGTATGTTGTGATTTGACATCAGACACTCATTCACATGCTGAGTATGTACAAGCCTAAAGGTCATTTTGTATATATATGTAGGATCGAAAATGTGTCAGAATCAATAAAATAGACAAAAAGACCGACATATATACGATGATTAAAATCTATATATGTATATGTATATATTGTATAGAGACATAATCAATGACCATGGGCCACCTATTGAGGGATGACAGTCAAATAATAATATTGTACTTTGTTTGATGTTCATTCATCAAAACACATTTATCTTACATTCTTTTCTAATAAAAAGAAGAACATCTTTATTTCCAAAGCAGCAATTACTTATATTATATATTTACATTTACCAGATATTCGACATTTTATAAACAAAAGTAATATGTATATTAGATACTATTTTTTTCTTGTCTACTATTTAGTTTATAGTTTGTTATAGTATACATTCGGGAAAGAAAACGAATTAGTTTGTGCTCTTTTACAATTGATTACTCAAAGTTTATCGATATCATCATTTGTTCGATTATTTGTTTAACATAAATGTATTATGATCAGTGAAAAGAGCACAATAATTTTCTTCGTGATTTTCTATTGTATTCTATTAAGAATAGCAATTTCTTTTGCTATTCAATACAAAAAATAAGTAATTCTATGATTATCATTCATTTCTTTCTCTATAAAATACTGTTGATATAGTGTATAGAGATGAACTGATCAATCAATCAATCAATCATCTATATCGTAGAGAGAAGAGTCTGTAATGTAGTATAGTATATGATGAACAAGATGGAATTCATTCAGTTAGAAGAAGCAATGATTATTTCTTCTGCTTCATTTATGAAGAAATAAGAGAGTAAAAGAATTTTAAAACATTTATATCGATAGAACTTCAATTTTAATGTTTAAGTCTGCTGTTCACTTATATATATATATGATGATTATAGAGCGGCAGAAGTTCAAGAATAAGTTGTGTATGTGAATGAATGATTAGTGTTATTATAATTGTTCAGACACGACTCATTTTCGTCATTCGTTTTTCTTTTTTTCTCTCTTTTGTTCTATTCTATGAGTTCTTTTCTTCATCTTCTGGTATGAAATGTAGACACATACACATATGATCAATTTCGTCTAGAATAGCAACTAATATCAGTACGAAAGTTACACGCATGTATTCTTGATTGTATTGTGAATAGATGAAGATCAGAAGTAATAGCAGACTAAACATACGACTGACTGGCTTGTTCATGTCTAATTGCAGTCATCGAATAGTACTAACTACTTTAACCGGTAGACACACATACATACACGCATATACATATATAATAAAAAAAAAAAAAGAACTAATATAAATTTGTATGTGTATATGTTCTTGTTGGTTCAATACATGCTTACTAATGATTGAGTCACTCGTTTCTTCTTTCTCAATTCGACCGTTCTCGTTGATTCAAGGTTAAAAAGATTTTTTATATATGCTCGAATGAAAAAAGAAAACGAGAAGAGGATCCTTTTAGCACTATTGCTCATATTGCCAATATAGAACATAATTCTTTTTCTCTATACAACACTCTTAAGTCCGAACGATCTCATCATTATTAAATTAGTGATTGATTTCATCTGTTCCACGATCGAACAAGCAAGCAAGTAATAAATGTATTCATAAACTCAATTTGAATAAAAAATAGATAATTTGTCTTTCATTTTAACAAGTGTTATGTGTAAACTACACAAAAGATCATCGATAAACTGTAGGATCTATCTATATATATATAGAGAGAGAGGCGTAAATCTATAGTCATAGAATATTGATTTATCACGCTTCTCCTTGAGACATTGTGTCGTTTGCTTCTTTACAACCTTGAATCTTTGTTATTTAACTACTAACTAAAGAAAAAAAAAGGATGACTAGTATTATTTCCTTTTTTCGAGTTAAAAAAAGAAATAAATCGCGTGTGACAAAGACTAAAAGGAATTATAGTGTTTGCAGTGTAACATGAGAAATATTAGTAACTAGAAGCAAGCCAATTATGTTTGAACTTCAGTCTTCAAGATATATATATGATACCTCCCGAGGCCTCTCTGTCCATGCTTATATATATAACATGCACACTATCGATAATTATTTTTCAATAACGTACTTGTTTGATGTATGCATTGCATCATTCCCTTTTTTTTCTTCTTCTTCTTCTTCTGCTTGTGTACGAAAGAATGTCGATTAGCCGTTTTTTCCCATTCTATTAGTTGACTTCGCTAATGTGCATGTTCCGATTGAACGACCTGTCGAATGGTTCATTTAAACAAGTGAATCTCAACCTCAAAAGCAAAGCGGTCTCATTTTTTTCCTATATATCGATAATAGACAGCTGATTGATGTTCACACTTTATAAGTTAGGATTTGTATTCGTCTGGGATTCAAATATTATTCCCAGATAGACATAGAACTGATAGTAACAATAATGAGTGGACACACACGTGCTTTTACATATTTCAATATACTACAAGGTCTTTCTGCTATGTCATAAAATATACATGTATGTATTTGTAGTTGATCACTACCATGCAATGAAATTCGAGTACATTTTACGTAAGCTGGCCTATCATCATACACTTGAACAGTGAAACCCCTTGTATATCCGTTAAAGAATATAAGAAAAGTAAGGTACAAATTAATAAATACATGTAAGCAATGGTGACAGAGAAAGAAAGAAAGAAGATAAAAAAATATTATAAAACGCCTTCTCATTCTCTCCCTCTCCCTCTTCATTTTTGTTATCGATGAGAGAAGAGAAAGCAGACTTTTTTCTTCTCTTCTTCTCTCCTAGTACGTACATAAAAGAGATTCTTCTGTTCAATCTTGATTTCATCGGCTTGAACAGTACGTGAGTATATTAAAAGAATGTTCAGAGAAAATCTGCAAGATTGCATCATAGAGACATTAGTAAGATCTACTCCCTATCAATCGAACCCTAACGATCTGATTTCTATTATACACATATGCAAGTTGCCTGCAGTGCTGTCCGTCCATCAGTCAGTATTTGCCGTTGAGCACATAATACTCGCATACATATCAGACAACTTAACTATATTATTTGTTTATACAATCACTGAGCACATATATATATATCGTACAATGGTGGTCATTTAAGTATGCGTTATACTCTTATTTCGTTTTTTTTTGCGTAATATTATCGATCTAGCCGAATTCACGTTGTGTCAATCAACGCTCACAGCAGTGATCATTTTGAAGTGCGAACAGATAGCTATTAACAATGTTTTTCTCGTATGATCAACGACGATATATACATACAATCTTGTCAAAAAGAAAAAAGAAAGAAATATGTACATGCATACATATATATGAGATGTCATCTTTAAATAGAGTTATTTAGATGAAGAAGAAAAAAATAAGTCTAGACATTAAATTTCAAGTAAGCAAGAACTTCTTTTTTTTTAATAAAAAAATATCTCTAATTAATTCATTTCAAGGATATGACTACGATTTGATACTCTATAATCAAGTTGTTTATTTATCCTTTAATTAGTAAACTATATGATAGTATCAATATGTCTATATTATCATAAGAATTGTTCATTTCGAAATGTTTCCCTTTTTATTTTTTTCAGATATCATATGTGGTCATTTCCATCTATGATGATAAACACATGTCTATTATTCTTCATTATAATTTTTGTTAATGTTTCATCGAATTTAATATTGCCTGAATATGGTAAATACG
The DNA here is from genome assembly GCA_905250115.1 of Adineta steineri. NCBI lineage: Eukaryota > Metazoa > Rotifera > Eurotatoria > Adinetida > Adinetidae > Adineta > Adineta steineri. The sequence continues at coordinate 342,153 of CAJNOI010000043.1, read as the reverse complement.
TGAGAGATTAAGAGAAAAGGTCAATTATTTGTATTTTTTTTGTATCTCATTTTTAAGAACATTGTGATGTACCATTGGGTATGGAATCAGGTTCGATTACTGATAATGATTTAACTTCAAGTTCAACACATGATATAAGTAGCGTTGGTCCACAAATGGCAAGGTAAAGGAATCATTTTTCAATAAAAAAAAAAAAAAGGAACGAGAGAAGAGAAGTTGATTGATCAAAACTGAAACCTTATGAAACTTCTTTTTTTTTTATTTAAATAGAATTCGTAGTGAAATTGAAGGTGGAGCATGGTGTCCGGACAAACCAATTGGAATCAATTCATATGAATATCTTGAAATTGAATTACGACAATTATTTTTAATAAATTCAATTGAAACTCAAGGTCGATTTGGTAACGGACAAGGTAAAGAATATGCTGAATTTTATCAAGTTCAATATCAACGTGATAATCAATCATCCGATTGGATTACTTATCATAATAAAATAACAAATAAAACAGTATATTATTTTTATCATCAATATTGTATAATTCCTTTTTTTTATTATTTATTTTAGATTCTTAATGGAAATACAAATACATATATTGCTGAAAAACGTTCACTTTCATTTCCAATTTTAGCTAAACGTATTCGTATTATTCCTTATAGTACACGATGGCGAACTGTTTGTATGCGAATTGAACTCTATGGATGTCCATATAATGGTTAGAATATATATTATTCTTTAATTTATATAGAATGTTTATTTTAGGTGGTGTTATATCCTATAAAACTTCACCAAGTATTGATGAAGATAATACATATGATGGCAATGATAAAATAGATGGTATAGGAAAATTAGTTGATGGAATTATTGGTGGTAATGATTTTAGTTGGCTTAGTTGGAATAAATCACCTGTATCAATTGAATTTCATTTTGATATTTCACGTCATTTTAAAACAATACAAATTTATACAATGAGTAATAAATATGAATCCGTTCAAATTAAATTTGATAATAATCTAACAATTAAACATCATATAGCACCTATTGAATCATCATTATCAACTATATATGTTGATACAATTCAATTAATTAAATATGATAATATATTCCTAGGAAAACAAATTGAATTTCTATTTGAATTTAATAATAATCAATTACTTTTCTTAACAGAAATAACATTTATTAATGAACCAGCAATATTACTTAATACAACTTCAATAATAAATAATACAACAAATTGTTCAATATTAATGAATAATAATAATTCTACCTTTGAAAATTCTTCATTAATAATATTTAAATTTGAATGGTTAACAATATTTATTATATCAATAATTTTATTTAGTTTTATTCTTTTATTTATTTTTGGATTTTATCGAATTCGTTGTCGTTCATCACATCATCGTTTAAGACAAAATAGTAATCTTTATTATAAATCTTCACAAATGACAACAACAACAAGTGGATCATGTGTATCAACATCAAGTGAACATGATGCAAGTACATTACCTGTTAAGAAAAAAAATCATTTATTATTATCATCATCATCAAATAATTATGATGATGTTACAAGTGAACAACAATCAATGGGCTCATATATTTATCCAATAACATCAACAACATCATTATTACAAACAACACCATCATCATCATTATTATTTAAAGGTGAACAATATGCTGTTATTGATGGAAATTATTCATCGAATACTTATAAACAATGGTCAACAAATAATACATTTCATTATGCTTCATCAGATATTGAACAAATCGATAAAGTTTCAAATAATCAACGTACAAGTTTATTTAATTGTATATTACCTCGAGAAAATTTGCCTTCAAAATGTATTCATCATTCTTCTTCGTCAACAAATTTTCCAGCTAATGTTGATGAATCAAAATTAATTGCAATACGTAAAATATCTGAAAGTAAAATTGGTGAAATATATTTTGGTAATTATTTCATTAATAATGAAACGAAATGTGTTTTAATAAAAATAATCAAAACAAATTTAATTCATTCATCAAAGGAACTATTTTTAAATGAACTTGAAATTTTATCACGTTTAAATCATATAAATATTTCATGTTTATTTGGTGTACAACTTAATACACTTTATCTTATTCAAGAATATTCACATTTTGGTACGTTACAAGATTACTTTCATACACTTTCAAAACAACAAACAAATGATTCAACCTTTCAAAAGTATAAATCAAATGATATTTTATTTGTTAATCTCTTTTTATTTATTTTAGGATAAACATTTATTTTGCTTATCAATTAGCAAATGCACTTCAATATTTATCTCATTTAAATTTAATTCATACTGATATAGCAACACGTAATTGTCTTTTTTATTCGGATTATATGATTAAATTAACAGATTGTGCAATGGCTCTATCACAATATGAACATGAATATTGGTTAGGAACAAATGGACAATTAATACCATTAAGATGGATTGCACCAGAAGCATTATTAGTAAAAGAAAAAAATCTTTTTTTTTTAATAAAATATAAATTGATTGATTTTCTTCTTTTAGACAACTCCAACAATAAAATCTGATATTTATTCATATGCTGTTACTTTATGGGAAATTTGGTCACGTTGTTCATGTTTACCATATGTTTCTTTAACGAATGAAGAACTCTATCAATGTATTATAGTACGACAAAATGAAAATAAAAATGATTCATCATTTAATTTATCTGTTCCACCTGATTGTCCCAAAGAAATTTATGATTTATTATGTGAATGTTGGCATATCGATGGAACAAAACGTCCAAATATAGCCGATATAGCACTGTATTTTAAACGACATATAGATAGTTCACGTTAACATTTGTATTTCGTTTTTTTAATATAAATATTAGTCTTGTAATTGTCAGTTTTTTGTTTTGTATTTTATTTTACATATTGCAATGAGATAATGTTTCTTTTTTCTCAGGATGTTTTTATTTCAAAAAATAAATGTATTTACAAACTCATTATCATTATTTTCCCTTTTTTTCTTTCAACAAGTAATTACAACATGTGAAATATATGATGCATGACGAATATATATTCATTGAATGAGAAGAAAAAAAACACATGATAAATTCAAAAACTAAAGCGACGCAATGGCAAATAAAACAGTCGTCAACTTCCTTACATTACCAGTGGAAATTGTGTACCGAGTTTTAGATCATCAATCGGATTTCACAATTATATGTTCAATGAGAAATGTTTGTCAACGATTCAATAAAATCATAGACAGCTACCATCGATATCAGGTAAACTTTTATCTATTGTCTATTTAATGAAAATGAAAATTCGATTTTAAAAGATATTAACGATCTATAAATTCTCTTCAGATAGTCTCCTTTCGTTCATAAACATCGAACAGTAACAGTAACTAGCATGCAAAAATTCTATCTCTTCATCTATATTACATCTTTAACTTCATTTTGTCATTTAGACACTCACCTCACTAAATCTTTATGAGAATTCCATTGGAGATTTCGGCGCACAAAAATTGGCTAGTGAACTACAATACAACACAGTGATTGGCAAACTCTCTCTTCATCTACATACAGTCTTCATTTCCACTTTTCAATTTAGAGACTCATCACACTAGATTGCGGATTTAACCAAGTAGGTGATGTTGGTGCACAATATTTGGCTGATGCATTACGACACAACACAGTAACTGTCACTTCCTGTTTGACTGTATCGTGTCATTACCTTCATCTTCTCAACTAGACACTCACCACACTATATTGCGGAAATAATCAAATAGGAGCTGTTGGAGCACAATATTTGGCTGATGCATTACGACAAAACACCGTAGTTGTCATTCTCTCTTGATCTATATCATATATTTACGTTCACTTTTTGATTAAGACACTCAACAAGCTAGAAATCTATGGAAATGAAATCGGAGATGTTGGCGCACGGCATTTGGCTGATGCATTGCGACAGAATACAGTAGTTATCATTCTCTCTTAATCTATATTATATCTTTACCTCCACTTTTCCATCTAGACACTCATCACACTAGATTTCGGAGATAATCAAATAGGAGATGTTGGAGCACAGTATTTAGCTAACGCATTAGGACACAACACAGTAATCACTACTCTCTCTTTAACAGTATCGTGTCTCTATCTCCACTCCTTTATCTAGACACTCACCATATTGCATCTTGAACGTAATGAAATCGGAGATGTAGGGGCACAATATTTGGCTGATGCATTGCAACACAATACAGTAAGAATCGTCGTCTCTTTGACTGTATCATGTGTTCCCCTTCACTTTTTCATTTAGACACTCATCACACTGGATTTGGGATATAATCAAATAGGAGATGTTGGTGCACAATATTTGGGTGCTGGATTGCGACACAACGCAGTAATAGTTATTTCCTGTTCGCTATTATAATATCTTAACCTTCAACCTTTCTTATAGACACTTACCACAGTAAATCTCGAATATAACCAAATCAAAGATGTTGGAGCAGAACACTTGGGTGATGCATTAAAGCACAACACAGTAAGTGTCAATCTATCTTTCACTGTATCATATCTTTCCCTTTCATTTTTCATCTAGACACTCACCACGCTAAATCTCTTGGGGTATTACATCGAATCTGTTGGAGCACAACATTTAGTCGATGCATTACGACACAACAGAGTAGGTATCATTCTCGCTTCATCTATATCATATGCTTACCTTCACGTTTTCATCTAGACACTCACCACTCTAGCACTCGATGATAATGATATCGGAGATGATGCTATGCTTCAAATCAATGAGTTTCTTGAATCCAATAGCAGTGAAAGAAATTAGTGAATCTTAGTATTGAATACATTTTCATGACGAATCATTAGCTCGATTCGATTATTTTGCTTACAGTTTTCAGAGAAACAATAAATAAAATGGCTTCTTGTCACACTTAATGTGTATTGTTATGAGGTTTTTTGATTAAGGTTCTTATTCAATGATGATAGAGACGATGCTATTGTAAAGAACTGAAGAAGCTTCTAGATGACTAACTTTGGTGATTTGTCACGATAAACTCGTGGATTTTAAACAATTTTTATCAGATAGAGAATCATTAAACATCATAAACTATGTAATTTAATTCACAAACAATTTTAAAATATAAGTGCTCAAGTTTTTTAAATTCTACTTTTATAGAGTAATGTATGAAACATGTAAATAATTTTGAGATCTCTATTAGGATGTTGTTAAAAATCATGCTGTATAACATCTGTTATTGAGTATCGTTAAAGGTTGATAATGATTATATCAAGATCGAAAGTTTCCATATTATACAGAAAATAAACTATTTACAAAAGAAACCAAATATTTTTTAATGTTATTAAAATCTGAAGATTATTTACATTTTTCATATGCAATGGTCACGTACAGGCTTTCAGTGGAAAATAATACAGCAACGGAAATTATATTACCTATTTTAAAAGTCTCCTAATTCGCGATGAAAAAATATGCAACCAACTTGTGTAACTGCTCATATATTTATCAATATAAATACGTTTTCTCCACATCCTACTCTTCAATAACAAACATGACTCAACGCACTTTTTCTTCGTCAACGTGAATAACAAACTAATTGTTTCCAAGTTACTTCGATGGTTAGTCAACCATAACAATATTTCATCACTCGTTTTTTCGTTCTCTATGGGTTTTTTTCATAGCAACATCATAAATAGATGAAGATAAAACATTTCGAAAGGAAGTAGACACCTATAAAGAGAATCGTTTTTGATCATTACTTCACTACTAAAATTTACACAGTAAATTCAAATCAAACCATTCACATAGCAGACAATGGGTAAGAGACATTCAAAAGCAAATTCATCGACAGTTCCAAAAAGTGCAGAAAGTCGTCGACGTATCAAACTTCAAGGAATGCAAAATGTTCTTCTAATCTGGTTAGACAACAATATTGACGAGAACAACGACGATTGCCAAAATACAATCACAAGATTACATCAGGCTGTCAACGATACCAATACATTCACAGATGTTGATTAATGCATTGAGATCATCAAAACAGTCACCAATAAAAAGGCATGTATGATCATATCCGGATCACTTGGACAACATTTTGTGCCTTTGGTGCACAATATGTGTCAAATTGATTCAATTTTTATTCTTTGTGACAACCAAAAACATCATGAACAATGGACTAAAGATTGGCCCAAAATAAAGGGTGTCTACACAGATATTACATCCATCTGTGAAGCACTCAAGGAAGCTGCTCATCAATGTGAGCAAAATGCTATTCCTATGAGTTTTGTGGGTACAAATAAAAACTTGGATCAATTAGATCCTTCTTTTATGTACACTCAAATCATCAAAGAAATACTGTTAACCATCCAATTCGAACAAAAACACATCCAAGATTATATTAATTACTGCCGCGATCCTTTTAAAGGTAATATAAAAGACGTCGAAAACATTAAACAATTGGAAGACCAGTATCACGACGAAACACCGATTTATTGGTACACCCGTGACATGTTCTTGTATCCCATGCTCAATCGTGCATTACGATTAACGGATGGTGATATCATTACACGTATGGGTTTCTTCATTGGTGATTTGCATCGACAGATTGAACAACTGCACCGGGAACAATATCCTGATACAATTCCTGCTAACACTTTTACCGTTTATCGTGGCCAAGGTTTATCCGCAGCAGATTTTGAACAAATGATAAAAATCAGAGGTGGTCTTATTTCATTCAACAACTTCTTATCTACCAGTAAAGACCGGGATCTCTCTTATGCTTTTGCTGAAAGCAATCAGGCCAATCCAGATTTAGTTGGAATACTTTTCGTTATTAAAGTAGATCCATCTCAATCAACATCACCATTTGCTTCAATTGCTGGAATCGGCAAATTCCAAGGAGAAGAGGAAGTCTTGTTCTCTATGCATAGCGTTTTTCGTATCCAGGATATCAAACAAATGGCTGGAAATGATCGTTTATATGAAGTTAACTTGGTACTTACTGCTGACAACGATCCAGAATTAAACAGACTTACAGATTACATCCGAGAAGAGAGTTATCCAGATGAAGAAGGATGGTACAGATTGGGTTTGTTACTATTTAAAACGGGTCAATATGACAAAGCTGAAGACATTTATCAAGTTCTACTTGACCAAACAAAGGATGATAAAAGTAGGGCAAATATTTATCTTCATCTTGGTGTGATCAAATATGTTCAAGGAAAATATGAAGAAGCACTTACATTCTATGAACAATCACTTGCTATTTATCAAAAAATTCTTCCTTGTAGTCATCCTGATATGGCTTCTTCCCACAACAACATTGGTTTGGTGCATTACAGCATGAGTAATTATCCAAAAGCACTTTCATCTCACGAAAAAGCCTATGAAATTGAACAGCAATCACTTCCTCCAAATCATCCTCACTTCGCTAAGTCCCTCAACAACATTGGTAATGTGCATTTCAGAATGGGTAATTATCCAAAAGCACTTTCATTTCACGAAAAAGCCCTTGAAATTCAACAACTATCACTTCCTACCAACCATCCTGGTTTGGCTCAGTCTTATAATAGCATTGGTTTAGTGTATCACAAGATGGGTAATTATCCAGAAGCACTTCCTCATTATGAAAAAGCTCTTGAGATTCAACAAAAATCACTTACTCACAATCATCCTGATTTAGCGTCTTGCTACATCACGATTGGTTTAGTGCATAAAAACATGGGTAACTATTCAGAAGCACTTTCTTATAATAAAAAAACCATTGAAGTTCAACAACAATCACTTCCTCCCGACCATCCTGATTTGGCTATTTCTTACAACAACATTGGTAATGTGCATAAAAATATGAGTAATTATTCAGAAGCACTTTCTTATTATGAAAAAGCCCTTGAGATTCAACAAAAATCCCTTCCTCGCAATCATCCTGATTTGGCGACTTTCTACATCTCCATTGGCGTACTATATTCCAATACGAGCAATTATCCAAAAGCATTTTCTTATTATGAAAAAGCCCTCGAGATTCAACAACAATCACTTCCTCCTAATCATCCTGATTTGACTATGTCCTACGGTAATATTGGTAATGTGCATACCAAGATGGGTAATTATCCAAAAGCACTTTTATCTTATGAAAAAGTCCTTAAAATTCAACAGCAATCACTTCCTTCCAATCATCCTTTTTTAGCTATTTCCTATAACAATATTGGTACTGCGTATTACCGCATGGGTGATCACTCAAAAGCCCGTAGATTTTATAAACATGCTATACGAACTGGAGAACAATCATTACCTTCGAACCACCCACATCTTCAACAGTGGAGAAATAACCTTAAACTTGCAAATAACAAATAATAAATTGTATTGCTATAAATTTTATTTTTATGAAAGCGAAAAAATAAATTTTTTAAACAAGAAAAGAATCATTTTAAATGTGTGCGCGTACAGAGAAACTTTAATCTTATTGAGAACACAAATGAGTGTTAACACCCATCAGTAAGGTAAACAATACATATGAATAGATATATAATTATTGTATCTGAACAAGATAGAATTTCTCTATGTTGGATAAGATAAAGAACGGCCACTCAACAGACTGTTTAAAGCAACGAAAAGAGAGAAAAAGAACTGTATTTATTCAGTACTATGAATTATTTTTTTTGTTCCATTAAAAAGTATAATTCATAGTAGAGAATAAATAAAAGAAAGATAGACAAATGAATGATTTCTATAGATATTAACATACCATGGAATAGATCAGTATGTTAATTTAAATAGAAAACACTTCCCAATTCAACTCAACTCAATGGAATGATGTGAACTGAGTATATATATAGTGTCATCCAGTGACTCGTGGCTGGCCAGCCTCTTAAATATACATATGGCAATAAATTTTAATGCTTTAATATCATTAAAAAAACTGATTTTAACTATCTGAAAATGCTATTCAACTCTGCGTACAATAACCCTTACAACGAAGCTGTTTCTCCCTAAATAATTTATTTGTTTAGTTTTTCCTTCTCCCTCTGTAAAAATGGTGTTTCAGAGATTTTGAACATGAGTTTGATTTGACTAATTAAGTAATTTTTTTATTTAATTTTTTGGGTGTGTCAATTGCCACCCATCTTGGGTGTGGGTGTGGGTGTGGGTGTGAGTGTTTGTATTATATTCATCTCATACCTACACCCACATCCACCCCGCATTTACTTTCACAATGTATTAATGTTAGTGATTCTACTAGTTGCTTTCAGTTTTTTATTTTCTTAAAAAAGAAAAGAAAGTTATAAATGTTTCTAAAACATTAAAAAGACCATTATGCAGCATATAGCACCTTTTGATCAAAGGTATATTAACGATTTATAGACTAGTAATTCTTCAAAATTCTAGGATTTTCATTGCTATACCTTCGAAAAATGAGAAATATTCCTTTTTTTCTAATTTTATAAGCATCTTCAGCAACTGGCAATACCATCTAAAAGATGAATGCTGCATTGAGTAGCATATTAAATATTTCTGTGGATATTATTGTCCTTGAATTTGTCTCAATGAATCAAAGAAATATCCTAACATTTAGTTCTTTTTTCAAATGTATTGAACGGAATTGATGATTCACAAGAAAAAAACTATTTTTCATGATACAAAATTTTGGTAATAATATTTGTTTGAATACTACAATAGAATGATCTTTTCTTAAAAAAGTAATTTCAATCATATCTAATCAATAATTGTATGAAAAGACAGAAAAAACTGTCAAACAAACTTTTGAAGGGATACAGCAAGATAAACCAAAAAATACAGATTTTATTTTTGTTTGCAATTCACTTATTTACACATGCTTCACTTTCACTGACTGTGTACATACAAAAACGAAAAAAAGAAAAAATCACAATTACAACAATCAGTCATGAAAGTTTTTTTTGTTGATTTCTCTCGCACTTGGCATGTACATTTTTAAAAGCATTTAAAAAAGAATATAATCATTTGTCATTAAATAATAGTTGTGTCGTCGACAAAATTGTTTTTTAACTGAATGATTTTAAATTGCTAGATGTCACATGGATACTCTCAAAAATGGCTTTTAATTTTTACAGTTAAGCCAGGAACGATAATTTGTGTCTTCAACACATCCTTACCAATTTTTAAATTGCATAGTCTGTCAATATAGGCAAAGTAAAACATGTATACAATCTATTCTTAATATCAGATAAGATGTGTCCTTTGATTCTACAATGTGCACAAAATAATTTATACTGTAACGGATCGTTCTCAATAGATCTTAATCACGACATTCTTTTTGAATACACAATTTGACTGAACTACTA